>LNAC01000906.1:121426-269097 GCA_002007465.1 Ailurus styani
CTTTGGCTATTCGGGGTCTTTTCTGGTTCCATATAAATTTTAGGATTATTTGTTCCATTTCTTTGAAATAAATTGCTGGTATTTTGATGGGGATTGCATTAAATGTGTAGATTGCTCTAGGTAGCATAGACATTTTCACAATATTTATTCTACCCATCCATGAGCATGGAATATTTTTCCACTTCTTTGTGTCTTCCTCAATTTCTTTCATGAGTACTTTATAGTTCTCTGAATACAGATTCTTTGCCTCTTTGGTAAGATTTCCTATTTCTAAGAAG
This sequence comes from Ailurus styani, assembly GCA_002007465.1. Classification (NCBI taxonomy): domain Eukaryota; kingdom Metazoa; phylum Chordata; class Mammalia; order Carnivora; family Ailuridae; genus Ailurus; species Ailurus styani. Next base: position 121,705 of record LNAC01000906.1, read on the forward strand.
ATTTTCCTGTCTTTTGGATTCAAGATTGATGATTCAATCATGGTAACTTGTGAGTTCTTAGGAATTATCTGGGGTTTTTTTTCCCTGTTACCTGATTTATTAATATATAATTGTTCATAGTAACCTGTTATCACACTATGTATTTCTGTGGTTATCTATTGTATTGTTTTCTCTTCCACTTCTCATTTTGGTTTTTGATCTTCCTTTTTTTTTCTTAGTTAATATAGTTAAAGCATTGCCAACTTTTATATTTTTTTGGAAAAACCAGTGATTACTTTCAACATTATATTATGGTTTATTCTCATTTCTATTTTATTTATTTCCAATTTTTCTTTGTTATTTCCTTCTCTTACTAATTTTTAGCTCTTTCTTCTTTCTCTAGTCCCTTGTAGTGTAATGTTAAGTTGTTTATTTGAACTTTTTTCTTAATAAAATTATTTATAGCATCAATTTCACTCTAACATCTGCTTTGCTGCATCCCATAAGTTTGGAATATTGTTTTCTCTTTCAGTTGTTTTGAGACACATTTTTGATTTGCCATTTTATTTTTTATTTGGCCCATTGTTTATGCAATAGTGTGTTGTTTAATATTTACATACTAACCATTTAATATTTACATTGAAAAAAAGTAATGAGAGGGTATATCTAGATATATCTGGACCATTTTACTCCTCCATGGGAAGGCAGCCTTTCTTCCAGGAGTGACTGACAATAGGCAACTCATTCATTTCAAGACAATCTTCACTGGATCCCACAGAAATTCGGTCTTAATATCTGTCCCTCCTCATCTCTTGGCATTAGCACAAAAGACAACATCAATATATTTTCTAAAGTATGGTTTATTTACTCTGGAAAATACTGTGTGTAGTACTTCTATAACAAAGTCAATCCAATTCCTTTCAGGATCCCACCAACAGCATACACATACTTTCAATCTTTGGGGGTATTTCTTTTTGACCTTTACCCAATTTATAGGACAAGGACTCATACCCATCTTCCAAGTATGATCAGTATTTTTCAGAGATGAATCAATCTAAATCTTAACATGAAAAATATATTTTTTATTAAGGAAAACATAATATGATCAGATGAGATGCTAGCTAAAATGGAAAGAGCTTTTTTCTATTATTATGCAGAACTGTTCAGCTTTTGGGTCCACATGGTCTTGAATTTCTCTATTTTCAAATTTTGCTTTATCTCTGAAAAACTTCAAGGTTTATCAAAGTGGTCTTTCAGTGCAAAGAACATCTGCATAATGACTTTATGTCCACAAACTATATAAAAAGAGAATCAGAGAACAGCCAGATGCTTTTAAGTTGTAGTGCTTTCAGAATCTAATATCTCCATCAGTTTTAGAGATTCACAGGGCTTATTCTAAGCCCTGGGTAAAATTACATTTTCCCCCCTCCTCCAGTACTCTCTATGAAAGGGAATCTTTTCAAAGTTAGTGACCTAAGAAAGGCTGTCCAGTTATGATATGGAGTCATATGACGGTTTCTCCCTCTCCCTCAGGCTTTCTTCTTGTTTCTGTTGTTTGTTTCAGAGATATATACATTACCTGGATCTAATTACACTGCCATGTAATCAAGGTTGGGAATCACAACTGTAGATGCATGATATTGAGCAAATATTCAGATCTCATTCTCATGTACAGAGTAACAATATTGCATAGCTCATAGGGCTGTTTTGAAATAACATCAGATTATTTTTTAAAGAGACAAAAAAGATAAACATATATCTCTCTTTTTGTATGGTGTTCCTAATTTAGTTTTATTCAGTGTGATATTTATATATTTTCTGCATATATATGTTCTAAGAACCATGTGAAAAAGTGTATTGTAGAAGCATCTCAGATGTAAGGTCTTTAAATTTTTAAGTCCCGGTGCTTAGGTGGCTCCATGGGGTAAGCATCCAACTCTTGATTTCGGCTGAGGTCGTGATCTCAGCCCTGCATGGGGCTCCATGCTGAACATAGAGTCGGCTTGTGAATCTCTCTCTTCCTCTTCTTCTGTCCCTCTGCTCCTGTTTGCTCTCTCTCTCTCTCAAGAAAAAAAAATTAAATTTAAAAAAAATTTTAAGTCTTCCCTCATCTGGGACAGGATTCTTTTTCCCTTAAAAAAATCAGCAGATAGGAGAGCTAGATGTGGAGAGGATAAACTTGATGGTGTTGCTATGTTCTAAGATTAGAGCTTGGTTGTAATTTTATAGGAGATCAAAATGTCTTATTATGTGAAAGAACTAGTCTCCACCCCTTCTATGATCAATAGCCTCTTCCCTCTCTGAGTAAAGAAAGGATGCCAGCATGGAGTAACTAATTCCACCATCCATTTCTCCTATTTCTTGAATACTTTGTCCCAAAAGACTGATGCCAAAATTAGAAGCCTACAAGATGGCCTCTGGTAATTCCTGTCTTCTGGAATTCACACACTTGTGGAATCTCTTCGCTTGAGTGTGTAGGTTTGATTTAGTCACCCACTTCTAAGAATGGAATATGGTGGAATGACAAGATGTCATGTTTGAGGTTATGAAAAAACTGTAGCTTCTGTCTTGTGTCCTCTCTCTTTCTCCAAGAGTCCTTTGGAGCAGCTTGTGGCAAGGACCTGAGGCTGACCAACAAACATATGACTGAGCAAGGAAATGAATCCTCCTGCATTTGACTCTTCAGATGAGACTACCTCTTGCAGCAACCTTGTAAGAGATCTTGAACAAAGGCACAAAGCTAAGCCATGCTCAGATTCTTGGCCCACAGAAACTGAGTTAATAACTGTTGTTTTAAATTATTAAACTTTGAGGTAATTTGTTAAGCATCACTAGGTAAATAATATAAGGATCTACAAAAAGTTATGATAAAAATTAACTTTCCCTACCCCAAAAAAAGATCTATAGGTCAGAAAACTTGAGCACTAGTCCTGCCTCTGTCACTAACCAGTTGATGTCTGTGCAAATCTCATTTCTGTTCCTGGGTTCTGTTTCTCCATTTTTAAAAATAATTGATTGGATCAGGTGATATTTTAATATCATATAATTTTATATTTCTTAGGATTTATACAGCGCAAGCAATGCATATGTGTGTATAAAACAAAAAGGTCACAAAATTCTAATGAAGAAATCAAAGAATATATATATTTATATATATTATATACATGTATATATACATATATATTTTATATATGTATATATACATAATATATATATATATCAAAGAAAAAGAAACTAGAGAGAGAGAGAAAGACATCAAGTTTATGGGTAGGAAGACTTAATACTGCTAAGGTACCAGTCTTCCAAAATTGACTTATAGATTCAACAGAATTCCAATCAAAATACTAGCAATTTATTTTGTGACTATCAACAAACTGTTTCAAAAGTTGAAATGGAAAGGCAAAATACTCAGTATAGCCAACAAAATATTGAAGAACAAAGTCAGAAGATTGACATTGCCTGACTTAAAGATGTGTTGTATAGCTACAATAATCAAAACAATGTAATATTGGTGAAAGAACAGACAAATAGATCAATAAAACAGGATAGAGAGTCCAAAAATAGACACACACAAATATAATCAACTAATCTTTGACAAAGAAGCAAAGGCAACACAATGGAGAAAGGTAGTCTTTTCAACAAATGGTGTGGAATGACTGGACATCTACATGCAAAAAATAATAATAATTTAGACTATACATCTCTCACAAAAATGAACTCAACATTTATCATAGACCTAAATGTAAATTGCAGCACTATAAAACTCCTAGAAGGTAATAGGAGAAAATATAGATGACCTTGAGTATGGAGATGACTTTTTAGATTCAACAGAGCCTGATCCATGATAGAAATCATTGATAAGTTGAATTTATTAAATTTAAAACTTCTCTTTGAAAGACACTGTTAAGAGTTAGAGCAGACAAGCCACAGACTATCAGAAAATGTTTGCAAAAGCCATGTCTGATAAAGGACTGTTATTCAAAATATAGAAAAAACTCTTAAAACTCAACAGTAAGAACACAAACAACAATTTAAAAATGTGCTATGGGGAATGCTGTGAATTGTGTAAGACTGATGAATCACAGAACTGTACCCCTGAAACAAATAATAAAAAAAAGAAAAAAGAAAATATATACACACAAAAAAATAAAAATGAGCAAAATATCTGAGTAGATATTTTACCAGAGAAGATACATAGATGGTAAATAAGCATATGAAAAGATGATCCACATCGTATATCTTTAGACAGTTGCAAATTAAAGCAACGAAATACTACTACATGCCTATTAGAATGACCAAAACCCAAAACACATAATACCAAATGTTGGTGAGGATGTGGAGTACAGGAACTCTCATTTCTTATCATTGAGAATGAAGCAGAGCACACCCACTTTGGAAGACAGTTTAGCAGTCTCTTACAAAGCTAAACACAGTCTCACTACACAATTCAACAATCATACTCCTCGGTATTTACCCAAAAAATGTGAAAATGTATGTCCACACAAAAACCTTCAAGTGAATGTTCATACAGCTTTATTCATAACTGTCAAAATGTGGAAACACCAAGGATGACCTTCAATAGGTGAATGGATGAACAAACTCTGATACATCTATGCAAGGGAATATTACTCAGCAATAAAAATAAGGAAGTTATCCAGCTATGGAAATACATAAAGGAATCTTAAATGCATATTACTGAGTGAAAAATGTCTGAAAAGGCTATAAACTCTATGTGTCATATATGAATTATATGACATTCTGGAAAAAAGCAAAACAATAAAAAGATAGTAAACAGATCAGTGATTCCCAGGGGTTTGGAGAAAAGAGGAGAGCAATGAACAAGTGGAGCCCAGGGGGTTTTAGGACGGTGAGACTACTCGATATAATACTCTAACAGTGGATACATGACATTACACATTTGTCAAAACCCACAGAATGTATAACATAGAGCGAGCGCTAAGTAAACCATGGCTTTAGTTAATAATAATGTATTTTTTTGTTCATCAGTTGTAACAAATGTACCAAACTACCACAAGATATTAATAATTGAGGAAACTGTGGAGTGGGAGAAGGATGAAGAAGGGGAGATACAAGGAAGCCTTCTGTACTTTCTGATCAATTTTGTTATAAACCTAAAATTGTCCTGAAAAAATACCTTTAAAATACAGTTGATGTTATATTTATATATATGTGTATATGTGTGTGTGTATGTGTGTGTGAGATAGATATAGATGATAGATAGATAAATAGATAGATAGATGATAGATGATAGATGATGATAGATAGATAGATAGATAGATAGATAGATAGATAGATAGATAGATAGATAGGTAGGTAGCCTATCTGGTTACCTTCTGTATATAAGTAAGTCTTAAATGTGTGATAGCTACTAAGGATATAGTAATTATTAATACATTTATTATACGTGTGATGTGGTGATTAAGAAGATTCAGAGGAGGGCACCTGGGTGGCTCAGGTGGTTAAGCTACCACCTTTGGCTCGGGTCATGATTTCTGGGTCCTGGGATCGAATCCGCCATCAGGCTTCCCATGCTCTGTGGAGAGGCTGCTTCTCCCTCTCCCTCTCCCTCTGCCTGCCACTCCACCTGCTTGTGTGCTCTCTCTCTCTCTCTGTCAAATGAAGAAGAAGAAGAGGAGGAGGAGGAGGAGGAGGAAGAAGGAGGGGGAGAGGAAGAAGATGATTAGAGGAAAGAGTGGTTTAAATACTCCTTGCAATATTTCTAACATATTGCTAATAAAGTCACCAAACCCATGTACTTTGATTCCCCCATTTACACCACAGATGTAAAAAGTATGAGATTTATATAAGCTAATAACCGTAAATCACAGAAAAATACCTGGCACATAGGAGGTACTCAATCAATGTTAAATATTATTTTGTTAGGTATTAATTGTTTTGGTTTTTATACACTGCCTGTATGTTTGATTCTGTTTTAACTCCCCAACCAAACAGCAGATCTATATTTTAAACATCTTAAAAAATAAAAGAAAAACTTGAGGTTAAACAGTGAATGTTTCATGTGCTAGGTGCTTAGTAGGTATTTGTTGATGATGTTTAAATGAATATATAACGAAAGAATGGTTGGAATAATAAATAAACAAGGGAATATTTTCAAAATGGCCCTCTATTTGACACATCAATAAAAATAATCCTATTTTTCACCAAACTCTCTGGAGAGACATTTTCATCCACACCTTTGTCCCAAAAGAACTTTTTTCTATCTCAGAGTATTTATATATCAGGAAGGAATGTCAGCTAGATTTTTTTCTTAATAACTTTAAAGTAGAGCTAAAAAGGAAAAAATCAGCCTCACAAAGAAAACGGACTCACCAGGAACTCCGTGATGGAACAGCACAGCTGTGCTAACAACAAGTGAAGGGATGAGTTTTTAAAGAACAATTCTGAATCCCAGTTTGGGAGTGCCTTGCTTCAAAGATCACTGGTGGGGTAACATTTCACTGAATTAAATGTTGACTCATAACAAAACCTAGGAAGCACAATATAAATGATACTTATCTTTCCGAAACTCCAAAAAAGAGAAGGTCAAAGTTGAATTGCTCCAAATTGAAGAGGTTATACAAGTGTATCAATCATAAGATCCATAAATTTTCTAGGTAAGGAAAAGAATCTTCTTTTCTTTTGAGTGATGTGATACATTCAAAAGTGAAGATGTTTAGAACCACAATTTTTGAGTGACATGAAAGACTGAATATCAATGACAAAGAATTCACTTTCTTCTCCCAACAATGTCCCCTTGAGTCTCCTTTGTTCAGCAAAAGCTTATGATCCATTGGTAAATAGCTAACTGCCTTATTTTTGGTGTACTATCCAAAGGACTGAATTAATAATAACAAAAATAGTAGCTAATTTTAATTATGTCTTTTCCCATATACTTCTCAAAACTCTATGGGGTAAGATAGTTTTAATATCTTTCTTTCACAGATCAAAAACAAAAGTTTAAGGAAATAAACAACTTACTCAAGACATAATTACTAAGTGATGAAACAGTTTGAATATGCCCACATTCATAGCTTGCCTCTCTCTTGGCTACCTGGACCTCACACTACAGTAGCAGTAGACTAAACTCTGCATTCCCTTCTTTCTCCTACCTGTAATCCAAGTTTCTCTGTGATGTGTCCTACTGCCCAAAAGCTTGATTGGTGATTTGGCAATGAATTAGTCACAGCAATTTGCCCCAACTAAAATGTAAGCTACTTAATTCTTGCCTCTCCACAAAAACATGCTGCCTTTTATTCAGAATAAATACAGAAGAGCCTTTAAATAGTACCAAGGGAATTTTAGAAATCAAGACTAATCAGAGAAAGAAATGTCTTAGTTTGGAGCTTAGCTTTGAGAAAGAGTATCCCTTCATCATCTCTATAACACACATGGGAAGTACTTTTTCTACCTATGATTTTTAAAGACCTTGCTATACAACTTGGGTGCCAACTGTCTATATGTGCCTCCTCACATATATCAAACAATATGAGTCCTAACTACAGTGGGATTTAATAGAATGATGCAGCAAGAAAACTTATGTAGAAAGAGCTGAACTATGAATCTAATTGTCTAGAATTGTCTTTAAGTAGACTTCACAAGAAGTTAATAAAAAGAAGATGGGATGGGATGTAATTCCAAAATATGCTTGAAGAATACTACTTGTTGTAGTTTCTCTTAGAAACTCAAAAATATAAAGACTCTGAGAGGTCCCACAGTAAATGAACAAGTTGGTCTTTTTTCAAGCCAGTGTTATCAAATGTAATATCTATTGACATTTTTAGACATTAGGGTTCCACGGAACACATTTTGGGAAATGTGAATGTAATCAGAGAAGAGAAAGAGAAGAAAAGGGAACAGTGATGGTTGTATTCAGATCATAAAATTCAGATTCCACTTGGAATCTGGATTGAGTAAAGTGAAACCACAGTGCATCTGGATGGCATTTTAGTCCTCACAGACTGACTGCAGGACCATCCCCCCAAATCTCAATGGATTTACACAAGAGACATTGATTTATAACTCATGTGACAATTCAGTGTGGTAATTTAAGGGCCTAGGATTCGTGTATTATATGCCTTCAACATCCCCTCAGGGCCTCAAGTCATCTTCTGGATTCTCATGGTAAAAAGAAAGAACTTGAGAGTGGTGTGCCACACTTTTCGCACAATATATCCCCTAGAACTCAGTCACATGGCCATCCTTTACTACAGAAGAGTCTGAGTAATGTAGTCTAGGTGTATGCCACATGAGAACATCATATAGGTGACTAGTCTCTGTTATAGAAGGAATTAGAATCAGAAGTCAGAAAAATTTGGAGAAAACATTGGCTCCAGAACCAGGGGTTGGGTCTGTCCTTCAAACTGCCAAACAAACTTCCCATGGAGAGGAGAGTTTATATTTTTACCTTGGAACTGAGAATCCTGCATTAATGAGCATCAGCCTATTTCTCCACTTCAAAGAGAAACAGATTATGCTTCCCTAATTACAGAATGAGAGAGCAAGGTCTTCTAGGGATGAATAAACAATGAAGCTGCACCAACATTTAAGGTTTCTCATCTCTATCCAGTCAAAGAACAAGCCTTTCTTAAAGGCTAAGGCCACGATATAATGGGAACAATATGAGCGTGTCAGTTTATCAATTCAGTGTACAGAGTTCTCTTTTTGCTTCCTCGACAAGTGTGTTACTAAATATGCCAAGAACACTTATTAGCACAAGAGACTAGCAGAGATGTTACATAAATGGACTTACAAGTGACTGATGACTCACAATAATGCCTTACATTAATTTCAGCATATGTCATATGTCCAAGTCACAGCCTTCACATAGTTGGATATATTTGCACAGTTATTATAAGACTGACTATTACAGGATGAAGTGCTTATGAAAGAATTACCATTAATATAAATAGACATTGGTTCACCTACACGGGGAAGAAATATTGTCAAAGCTCTACCAATGGCCTGACATAGCAAGGAACTAAGTACTAAGACAGTTTTATTCATTACATATGGAATTCAAGTATCACAGGGACAGTTCACCTGCTGGAGGTTCCAGGCACACACTGGTTAGTAGGTAAGTGAATGTTGACTTATCAGGGAGGGAAAAAGTAGGATCTGAAAGACAGATTTTCATCAAATGCTGCTGTTGGTGAGAAAAATGCTACAGGAACCTCCAAAGCTATGCTTCAACTACTGCTCCAGAGCTCTGGGATGGAGATAGTATCGCTCCCGTCTTACAGATAGGAAAATTGAGAGATTAAGAGGCTTATCCAAGGATACAACAGAAAATGATGGATAAAGAGCTTGACCCTGGCCTTTCTGGTTCTAACACCTGTCTGTTGCCTACTGCATCATTCTGTTTCTCTCCTCTGAATTGACTGAAAGAATCCATGGTGACATGACCTAATTTCTGAACTATTCCAACCAAAGATACCATTTCCGAAAATATGTCAATGAAAAACTATCATATTTTGCTATCTCAAAGTGTATTTTTCTTTTAAGATACTGAATTTCTTTTTGCTAAATGACAGAGTATGCCCAGACATTGCCATTTTACTTTATTTAAAGTAATTTCTATAAATGCACTCTTTCTGAAGATGTATTTAAAAACTCTCCCTGTTTTCTAAGCTGTTGTGTCATAGAAAATCAGATCGAGAGAATCATATCAAACATCTATATAATGGGTTGAAAATGAATCTGTCCTATGTCATGCAAGCCTTATATATAAGAAATATAAACAATATTTTTTGAATGAAAGAATGACAGAGAACTTTTTATGGCATCTGGAAAATACATGTAAAAGAGCAAAAACCTTGCCATTGTTTAATTCTCTCCATTTTTATGGCTGCATGGTATCAAATAAGAATCAGTAGGAAATTCATTGGGCATAATAATAGACAATAATCTGATGTGATAATAGGTTATCATTTTCTCTGTGAATACAAAAAAATTGACCACAGTATAATGACATACTTTTTGAATGAACACTCTAAATCAACTTATCAGGATGAATATTATCCTTCAATTAGTATATTAAGAGGTTATACTATGGTTTCAACGAGAATATCATGTTTTCAAGCATTGTGGGATAATCTCAAGTGAAACTGCTTTCATAAAATCACGGATCAAGGGATAGTGTGGCAGGAAGGAATCCAGGGAATCAAATTCTACTTGAATCTCTTGGGACTTGACCCAGGGCCTACCATGGCAGACAACTCTCATAAGGGAATCTCAGCAGCTGGAGAATGGGAACAGCTGGATCCAACTCACATGGCCACAAGGACAGACATGTAAAAGCAAATAAACAAATTTAAAATCCACTTTGGCATGTAATAGAAACTCTGCCAAATAGCTGCTTCTGACTGTTCCTCCTCCTCAATCTCTATAAAGGTAAAGTGGACCTGTGATCTGCCAAAATAAAACCACAGCAAATTTAAACTCTTCCTTAACCCATCAGCTGGGTCTGAAATATTCTGAGCACTTATCCACATAATCTTCCACAAAATTCACCTAGATTTCTAATATTTAGAAAATGTAGAAATTTTCTTCTTCTCCTAAGAATGAATAAACAGACAAAAGTCTCCAGGTATATTGGAAAAAATAGTAGTTATAAAGACAGATGAGAGATAGAGACACATATATATGTATGGATGTGTATATATGGAATAAATATATATGCATTTATATATTTTTTTCTAAAGAAATAGATTTATTGAAAGAAATAGGGGAAAAAGCATATACCTCTCTCAATTATGTCAAAGAAATTCAGAAAAACATTCAGTCTAAGCAATGAAAACAACATGAGATCAGTAAATTTTACTTTCAGATTTTAAGATTACATGACTGTAGTCCTTAAAATTACAGTGATGAAAGACAACAGAGAATTGCAAGTTTCAGAAGACAGAATTAGAAAATGAACATTTTTCCCATTAATTCAGAAGAGTTGCAGATAATAAGAAAATGAGCAAAAGGAAGAGAAGAATGAGTGACACCAGAAAAGACAATATACATTACAATAAGTAAGAATAGAGAAAGTGGATGAGAGCAACCATCAAAAAAGTAACAGAAGAAAAGGTCCTTGAGCTAAGGAAGGACTAATTCTCTAGATCTAAGGACTTGTTCCAAGTATGAGGCAAAATTAATAAAATGCACATTCATCAGTAGTCTAAATGTTTCTCATATACATCTAATGTATAAGGAAAATAATGGGGAGCTAGGGAGAAGAAATCATACCTTACATGATGGTGGAAAAAAACCCTTATTGGCATCAAGATCTCCTAGACATAAAATGACAGTGTTTGAAATCTGTAATTTTTTTTTTTATTTGACAGAGAGAGAGAGAGATCACAAGCAGGCAGAGGCAGGCAGAGAGAGAGGAGGAAGCAGGCTCCCCGCTGAGTAGAGAGCCCGATGCGGGCCTCGATCCCAGGACCCTGAGATCATGACCTGAGCTGAAGACAGAGAACCTAAACCCACTGAGCCACCCAGGTGCCCGAAATCTATAAAATTTTGAGAATAAAGATTATAACCTAAGATTTCAGTACTCAGTCAAATCACTTATATATGAGGACAGAAAGACTTTCTCAGATATTTTCAAGCATTTTCTTAGTATTACATAAACACACGTTTCCTTAAAAAAGGAGAAAAACGCCTCCAAACACTAACTAACAATAATAAGTAAAAGTATTGTAAATGAGAAGAATTATGAAAAAAATTAAAAGAGAAAAAAAGCGGAACTTGACCAGTTATTACTTAATACATTTAAATATAATGCTTTCTTGATTTTACCAAAATATCATGTTCTCACAGAGGTTTGTCATGACCATCACATGAATGTCAAGAGTTATTGATGCCAAGACGAATCCTGATTTCAAAGATATTCTAATGTGAAGAAAATGCATCTTCAAAGTGGAGCTGGCAGGCACCACTTCCCCACACACACACACACACACACACCCAGCATAAACACAGGGCCACCTGCCAAAATCAGGGCTCTGCCAACGTTCACTGCCTAACTTGTTTACAATGTGTCCCACCCCCATCCCCAGGCTTTGGGGATCCAATCCCTCCAGCCAAGCTTGCCTCAGTCCTGATGCTGTAGGTCCCCTCCCACAGAAGACCTGCACAAATCTTTCCAATACCACATCTCCTGATCATTGTGCTTTGCAGGACCTTGGTCCTGACAGCAGCTGTAGGTCCCCTCATGGAGGATCCATGCACAAATATGTTAAAACTGTGCATCCTAACCTCAATCATGTTGTGGATCCACTCCCTCCAATACACCGTTGGCCAGAACGATTTCAAACCTAGGCCACAACCCTGCAAGCAGACCTGACGGGGGTCAGCACCACTCTGAAGTGACTCCTGCCCTTGGGAGACAGAAAGATCACCACACATACCAATCAGACTGCAGCCTCAGATGTGGGCTGGGGGCAGACAGCTGGTCTGATCACTGGCCTGGGCCACCAACAAAAGTTTCTCAGAGGACAATAAATATAGAGAAAGCACCCTGCAGTTTGATGCTATTACATCTTGGGAAAATGCCTGGCCTGACATAGCTCAAGCCCAAGGCATCCACAGACTGGCCCACCAACACCACAAGGAATAAACACTGCCCAAAACAGGAAAAGAGAGCCTCTGCAGATGACTGGACTGAAGGGAAAAGTCGCTCAGCCAAAACAGCACTGTGCACACAACACAGGCAGGAAATACCCCTGAAGCATTAGACTGCAATAAACAGAAGACACTGTGCTGCAGAATTCTACAGGACTTCTTCTTTATAAGGCCACTACTTTCAAGGGTAGGAGATATAGCTGACTTTCCTAACACAGAAAAATAGAGAGTTAGACAAAATGAGGAGACAGGAATATGTCCCAAATGAAAGAACAGTATGAAATCACAGCAAGAGACCTAAGCAAAATGAAGATAAGTAATACGTCTGATAGAGAATTTAAAGTAATGGTCATACATATACTCACTGGACTTGATAAAAGACCTCAATGAGACCCTAACAAAGACATAAAAGAACCAATCAGAGATGAACACAAATTTGAAATTAAAAATACACTAGATGAAATAAATAGCAGACTTGAGGGAATAGAATAACAAATCAGCAACCAGAGGACAGAGTAATGGAAAGTAATTAAGCCCAGCAGGTGAGGAAAAAAATAAGCAAAATGAGAATAGAAACTTAGGGAATTCAGTAACTCCATCAAGTGTAATAACATTCACATTATAGAGATCCTAGGAGAACAGGAGTTAAGGGGGCACAAAATTTATGTGAAGCAATAACAGCTGAAAACTTCCTGAATCTGGGGAAGGAAACGGTCATCCAGATCTAGGAGGCACAGCGATCACCCAACAAAATCAACCCAAGGAGATTCACAAGACACAGAGTAATTAAAATAGCAAAAAAGTAGTGATAAAGAGAGAATTCTAAAAGCAGCAAGAGAAAAGAAAACAGTTACAAACAAGGGAAACTCCATAAGGCTGAGGATTTTTCAGCAGAAACTTTGCAGGCCAGAAGAGAGTAGCATGATATAGTCAAAGTGCTGAATGGAAAAAATCTGCAGCCATGAATACTTTATCCAGCAAAGCTTTCATTCAGAATAGGAGAAATAAAGGGTTTCCCAGAAAAACAAAAGTTAAAGGAGTTCAAGACCACCAGTCTTACAAGTAATATTAAATGTAACTGTCTGAGTGGAAAGCAAAGACCATAAGTAAGAATAAGAAAAGTAGGAAGCAAAAATAAAGAATGAAAAGAAAAGAAAAGAAAAAGAAAGAAAAGTAGGAAGGAAAACGTTAGTTAAAATAAGTATATTTGTAAAGATCAGGCAAGGGACTCACAAAATAAAGGATGCAAAGTATGACACCATTTAGCTAAAACGTGGCAGGGAGAGAACTAAAGAATGGGTTCAAACTTAAGCTACCATCAACTTAATATAGACTGTTTTATATATATATATATGATGTTATGTATGAACCTAATGGTAACCACAAATCAAAAACCATTAATAGATATGTAAAAAATAATGAGAAAGGAATCCATGCATATCACGAAAGAAAGCCAACTTACTATGAGAGAAGAGAGCAAGAGAAGACAGGAACAGAGAAGAACTACAAAAACAACTACAAAACAAGTAACAAAAATAGAGCTACCATATGACCTAGTAATCACACTACTGGGTATTTACCCAAAGAATATGAAAACACCGATTTGAAGGAATATATGCATCCATATCAGTGCACCATTGTTTATAATAGCTAAATCATGGAAGTAGCCCAAGTGTCCATCAATAGATGAACCGATAAGGAAGATGTGGTATATACTGAGACACCTGGTTGGCTCAAGAATAGCAAGGAATTATTTTTAAAATAATACATAAAAAACAAAGAGAAAATGTCAGATTTCACAATAAATATAAGTGCAATAAATTTGTTTTACTAACTGACAAAATTTTCCATACATATTAAAAAATAAAATCTAGCTATGATTTATAATAAACCCACTCCAAATAAATTAATAGAAAAAGTTCATTTAAAAAAAGACAGGGAGATTAAAAAAAAAAGAAAACCTTTATTAGAGCATTAGAAATCAGAAAAAATGCCACCCTACATATTTTCTTTTCCTATTAGGGAATACAGTATATATCACATTGTTAGAGAAAACANGAAAACCTTTATTAGAGCATTAGAAATCAGAAAAAATGCTACCCTACATATTTTCTTTTCCTATTAGGGAATACAGTATATATCACATTGTTAGAGAAAACACAACAGAGAAATATGCATTCCAATACACATGCAGAAGAGGTCAGCCTCAAAGAAAGAAGAAATTTTCCCTACGAAATTTTTAAGAACCTGGAAGCAAAATGTCAACAAGTACAGGAAGAAAAAATCAGATTTTTTTAATTTTAAGGGATCACATAAAATATCACTAAGCAAGTCATGTCCTCTTAGTATATAGAATTTAGCAACTTCTGGCCTTCACTCCATGTGAAAACCATGAGAACTAAGCTGTAGAAATAGTGGGAATCTGTTTGCAAAGTAACAAATGTTCAATTAGGGAAACAAAGTGATGATTNCAAAGCAACAAATGTTCAATTAGGGAAACAAAGTGATGATTATGAGAGTTGCTACATAAGTGGAGATTNTTTGCAAAGTAACAAATGTTCAATTAGGGAAACAAAGTGATGATTATGAGAGTTGCTACATAAGTGGAGATTCAAAATTTGGTAATAATTAGGCCACTTAAATGTCAAGAAACAGGGGCACCTGGGTGGCTCAGTCGGTTAAGCATCTGCTTTCAGCTCAGGTCATGATCCCAGGGTCCTAGGATGGAGTCCCACATTGGGTTCCCTGCTCACTGGTGAATCTGCTCTCCCTCTCCCTCTGCCTCTCCCCCCATTTGTCCTCTCTCTCACTCACTCTCTCTCGAATAAATAAATAAATAAAATCTTCAAAAAAAATGTCAAGAAACAAAGGAGAATCAACAAACTATATCCATTAATAATGAGGTAATAAAATAACCACTTTCAAAGAATAACCTTCACATATACACATATATAGCCATTTTGAAGTGTAAAATACTCTTCTGAATAAGTCTTGAATTAAACAGTAATAGAATTAAAATTAGAAGCTATGAAGTTAATAAAAGCAAGACCACAGTTTATCTAAATCTATAGGAAGTCTCCAAAATGTATTTAAAGAAAATTAATAAATTAAAATGCCTATATTAAATGCATATATAGATAATAATTATTTTAAATGAATTATATTTCAGCAAAGTTGTAGGATACAAAATCAACACTTGCAAAATCAGTTTTATTTCCATACATTAACAATGAAAAATCTGAAAGGGAAATTAAGAAAATATCCCACTTACAATAAGATCACCAAAAAGAATAAAAGACACATGAATAAATTTAACTAAGGACATGGAAGTTGTGTACTGAAAACTACAAAACAGTGCTGATGAAAATTAAGGAAGATACAAATGGGGCGCCTGGGTGGCTCAGTCAGTTAAGCATCCAATTCTTGATTTTGGCTCAGGTCATGATCTCAGGCTTGTGAGCTTGAGCCCAGCCTCGGGCTCCATGGTGGGCATGGATCCTGCCTAGGATTCTCACTCCCTCTCCCTCTGTACCTCCCCTAGCCCCTTTCCTCTCCAAAAAAAAAAATTAAAATAAAAAAAATTAAGGAAAATACAAATAAACGAGACGCATTCCACAGTCATGGATTAGAAGACTTAGTATTACTTCATTGCCTATACCACCCAAAGTGAACTCCAAATTCAGAGAAATCCCTGAGTTTTAGTTTTGAAAGAAAAAGTTCTAGAAGTCTGCTTTACAATAGGCATATAGTTAACACTACTACTATACACTTAGAAATGGCTAACAAACTTTATATTATGTTTTTTTACTACAGTACAAAGTGAAGTGTTTAGGGCGCCTGGGTGGCTCAGTGGGTTAAAGCCTCTGCTTTCGGCTCAGGTCATGATCTCAGGGTCCTGGGATCGAGGCCCGCATCGGGCTCCCTGCTCAGCGAGGAGCCTGCTTCCCCCTCTCTCTCTCTGCCTGCCTCTCTGCCTCCTTGTGATCTCTCTCCCTCTGTGAAATAAATAAATAAAATCTTTAAAAAAAAATGAAGTGTTTAAATAGCTTTAAAAAGGGTATAAATAGAAGGAATCAGCTATTGAAGATAAAAGTAGAAACTGAAGAAATTGAAAGCAAAAAGAATTCTAACCAGTCNAGTGTTTAAATAGCTTTAAAAAGGGTATAAATAGAAGGAACCAGCTATTGAAGATAAAAGTAGAAACTGAAGAAATTGAAAGCAAAAAGAATTCTAACCAGTCAATCCAAAATGTATGTCCTTGTAAAAAAAAAAACTAATAAAATAGAAAATGCATGACAAATTGGATGAGGAAATAGTAAGAAAATAATAGGAATGAGAAAGGGTGTAAAACTACAAATAAAGAAAAGTGGATTTGTTTGTTTACTTACAAGAAGATCCTATGTTCAACTGTGATAGATCATGGCCTCTTGAGCCTCTGGTTCAAAAGGTAAGTAATAGCATATGTCCACAGACTGCGTTATGATTAAATGTATGTAAGAGCTCATATGTGTGTCTTTGTTGTTTATAATGTATACTTATAAATTTATATTGCATGTGTGATATTTTTATTGATTTTATTTTTATTTTATAATTGCCAAGATAAAATGGTAAGTAAATATATAGTAGTAGGTAAATAGAAAATTATCTGAAAAAATGCCCACCAAATTGTTAATATTAGTTATTCTAAAGATGACTAGTACTGTGGTGGAGGATGATGGTTGATGAACTGGGAATTTTCAGATTTCTCTCTATATGCCATGATGTTGGAATTTTAAAAAGAAGGTTGCTTTACTTCAGTAATAATGAAACAAGATGGGATGGGGAAGGAGACAAACCATAAGAGACTTCTAATCTCATAAAACAAACTGAGGGTTACTGGGGGGTGGGAGGGTAGGGATAGGGTGGATGGGTTATGGACATTGGGGAGGGTTTGTGCTTTGGTGAATGCTGTGAAAGATGTAAGCCTGATGATTCACAGACCTGTACCCCTTGGGCAAATAATAAAAATAAAATTAAAAAAAAAAAAACATAAAATCGGAAAAATCCATATAAAAGAATGGACAAAGCTAAACAAATTAACAAAGAAAGAATGATGCTACTGATATTAATAGAAAATAAAGTGGATTTCAAGCCAAGAGCATTTATTCAAGCAAACATAAGTATGTTCTAGTGCTAAAAAGTACAATTCAAAATGAATGCTATAAATATCATTCACTAAATAACATAATATTCAAATACATAAACAAAATAAAAAATATAAAATATGAAAATATAGAAAATAAAGCCAAATCACAGCCATATTTAGACATATTTACCCAGAGACTGGGTATGAGGGTACAATGCAAGATTTGAATAAATCATATGCTTACCAGTAATGAGTATAATTTGTATCCTTCAAGAGAAGATACACTTTTTTTCAAATACTCAAGAAACATATGCAAACATTGCCAAGCACCAGACCATAAAGAAACCTTAATAAATTCACCAAAGTAGGAACTATACATGTCATTCTCTCTGATCACAATGAAATAATCTTACAAATTAAGAGTAAAAAGCTAAACAAAAACTCATCAAGCCACTTAAAGTTTTTTAAAAGCCCTCTGGATGTTGTCAAAGTGAGTCTAATGTTGTAAAATAACAAGTTAGTGAAAATAGTCAAAGAAATATTGAAGAATACTGAGAGAAATTTGCATGACCATATATTAAATACTAAAAAGCAAAAACAACTAAAGCAATGTGATTTTATCATAGGAATAAGCAGACATGTCAATTAAACAGAACTAAAAATTAGAGTTTCGTGTCTGTTAAAGGTACTTTCTTAGTTTCTTAATTTCCTAAGGTTTCTGTAACAAATTTTCATGAACTCAGGGGCTAAAACGACATAAATCTACTGTGTCACTGTTCTGGAGATCGAGTTGTCAGCAGGGCCATTTTCTTTTTAAAGGCTGTGGGCAAGGATGTTTCCTTACCTCTTCTGAGCTTCTGACGGCTCCTGGCAAACCTTGGTGTTCACTGGCTTATAAACACATCCCTGCAATCTCCACCTCCACAGTCACACAGCATTTTCCCTATGTGTCTGTGTCCAAATGTCCCTCTTCTTAGAAGGACACTAGTCACTGGATAAGGGTCCACCCTACTTTGGTATGACCTCTTCTTAAACTGATTACATCTACCAAAAAAGGTCCCATTCACAGGTTCCAGATGGACATGAAATTTGGGAGAACACAATTCAAGCAGGATGCTTAGTCAATCCATTCCTTGCATGAAGATAAAGAAAATGTAATTCCAGCTAAACACCTGAGTAAGGAAAGGAAAGTTCACCATAAGGCTGCTCTTCTGACACCCAAGGCAGAAACTTGACAGTGACTGGAACTGAGGGACCCTCACTTTTATCCTCATCTTCTAACTTGGGCAGTTTGACCTCTCGCCACTGTCTTCTTGTGCACATCTGCTTTTTTTATTTTCTCCCTACAGGCCTCCTTCTCCATACACATGGGCACCCTCAGTTCCAATGGAGATGTTCTCAGTTCCAGACACACACAGGGACCACCTCTGAGTCTCAATTCCAAATTCCAAAGAGAAATGTGATTAGCTCAGGGCATGAGGTCGCAGTGGCTCACTTCTATGGCTTGGGGGCAGTTTCCAGAGAAATAGAATCTTCATGAATTGGACAGTTTCTTCTCTACTAGCATAGGTATCATTTTAATCCAACAAGGAAAGGATAACTAATTCGCAAAACTCTTTGGGAGGAGAAAATAACAATTTAGAAGGAAGATGATATAGCCTTGCCATGCATCATAAATCACAGGGAAATTAAAAATTAAATTAAAAAATATTTTTCAATATAGGAAAAGAACAGGTGAATATTTATGTTAGTCTGTATTTTTATTAAGTATTTTGAATCATTCCTCAAGTATAACAACACATACATTAGTCATATATTATTTTAAAATATTAGTTACAGATTTATGGTATTACTCTATGTATCTTCATAAAATATTTCCAGGAATTCCTCAAGCATATATATGTTAGTGTACATTATTTTTAAAGTTGCAGATTACTCTGGGCTCAAAGAGTGAAAATTTGCCACCAATGATTTTTTTTTTAATGGACAATGCTCAATTCTTTGTAAGATTTTCACATACTATTTAAGGTAATATCTTTATCATTGGAATTTAGTGTTTTCCAAGATGATTATTTTGAAAGAGAATACAATTTTTCAAATGTGTAAATATCAGTAAGGCTATTTTTAAAAATAATTACAAAACAGTTTGCACAAACCTCACCATTTCATACTTATGGAAATTACTGTTTCTCTGTGACAGTGGGTTTTTGTTTTTTTTTTTTTGAGTGCTCTGTTGTTATTTTAGGTAACTATGGCCTCATGAAATGACTCTGCAGTGTTAAAATAATTGCTTCTTCATTTAAATGAGATTGTTCTAGAAAAATGTAGACTATATTCACTTAATGGAAAAGCTATTCAATACTCTAGTTATAATAAAGCCTTATTTAGAATTTTCAGAGTAGAGGAGAATTCTTATAAATTTCATTTCTCATTAAATAAGAGTATCCTTAAAATACTTTTGGATTAGCTTTTATTATTGAAACATTTTAAGAAATGGATTACTCCACCTTCTTAATAGTTGAGTAAAAATGGACACAATTATATATGTCTTTGATCATTAAGGACCCTCCAACATGGGGCACGTAGTAAGCATTCAAGAGTGATGCTTGAATGGATAAGAAATTTTCCATTATTATTAAAAATGATTTGCATTGACTGGGGTTCTGAATAAGGATATGAAATAAAGCAGTATTGAATGAATCTGTCTCGTCTCTAGTACATTTCTCTAAAACTTATTTTTTAAATAAGTACTTTGAGCATATTTCCTCATTTTTTTCTTTTTCCTATAGGTTGAGAACAGAAAACTCCAGTTAAATCGAAATGCTAGTTTTTTTTAATTTCCATCAATTAACGCTTTATAGCATTTAACTCATTTTTCTACATTTGAATCTGAACCAATTAAATAATCCCAACAGAGAACCATTTTTTCTTCAACTTCAAGTGTCTGAAATAATAGATGTGAAAGTATTCAGCAGTTTGTAATAATGCTGAAACACAAAAAGGTATTATTCAAAATATTATTAATAATAATACTTAACCTTTACTGGGTATTTAATAAATTCTAGGTATTGAGCGAACTGCTTTATATACATTATCTTATTTAATCGTCACACCATCCTCTGAGATAAATAGTATCATTATCACCATAAGGAACCTGGAGATTAAGACTAAAGGCCTGAGAGTCTGAACCCTGGAGGCAAGGCTGTAGGAAATGAAGGGTCAGTTTATTGACACATGTCTATTTCTTTGCAGCCTTAGGGCTCCAGGATCAATGCAATGGGAGAAGTACTAAGAGCCAAGCCTTGCCTGATCTAGATAAATCCATACAGAGATAACAACACAAGCCTTGGCCCATCAAACCACAAAACTAAATGAATTGAAAACACATTTTTTAAGACATTAGTCGAAGCTTTCATAGAAGGATTCTGGTAAAGAAAAATGGGAATCCACTTGAGACTGAGTACACTATGGTGAGTGTGCTTTCAGTTCCATAGATTCAAATATCAAAACTAAAAATACAGGAAAGCAGAGGACGTGTAAAACATTCCCAGCCAACTGTTTCCTGACTGCTGACAGTAGGAGGGAAAGAACTTCTAGTGAAACAACTTCTTGTTGTTCAACAAAATAGCTCTTAATTCTGTGAAGAGAAAAACAGCAGCCTCTCTTTATTGTGGTGCAACTGAACCAGGAGAGAGGTAGGTATTTGCACAGGTTTTCTTCTCCGGGTCAACCAAACAAATTTCACAAATCTCAAAACTGAAAAGGAAAGTAAACCGCTGAGTTTGACAAGCTCCTGCACCATTTATGTTGATTTAACATTTGGAAACCTTATTATATTTTGCTATTTCATTCACTTATTACCATTATATTAATTTTGGAGGAGGCTGTCATATTCTATTTTCACCCAATAAATCACAATGAAATGATTAAATATCTTAAACTTAGCAATTAACAAAGGACTTTGATCTTTTCCGAAATCATTCAGAAACTGCCAGTGTAATGATAACACACACTTGACTGCTTTCAAATCGGAAATGTCCCTGAAAGAGAAAAGAGAGAGCGACAGACAGAAAAGAACTTCTGTTTTAAATTAAAATGAGACCTGGATTTCTGAGGGCATGTGCACAGTCATTTTAAAAGGCCTTGACTTCTTTATCAGGTGGCATTATTGAAGCCACTGACCTGTTTTAAAAAAGGAAAGGGAAAGAAATAACACACATTTGGGTGCTTTGGAATTAACCGATTGGTTTGATAGCCAAGGCATGCTTCATTCATTTACTTTTGTCTGCTAAAAGGCTAGATAAAACTGAATAGACTGAGCAAGTTGGTAATCTCAACTCCTAGACTACCATATGTACGTAAATGTATTATCACATTAGAGGAATATTTCTTATCGAGCCCTTGTGCCTCCCAGGGTACAGGTGAAGGGAACCATTGTGCTCCCAGAGAAAGTTGAAACTTGAAAGCCAGGTGGTGGTATTGGAGCGTTTGCCTCTAAAATCCAGGAAATTGTGCCTTGATTTGCTTTTCCTATTGTTCAAGTCCCATAAAGCCCTCCCTTCAGAGCCATCCGAGTTGGCAGATTCAAATATCGGGAAGACATTCTCACTGCAAAGGCGTTGAATTTGATTCTAAACATATCTAGTTTCAAATCCTGGATATTACTAGCTATTTAACTACAGGAAAATTTCTTAACCTCGTTGAACCACCGTTTCATCTTTGTTTGGGGAATTGTAAACCTATTCTGCAAGGACCAGAGATGTTGGGTAGTACATGTATAATACATAGATGGTAGGTAGATGTGTACACACACACACACATATACATAAACACATGAATATATATATAAATGTAGGTAGAAGACATAGTTTAATGTGCCTGATGTAAGCGAAAATCAATAACTAGGAGCCAGTAGTAGCAGTAGTATGAGACGATATTGTAAAGAAGTTAACAGTTTGAGTTCTGAAATCAAGCAAACCTGACTTTGAATCCTGACCCCACTACCTAATCATCTTGTAACCATGAACAAAGCAGTGTAACTATTCTGCGTGTCAGTTTTCTCTCCTATAAAATGGAGGGGAAAAAAATCCTTACCAACCAGAATTTTGTGAAGATTCAAATAAATCAGATACATAAGGTAATTTGCATAAAACCATCAACTGATAACTTTTTAAAGAAATAGCTACAAAAAAATTTAAAAATAAAAAAATAAATAGCTACAGATTCTGGATTGGAATAATGTTTTACCACTTGTTCTATCTCTGTGATTCCTTGAGCTGGAAAGAATGTTCAGTATATACTTGATGAATGGTCCTTTGATAGATCATGTCTCATGGATCAGGTAGGAGGCACCAGCACTCTTACTCTCAGCTTCTTTTTTCCCCCCCATATATCAAATCAGCAGTGTTAATTTACATCCTGACTCTATATTTTGATTGATGTGTGGTAGCCTTAGATTTGAATGCAGACAATAAACTGTCACAATTGGACTTGGGATACCATCAGGATCCCCTGACACTGTTAAGATTAACTTTCTGGAGAATCCTAAAATGTAGGAGGAAATGGAAAGAGAATACAAGATATTCTCACCAAGATACACTATCAGGGTGGTGTTGGGCCAATTGTTTATCTCTTTAAGCTAGTTTTCTCATCTATAATGTAGAGAGAATGGATTATAGGGTTCCTTCAGTATCTAAAATCCTCCTGCCCTCGTTATGAGTCCTGAACACCAGTACCTCTCCTTTACTTTGGATTTACAGCTCTCTCGGCTAGGTCTGTAATCCATCTCAAATTAATTCTTCAGTGTGGTGTGAGGTAGGGAATGAGGTTAATTTTTGTTCCATATCCAGTTATTCCAGCATTTGTGAAAAGTCTTTTCCTTTCTTTCATTGAATTGTCTTGGTGCCTTTTTGAAAATCAATAACCATGTATGCAGATGTCTGTTTCTGGAAACTCTGTTGTGCTCCTTTGACGTATCTCTCTCTTCTTTTCATCCTTGTCATCTTAATAACAGCAGCCTTTATGGGGAGTCTTGAAATCAGGTACTGATTGCTTTGACTATGCTATATCCTGTGATTTCTATATACATTTTTAAATCAACTTGTCAATTTCTACTGAAAAGTCTGTTGAGATTTTTATTTAGATTGTATTGAATCTGTAGGTCAATTTAGAGAAAATAGACATCTTAAAAATATGTAGTCTTCTGATTTAAGAAATGATGTATCACTTCATTTATTTATATTTTCTTTTATTTCTCTCAGCAATATTCTGTGGTTATCAGTAGAGAAATCTTATATATTTTTGTTTAATTTCTAAATGTTTTGCTTGATTGCAGTTATAAATCGATTTTTTTCTTAATTTTACTTTTCAATTTTATATATAGAAATCCATTAGATTTTTGCAGACTTGTCTTGAACCCTAGAAACTTACTACCTTATCTTACTAGTTCTGGTAGGGTTTTTTTCTTTCTTTCTTCTTTCTTTCTTTCTTCCTTTTTTTTGTTTTTTTTGTTTTTTTGTTTTAGGTTCCTTGGTAGAGATAGTGCTACTTCTTCCCTTCCAATCCTTGTGATTTTACTTTTTAAAACTTACTTTGGTGCATTGGCTAGTATCTCCAGTACCAAACTGAATAGAAATGGTGAGAGTAGATACTCTTGTGTATTTTCTCATCTTAGGAAGAAGCACTCAGCTTTTCACCACTAAGTGTATTGTTGCCTGTTTTGTTTTGTTTTGTCTCACTGTATTATTTTGAGAATGATCCCTTCTGTTTCTATATTGAGAGAGGTTTTTTTTCATGAGTTAATGTTGAATTTTGACAAACACTTTTCCTGCATGTATTGATTTCATCATATGGCTTTGTTCTATTATTCTGTTAATGTCATGAATTACACTGATAGATTTTTGAGTGGTAGCTCAGTCTTGCATTCTTGGGAGAAAGCTTACTTAGTCATGCTATATTATCCTTTTTCATATATCTTTGTATTTGATTTGCCAATATTTTGTCAAGGATTTTCACATCTATGTTTATGAGGCTCGTTATTCTGTTATCCTTTTCATATATTTTTGTATTTGATTTGCCAATATTTTGTCAAGGATTTTCACATCTATGTTTATGAGGTTTATTATTCTGTTATTATTCCGTTATAGTCCTGTTATTTTTTGTACTATGTTTGTGAGGTTACTATTGGGGTTAGACTACCACAAGAAAAAAAAATGGAGAAGTATTCTCTTCTAAAAAGAGTTTGCATAAGAATAATATTATTACTTCTTTAAATATTTGATAAAATTTAACACTGACACCATCTGGGCCTGTGGTATTCTTTTGGGAAGTTTTAAAAATAAATTCCATTTTTAAAACAGATACAGAAATATACATATTTTCTACTTCTTCTTGTGTATGTGCTGGTAATATTTACATTGTAAGAGATTTTAAATTTCATCTAAAGTTGTCAAATACATAACCTCTTCTTATCATTTCCCTGGTGGTTTCCTTCTTGACCCCTGGGTTATGTAGAAATGTGTTTGTTAATATTCAAATATTTGGAGCTTTTTGGACATTCGGTTATTACTATTTCTGGTTTAATTGTGTTGTTATCAGAGAACATACTCTTATTAATTCAATTTTTTAAATTTATGTGACTTGTTTCATAGTCTAGCATATGGTCTATCTCAGTAAACATTCAATATGCACTTAACAAGAGTGTTTAATATGCAGTTGTGGAATGTTGTACAAATTACTTATATCCTTGTTGATTTCTTAAAATACTTGGAGAAGTATTTTAAATTCTCCACTTAAAATTTGTATAGGTCTTTCTTCTCCCTTTGGATGTGGTTGCTTTTGCTTCATGTATTTTTTAATCTCTATTATTTGATATATCCACATATAGGATTACTATGTCTTCCCAATGAGTTGACCAGTTTATTGATTGCATAATGTCCTTCTTTATCTCATAATATTCCTTATCTTCAAGACTACTTTGTCAATATTAACATAGTTGTACCAACTTCCTTATGTTTATTGTTGCATAGTACATCTTTCTCCATCCTTTTAAGTTCAAACTCTCTGCATTTTCGTATTTAATATGTATCTCTTGTCAATAGCATAGAGTTGGGTTTTGCATTTTGTTTACCCAGTTTGATCATCTCTGTCTCTTGTGTGGCACTTATATTAATGTAATCGTTGATATGATTGGGTTTAAGTCTACCATTTTGGTCTTTGTTTACTACTTAACACATGTCTCTGTTACGGATCATTCTCTGTTGCTTCTTATTGGTTGATTAAATTGATTTTAGGGGTGCCTGAGTGGCTCAGTCAGTTAGGCATCTGCCTTCAGCTTGGGTCATAATCTCAAGGTCCTAGGATCAAGCCCAGGGAACAGGCTCCCTGCTCAGCAGGAAGTTTGTTACTCATTCTCCCTCTGCCCTTACCCCCTGCCCAGCTTGTGTACTCTCTCTCTCTCTGTCTCTCAAATAAATAAATAAAATCTTGGGATGCCTGGATGGCATGTATACACACACACACACACACACACACACACACACACACACACATTTTTTTTTCTTCATTGTGGCAGAGACATTTATTCCTCACAAAATATCTAAGACCTATTCATATTTCTCAGCCCTCTTGCAATTAGGCAGGTCATAAGCTTGTAAATTTGTTATTTCTAGGTAAAACATTTATGATAATGTAGGTATGAGGCCTCCATTAGCAATCTTGCTTTATAATCATGAAGGCCATATATTTTTACCTACAAGATAGTGGAGACTGTCAGCGTACATCCATAAATGACTCTGTAGAGGAAATTTCTTTCCCCTCCTCATCCTGTGACCTGCACTGGACTACAGAGGGGGCATGATATAAACTTATGTTGTATTAGGCTAGTGAGATTTGACAATAATTTCTTACTTGACCTAGCCTAGCCTAACAGAACTACTGATTTTAAATTATATACTAAATTATTAAAGGACTATATACTTTTTAGAATATCTTTTTATTTTATTGATCTATATGTCCTTTCTGATACCAATACTAAACTTCTGATTTTTGTAGCTTCCTAATAAAATATGATGTTTGCTGGAGAAGAAAAACATTTCCATTACCCTTCTTTTCAAAAAATGCTAGTGTATTCTCATATATATCATCCTTATAAGTCACCTTTAACTTTAATCATGTTCCCAAAAAGAGTCCAAATGGGGCTCAACTTATCCATCTATTTACCTAAATTGAGACTTCTTATCTAGGGACATATTAGATCTATCCATTTGTTGGCCCTGTTTATATCCCATAGTAAAGCTTTGTAGTTTTCTCCATATAAATTCTGTGCTTTATATAAATTTTTTCCTGAGTTTTTTAGTACTTTTTCTTACTATAGTAAATGACACATTTTTACCATTGCATATTCTTACTGGTTATTAACTAAATATTCTTGACTAGAACTCGTATATAGCCTTATTTACTATATTGGAGTTAACCTCATGGCTAAGTAACGTCCTGCATGACATGTATACAATTTGTAGAATTATACATTCTATATGCCCCCTTGAGTAAAGCACCAGAGTATAGAATAATTTTTAAAAGCATTTTTTTATTGTTGCATTATTTAAAATTTGAAAGGGACTTTAGGTCACCTGGTCAACTTCTCTCATTTCTTATGTGACAAAATAAAGGCTATTTCAGAGAAAACACTTCAGTATCAAGGCCATACTGATTTCAATTTAGCACATATTTACTGAGCACTTGCCATGTATTTGATATCCTGATTCTAGGGAACCCAAAATATGCCACAACATAAACTGAGAAGGGCACATAGTAGAAACACAATAAATGTTTGATTGATTTGACTGCTTTATTTTGAAAAAAAAAAAAAACATGTCATTGCTAGAGGTCATTGCACATCAGATTTGTGGAAGACAAGCACTACAATCTTGAAAGTTATTTGAGTAAGATTCTGCATCATTTCTTAGTCCCCACAAAGTCCTCTGTGAATTTCAGGAGGGAAAATCTACCATTATAAGTGGAAAAACATATAGCTGGCTGTTCGGAGCTCCTGCAGGAAGTAGGTGAAAGGATTTCTTTTCCCTCTTAGGCTTCCTGAAGTATTTTCCATCTTACAGTATATTACACATGGTTCTCTAGCCCCAGGAGCCTACTTTTCTAAGTTTGTTTTTAAACATGGCAGGGGTTTGCATACAGCTGCCACTAGAAACATCTATGACTTTATTCCCTTCAGTTAACAGCTGAGTACATTAAGACATAGCAGTACTTTCCCAAGGGTTATATCCAAGCCAAAGGAGATTAGGACAAGACTCAACTCATACGCACAAGAGTTAGCACAAGTTAAAAATAGAAATTAATTTGTAAGAAGCTAAATTAAGAATCATGGATAAATAAGTCAGTGTGGGTTAGAGAGGGAAACTAGGATGTACCAAGCAAAATCTCTGGCCTTAAATTTATTATGTAATCAAGGCTAAGACCACATCGTTAGTAGTTCAAATCTCAACTCTGCCATTTGCTGGCTATGTGATCTTTGCATTTTATTTAACCTCTCTGAGCTCTGCTTTCCATATCTGTAAAATGAAGATAACATTTTACCTACTTTAAACGTTTCTATGAGGGTTATATATGACCCTTGGCAAATATGTGCCACAGTGCTTGGTACACAGTAAGCCTCAATTAAGTAAGACAGCAATTGAATACTGACAGATAACAGTCTGACCCAGGAGAGCAGTAATTATGCTCCGGTGTTTTTAAGCCAATAGTTTGAGAGCTAGTTTTAAATCAACCAAAATGAGAGCTTTTTCATTCAATATCATTCATTTTAATTCCACTACATATAAGGCAGTATGTTAAACAGTGTAGATTACAAGGATGAAGAAGGCACGGTTTCACCTCTCAGTATGCACTAAAACCTAAGAGGGGGAAAGGACTATCACTCGGGAAGACAAGAGATTATATTAGTACCATATGATCATCGATGAATTCTCTAATCTCAGAGGGAGAGTGATTATGGTGGTTGATATGATCAGGGAAAGCTTCAAGGAAGAGGAAGTATTTATAGAGTCTCAAAGAGTCAGTAGGGTTTTGAGAGATGGAAGTGACTGCAGGGAGTTGACTGAAAAAAATTAATGAAAAGAAATAAGGCCAGAAACAAGAAATGAAGACTGAGCATATATATATTCATTCACTCACTTATTCATTCATGTGATAAATATTGGATATTTTGGGATCAAATAATTTTTAGTTTGGTTAGAATGTGGAACATGTGTGGAAGTCAGGAATACATCCCTGAAGAGGGATGTTGGACTTCAGGTATGGAGGACATATGGTATCCACTATGCTATGGTCCCACATATGGGAGAGTCAGAGGATCCCTGTGAAAAGGAGAAGAATCAGAAATGATTGGATTTCTGCTTCTAAGTAATTACCCCGTACTGATGTTTCTTAAAGGAATCCTGGCAAGAGGTGATAAAGGTCTAGATTTGAGGGTAGCAGTAAGAACATTTTGGAGGACAGTTAACAAGATTGGTCACTGGTTGGGGAAGGGCAAAAACCCAAAATTAATTAAGTTCCTCACATGTGTGACTCATAAAATAGTAAGTCGTTATCAAGTTTCAAGTCAGAAAAACACTGATGGGGGAAAGAGATGGAAGGAATGTTGATGCCAGAGTCAAATGAACATAATGATTCTAAGGTTTTCATGGGGAAACCTGAAGAAGACTTATGATGAAGAGAATCACCAAGGAAGTAGAGAAGGGGAATGAGGACAGAACCTTGGTGGATGCCTATTCCTCCCAAGTAAAAAAAGAACAGAAATCAGTGGAGAAGCAGCAGTAGAGACATCAGAGGAAAACTTGAAGAGCTCAGGGTCACCCAAGTAAATGGAAATTTCAAGAAGTAGATGATAAACAGGACCATAGCTTTCAAGGGATTGAGGATGAAAAATGATGAAAAACAGACACGAAATTTAGTGATTAGGAAGTCATGGGTGACCTTCAAGAAAACAATTTTAGAAGACAGGAGAGGTCACATGCAGATTGCAAAGAGTCAGTAGGTCAATATACAATTAGAAAATGGTGCTTGAGAATAGATTGGCTTTGTGAAATTTGGCAGCATGCCCCAAATGGAGTTACAAGAAGAGCCCATGGTCAATTTTATCTGCAATAATAATTCTTTAATATGTTAACTGCTTGCATCATTTTTGTTCTAAGTACTTTAATTCACATTACCTAATTTTTTTCTCACAACCACTTTGTGAGGCCAGGAGGTCAGGTACTGGTTTCCTCACTCATGGGCTAGATGGGTGGTAGGTGTGAAGGAGGGCACTTGTTATAATGAGCACTGGGGGTTGTAATACAAGTGATGAATCACTGAATTCTCCTGAAACCAATGTTGCACTGTATGTTCACTAGCTAGAATTTAAATGTAAATTTGAAAAGAGAAAAAATAAATAAAGAGATCAGAGATACTAAGCAACTTATGCCAGGTCACACAGCTAATAAACAGGGGCAGGACAAGGACCCAGGTCTTCTGTCTCCTGTCCAACACTATTTCCATTGCTCCAAACCAAATGTACAGGGACCTCTTGGCAATATGTTACCTGGCAATGAAAGTCTCAAACCACATATAAAGCCCATATGAAATGAAAAGCACATGATATGTCAGAGACAAGGTATGTTATTCTTTTTCCAACACCCTGGAGAGGGTTACCTTGAATTTGACTTTCCTAGCCAGAAAACTTTGTGCAATGAGGTCAGGATTTGAGATTATCTTTCTTTCATCTTTTCCTCTTGAGTACCCAGCCAAGGATAGCCATCACTTTGTCAGTGTCTTGATTCGTCTGCTGCCTTTTTATCATCCAGGAAGGTGATAATGACCCCAACTTCCTGAATGCCTCAAATCCCATTTATTTTTGCATAATCTACATTAGACTCCTCACTCTTTTCTCTGATGTCTGCAAGACCCTAAAGACATATATTATGGGTGGTGGCAATAAAAGTTTCTGGATATTCAATCAGGAGGAACGAGTTGGCTGTGGACTTTACTAGGATGTTTTCCTTAAGAAAGGAGGCCATCTAACTTTTCCGCTTTGATGAATGATTTCTCAGTTCCTCCCACTGGTGTCCCTTCTCCTCTATCCTCTAATCCTTAGCTATGATTACTAGTCGATACATAATTTTTATTTTTATTTTTATTTTTTAAGATTTTATTTATTTATTTCACAGAGGGAGAGAGATCACAAGGAGGCAGAGAGGCAGGCAGAGAGAGAGAGGGGGAAGCAGGCTCCCTGCTGAGCAGACAGCCCGATGCGGGCCTCGATCCCAGGACCCTGAGATCATGACCTGAGCCGAAAGCAGAGGCTTTAACCCACTGAGCCACCCAGGCGCCCACATAATTTTTAAAACAGGCAAATGAACCGAGATATTCCATGGATACCATAGCCCTCTCCTTCATGGATAATCTCAGAGAACAAGTACCTTTGGCTAAAACAAGGACATCATACACTAGATTCTTCTGCAAATTCCTGAGTCATAAGATAGGATTATAGCATCTACGTATTTCTGAAGATGGTCTTTCACACTTCAGGAGCCTCTGGTTCACACCTGATTCTGAACTGTATTGCCACCATGGATCTATGCAGATATTTGTGTGTTCTCATTGTCTTGGGAGCCCCATTGTTATCACTGACTGCTCCTTCAATGAGTCAAACTTTAAGGATTTTTAGTGGAAGCAGTGACCTATTGGCCCAGGAGAGCACCTAGTTGAGTAGTCGGGGGCTGTGCTGGTGGATGAGGCTTCGAGACAATGGAGCTCCCTTTGTTCTTTGCTCATCATCTGCCATTGTGCTTCAGATTTCTGAAGAACATGCACCTTGGAGAAACATGCTACCTTGGATACACATACATCTATTATTCCTGAACATGGACTCTGCCCTGGATGGTTACCAATTCATCTCCCCAGGGAACCATGTGTGACCGTCCTGGGTCCTCCACTCCTCACTCTTCTCTTCTAAGGCCACCAAGTAGACTAAAAGGCTTGTTCCATAAAATTGTCCTTGGTATCCCATCCATTTCCTGCTAGTCCTTCACTGATGGCACACGGGTTAAAATGCTAATTTTTCAGAACCTATTCATTAAGTATCTACTGTGTGCTCAGTCTGAGCACCCTAAAAGAATAAAAATCATTTAGCCTCATGGCACCTGGGTGGCTTAGTGGGTTAAGCGGCTGCCTTCGGCTCAGGTCATGATCCCAGGGTCCTGGGATCCAGCCCTGCGCCTGGCTCCCTGCTCAGCGGGGGGCCTGCTTCTCCCTCCAGACACTGCACCCACTTGTGCTTGCTCTCTCTCTCTCAAATAAGTAAATAAAATCTTTTTAAGAAATCAGTTAGCCTCACAAAAACCTCATGAGGCAGGTAATTTCCATAGAATTGATGGAGAAACCGAGATCAAATGAAATAAAGTAGCTTGTCAGAGGTCCCAGGATCAGTTGTAAGACAGCCTGAATTCATAGCCAGGTCATCCAGTCCCTGACCTCTCTTAAAGAGAGGGCGAATCATTGTCAGGTTAAAGTGTGGGTTTGGGTGGGGATGCTGGGATTGTGCAGTCTGGACAGCACACAGAGGTGTTTGCAGAGGGGCCCTGGGGAGCTGAAATCCAGCCTGCCCTCTGCTCACACAGCTGGAAGCCACGGGGCTGCATCTTCCCCTCGCAGGAAGCAGCAGCGGAAGCTAGGGATCAGCCAGATCTGAGGTTGGATCCTGCCTCTGTCCTCACTAGCTCAATAAAGAGAACATCTATAAAGTGCTTAGCATGGCGCTGGCAAAGAACACATGCTCAATAAATTTGTTTTTATGTTATGCACTAAAATGCCCAATGATGTTACATTTCTGCTTTTCCCCTTCTCTGCTCCCTCAAAAGCAGAACCACAAACTACACAGATAGTCTCTAGAAGGGCACATCACTTTGAGGCATTGGCGGTAGTTCTCTCCCCGAAAGCAGAGGGCCAGAGAACTCCTCTGGACACTGTCAGGGGCATTGCCACTAGAAGAGCAAGAAGGCAGCGATAATGTTAGGGAAAGAAGGCTTCTTCGGGCTATTCATTTTTGCAGAGGGCATCAGCATAGCCACCCTTAAAAGAGGAGGAGCTATGAAAAGGAAACGTAATGAGATCTTTCTGTATTGTGACTGTTGAAAACTACAGTCTGTCTGACTCCTACGAGGGAAAGGAGACTAGGATCCAAATGGTACCTGGAAGCTTGAGAGGTAACTCTGGACAGAATAAAACTGCAAAGAACCAAGAACCATAACTGTGGGAACCTAAGTGAAGCAAGGGGTGCTCTTGAAAAATTAGGCACGAAGGAAATAGGTTCAACTCTCTCAAAGGAGTGAAGACCTGGTTTGTCAGCTTCCAGAATCATTTCCAGACTACTCGAGACCAGCTGTCAACAGCAACCCCATAAGGCAGTGGTAAGTAATGATCAGAGTATCTCCTATTACATGTAAAAATCTGAATAACCTTCATATCCTTCCTACTTCTAGAATCTAATTTGTGGCTCTTGGAAACTTGAAGAGATGGTGACTTAAAAAAAAAAAAAAGACTTCCTACTATTCTGACAGAGAACTCAGACAGGATTTGGTTGAAAAAATAAAAGAGAGGTAACCATATTTCACCCAAAGTTTGGGGAGTCATTCTTATTATTTATGACTACTGTTACTATTTGTAAGGATGAGGAGGGGATAACAATACGTGTCTCATGAAGAAAAAGCAGCCCAGCCTGACTTCATATTCTCCAAGAGGAATGAGAGACCCAGGTAAGAACTGTGATCCCCTTCCTGTCTTCTGCCGGAGGCCCCACCAATATGGTGGCCTTGAGTGTCCGTGAGGAAATGTTCCCCTCTGAAGAGTGACAAGGGGAGACTGTGTGGTTAAGGAACAGAAGAAGAAACTTCAATTTAGGAATAGTTGTTTCTGAAAATGTGCCAGTTCAGGCAGCAAAGCAATGACTAGCTCTCGAGCTCTATTCACATTTGTAGAATTACATTCAGGGGTCCTAAATGAAACTGTGTCCACTCTCATCACTGGGAGAATTAAATTAATGCCAGTGAGGGTAACTAAATGTATAGATTTCTCCCACAGAAGACTGCTAGGTTTCCAGCACAAATCGCTGCTTTCCTTCTGCCCTCCGTCCAGAGTACTCTCCACTTAGAGACAGCCCGTCTGAGCGAATTCCTCAGTTAGGGAAGTTTCTGCTGTGGATTCTATAAGCACAAATTGAGTTTATAAGACTTAAACTTTTTTTTTTTTCAAAGTCCTTCCCCAGCTATTATTTCTACTGGTTGTAACAACCCTGTGACGTGGGCAGACGTCTGATGAGGACATTCAGACACAGAGAAGCTACACCCTTTTTCAGAGCCTGCACAGCTGCTGGGTTTAATGATCGACATGAAATTGGAACCCAGCCCCTCTCATGCCAGCCCCGCCTTCTGATGGCAGCACGCTGTGTTTACAAATAAGAAAAAATAAGTGAAGAATGACTGTGTTATTGTTGAAATAGACTATTTTTCCCAAAAAACAGAGAACTCAGTTGCCAACCACAGAAGCGATGATAAGCATGTTGTTCTGAGGCTCTACAAATCATTCATGTTATTTATAAAACAAGGTAGAGCACAAACAAATAAATAGCAACATCTTTATCATTTATTAAATGCTTGCTGTGTTCATTGCAATGCAATATACACTGAATATTTTTTTCTCACTTAATACTGAGCCTCGTGAGGAAGCTATTATTATCCCCACATTACAGATGAAGAAACTGAGACTCTAAAAACTGAAATAACTTGCTTTGATAGAGAAGAAAACATTGTGTGTTTGAGTCCTGGGTATCACCTAGGATTCTGGACTCATGCTGGATGGCACCCCTCACACTCAGCCCGGGAGGGGAGTCTTTAAGAACCTTGCCCTGTTTGCCCAGAAAAGACCTGCTGTCAAGCTTCCACTATCACTGAACTATTTCTTCTTTTTTTTTAAAGATTTTATTTATTTATTTGACAGAGAGAGAGAGAGATCACAAGTAGGCAGAGAGGCAGGCAGAGAGAGGAGGAAGCAAGCTCCCTGCTGAGCAGAGAGCCCTATGCGGGACTTGATCCCAGGACCCTGAGATCATGACCTGACCCAAAGGCAGAGGCTTTAACCCACTGAGCCACCCAGGCGCCCTATCACTGAACTATTTCAAGACCAGGAGCAAATGGCCTTCACAGTGTCTGGCTGTTGCCTAAAAGCTCCTGTAGGCTTTGGCACAATTGCATAGCATTTCCACAGTGTGGGTTCTGCATCTGGGCACAGCTGTGATGCGGCAGGTCTGCCACCAGGGCCCTTGGCCTCTGGTCAATTGTCCTGCTCACACACTTTGGGTACCGGTGACTTCACACAAGATTCAGTCTCCTTTAAGCTTGTTTTCAAGAAAGGCTCTACTTCCATTCTAATCAAAGTATACAACATCCACAAAGACTTAGAAAAGTTATTCTTTTCAGGAGCATATTTAGGGAAAAGGTCTGAAGCTCCAACATAAAAATCGCAGAGGTCCAAGTGGTCACCTCAACCCCCTGAAATCCCATTCCGGACGTGAGGGGGAGACAACCACCCTGCTCCTCCAATGGTTGGGACATTTTAGGCACCAGGAGGAAAAGCCATTTCCTGTATTTATCATTAAGAACACTGCCTTGAATGTGTATCTGTATGTAAGTAACTTGAAATCGTCCTAACCCCCACCAAATGTTTTTGAAATAAACAATGCTAAAAACTTGAACTCTGAACTGAACCAAATTCAATGATTATATTTTGTCCATGAATAGAGAATATTTTACATGCTTAACTTTTGGGGGGTCATTTTTTAGGTCCCTCAGAAAGATGGCCCCTCTGCAACCATGTTTATGACTTGCACTTGATTCAGTATTGTAGTCACCTGTTCCGATAGGAGCCCATCAGATCCCATCTCCTGGTGAGTTGGGTCACAATTAAAATTCTGTTGGAATACAGGTTCTCTCCAGGCCTGTGAGTAAGCTAGCTGCTGACCCATGAGAAAGTCACCCTGCAGGGAGAGAGGAATAGAGGAGAAAAGCAGGAGTGAGATACTGACACAAGCCCGCTCTGGGTTCTAGAGCCTCCTTTCCAGGTTCCAGACGCTTCCTGACACCAGGTTCCAGGGCTCTGAAAGATGCTCTTCGTTTTGCATAACAACCAACCAAATTATGGTGGAAGTGGAGAGTAAGAGGTAGTTTTCTTACACTGGTTCTGTTAGGTAAGTTTTGAATTTTGATCACAGAATCATTAGACAGTGTAAGGAGGGCATGTATTGCATGGAGTACTGGATGTGGTGCATAAACAAGGAATCTTCGATCACCGAAAAAATAAAATAAAATAAAATAAAATAAAATAAAATAAAATAAAATAAAATAAAATAAAAACAAGAAACATTGGAGATGAAAAAGGGGAAAAAAAAGAAAGTGATTGAAAATTTGTCATGTCGGTAAGGTTTGAATCCCACTGCTGTCACTAGGACAATTTACTCCCCTTGAAGTCCAGGGTCTCCATTCATAAAATGAGAATTATGACCCCAACCTCATAAGATTGCTGCAAAAGTTACCGTACATACATATAGTGAGCGGGTTTCCCTTTAATAATCAGACCGCGGCTATTGGAGAAAAGCTCCAGAAAAGGGAAAGGTCACATAAGGTCTTATGTGTTATGCTAAGAAGGTGAGACTTCATATTTCAGGCAACTAAGTAATTAAAGGGCTTTGTGGCAGAACAGATAAGGTCAAATTTGCATTTTAAAGAGATCACTGAGAGAGTACTGGGTAGGGAGATTTGGAAAAGAGATGAGAAATAGATAAAAAGGGCCCAGAGTGGTGAGAAGGGTGTGGGCAAAGTCCAGGGGATAATGATGAAAGCCTTGGTAAAGCACTGGCATTGGGTTTAGAAAGTAGAAGACAGCATATTCTCCTATCTCTAAGAGCAAACAATTAGATTTATGAATGGAGTGAATTGAGTTCCTCCTATTACACAATACCTGTGGAGAGGGTTGTTTTGGGTTTGTTTTTTTTTTTTTATAATTCACCTGTCCACAAAGTATACCACAATAGAGAAAGTGTTCTATATTTCAGGACCATAGCAAATAGATATCATAATATCAGGGAAGCTTGAGTTTCTAACAATATCACTATTGCTTTTAATCTCCACAGTCATACCCCAGGATGGCAAATCTCTTTATTTAAAATAAACCCCAAATAAAACCCTGTATTATCCATTATAGCACAGAACCAAAGTACCACTGTTCTTTATCTAAAAAGGTATGATATATCAAAACCAGTATGCCAATAAGTAGAATAACTATGGGAAGGGTCATTGTTCAGGAAAAATCAGAGGGAATCAGTGGCTTTATCTTTTGGGCCACACATGAAGCAGGCTCAGAGCCCCTGCTTTCCCAGGTACCAGCTCCAACCTCACTGCTTGAATGTGGGCTGGCCAGACAGCATCAAGAGGAAAGATGAAATGTTTCAGTTGCCCACAAGTAGTTTAGAAACTCAATAAACATATATATGTCAGGCATGTGACTAGCCGTTTCTTTTTTTGTCTGTGCTTATTCTAATTATAGTTGAGAGTGGGGAGCATAGAAAGAAGTTAAGTTTTATAGAAATGCCTGATTTACAGAATACAAGTGAAACTCTTTATAACAGTCTTGGAATTAAGACAAAAGATTGAGTCATTCCATGAGTCCTGGATTGTAGACCGAATGCATTCGTTTAATGTGGGTCCCTATCCTCTCTAACTGTCTCTTCCTTTCTCTGGCCCACCTCCCACCTCTGCTCCCTACCAACACACACACACACACACACACACAGATCACTTCTGACACCGTGTTTAGCACTCCAGGTCCTCTTTTGGGGTGGACTGAGAGGGACACCAGCCTCTTTCTGAAATCCAACAGTTCAACACCTGGAATTATTTTCTCAAGAATAATAAGATTAAAAGGTGTAATTTCTATGTGAATGCCCTGTAGATGCCAGATGTTATGTATATATAGAATATTCCTCAGAATACAATAGTGAAGAAGAACACATTTTACTTTCTGTGGCTTTTAAACCCATAGTTCATCCCAGTGCCTTGACACATAATAGATTTTGTAAGACAGCTCTAAGAATTTGGTGTCTCCTGGCTCTAGTACTTATAAACTGTACAGCCTTGTACAAGTTCCTTAACTTGCTCTCTGAGTGTCAATTTCTTCAACCTAATATGGGGGTAATCATAGTACCTACGTCGGAGTCATAGAGTGGGGGTGAGGGTTACTTAACAATTCAAGAAAAGCCCTCAGCACCATGCCATGCATAAACACTCAGTAAATGCTAGCTATTACCACTATCTTAATTATTAACATAATTATTTTTGTTGTTCAGAAACAAAATGATAACGAAGATAGAGGAAGTTATTAAGGTTTCTCCAAAATACAATAACCTAACATTTGTTAGTGTCTCACATATATTGCTTTGGAGTGTCTGGTCCTCTTGGCTTCTTGAGCAATCACGGCTCTCTCTGCCCTCCTTCCCCTTCTCAGTGGCTCAAAGCTGAATCTGAACTCCATGCACAGGATATACTGAGGAGGGGAACAAGGCTGTGCTGGAGGCAGGCGATTTGAACCCAAATCCTGTCTCTGCCACTTGGACAAGTTCTTGAAGCACTCCAAATCCTTCCTTCCTCTTTCTCTAATGCAGGGACAAAAATATTCACCCACAGAGTGGTTGTGATTATTAGATTCAGTGGAAGGATACACATAAAACAAATGTAGAATATGATCATGGAAGGAAACCCATCACCCTCTTTCCATCTTGGAAGGAAACAGGGCGATGGGTTTCCTTCCCAGTGTGACACTTAAGGACATATGTCATAAACTCAAAGAATCCCTCCTTCATGAAACTCTCAAGGTTGACAGACTCCTATCAGGAAAGAACAGCATCCATGGATAAACTGGACTATGATGTCTATTGCACATCCTGTCCCAGGGCAGAGTGAGCATCCACAGGCCAGGAACCAGGTCACGACAATGTCCTAAACACCATCTCATATATTTGGTTCCCACTAGCTCTCTCTTCCTTCAAGACTCTTCAGTGTGGTTCACTTTTTTCATGAAGCCCTTTCAAATTTAATAGAGAAGGTATCCTGCCTCTTCTCTAATTATCTAAAAAAACCTCAAGCCCAAGCGAAGACTACTGGAAGAAAGTCATCCAATAACAACATAAAGGTGTGGGTACTTGTTGATTTTTTTTAATAAATGTGAGCTTTGAAGACCGTAGGCTGCCTCTTAAATCTTCATCTATTTAATTGTTGCCTGCCTTTTGTTAGAATACAAAGAATAAAGTTAGGGAAAAACTATTTAAAAACAATATTGTAGCAAAGAGAAAAAAATAAGGATGAGAAAATAAAAAGAAGTTAGGGTAAAGGCATAAAAAAAAGAATAGGAAAAATTGTTAGAGCTAGATCACAGATTTGGTTTCAGACTTCCCAATGGGAAGAAAAAATGATCAGCTGTGAGATTTACAGTGTGCATGATATGAAAAGCCAAAAATTCTGGGCCTGGGACTAGAGACAGATTTTGCACATGAGCCTTTATGAAAGGAAGACTGAGTCATAACTTCCAGCTAGTCTAGGAAATGTGTCCTCCACTCAAAAACTAAAATGATCTTCCCAATGAACAAAGTTTATTATATCACTTCCCAACTCAATGTCTTTTTGTCCTTGGGAAAATATTGTTCTGAGGAGTTCTATACTTGTAAGTATTTAACAATCAGCTCTTGGAAGGAGACAAAGACCCTGACTTGTAGCACTTACCCTTCACTGTGGTGCAAATAGTCCTACCAGGGCCAATTTCAAGCTACCAAAGTGATGTCACTGAAGACAAACTGGGATGTACAGTAGTAGGTTGTAACACTGAACAAAGAGAATGTCACTTAAAATGGGATTTGGGGGGTGTCCGGATGGCTCAGTTAAGTGTCTGCTCTTGATTTAAGCTCAGGTCTTGATCTCAGGGTCA
The DNA here is from genome assembly GCA_002007465.1 of Ailurus styani. Taxonomy (NCBI): domain Eukaryota; kingdom Metazoa; phylum Chordata; class Mammalia; order Carnivora; family Ailuridae; genus Ailurus; species Ailurus styani. The sequence goes on from LNAC01000906.1 coordinate 161,522, forward strand.
TGAGTTCAACCCCCCACATTGGGCTCTGTGCTGGGCATGGAGCCTACTTTTAAAAAATAAAAGGGGGGGGTACTTGGGAGAATAGAAGAGGGAGGGTCTCATTCCCAACCACTTATCATCAGTTGCAGACACCAACAGGAATTGCATTCCCAACAGGAGCCAACTTTACGGCTCTGGCAGGAGGAAGGAAGAATTTCTTCCGGCCCAGCAACAATTTCAGCTGTTAAGAAAACACCACAAATCACCCAAAGAGAAATCATCACCACCCTAAACTCTCACTTTCCTTCAAAGCCGTCCCTCCCAACTTCCTCCTTTTTTCTATAAAGTGACATTCCTCTCCTTTGCTCTCCAGACTTAACTACAGTTTCCCATAGCTTGTTTGTCCCAAATTAGGATTCCTCTATTCCCAAAATAAACCCATTTTGCTGGTAAAATGATTGGTTGTTTTACTTTAAGGTTGACCACACTATTGTATAGAATTTCCACCAGACAGATGCAATAGACATAAATAATCTCAAGAACATAGATTATAGCAAAACGTGGTAAAATAATTAGCAAGTGATGGATCTTAAGTAATATCTTATTAAAATATAGTCTAATCCTAAGTTTATATAATTGGATTTTTAGTGAAAACCATTAAACAATAACTTGCAGAATTCTGGAATAGTTAGCAGTTGACTCTGTCAACGCTGACTCCAACATACCACTACTTTGGAGGCATCATAAGACATGTCCCCAGCCAGCTATCTTCTCCAGGCTCTTCTCTGTCCACTGGATCCTCACACCTGCTGCAAACATCCCGAGATGCCGCAAATCATCTCATCTTCCTTCTGTTTCAGGCCCCTTATTTACTCTGTTTGCTTTGACTGGAAGGCCCTGGCCAGCTCTTGTCCTGCAAATCTCCATGTACACATTCTTCCCTCCAAGATATTTTCTCTATCACTGTAAACTGGCATGGGAGTTGTAGAGTGCAGACCTATCTTGCCCAAATCCGGCCTTTATCCTTGGCTCCCTGGAGGCAATCTCTAAGTCCATGGAATGTCCTGTCTGATAAGTGTCTTTGTTTATTTGGAGGAATTGGGCCACAGCCAACAGCACACAGTAACAGTGGTGGAGGCTTTGGGCCACGGGGTATCAGCTTGACTCCTAGAGGGGCTGGAAATGAGAATCAGTCATGAATGATCAACCATATCTACATAACTGAGCCCCAATAAAAACACCAGACACCAAGGCTCAGGTGATCTTCTCTCAGAACACCAATACTCTATACATATGGTTACACATCACTGCTGGGAGATGTTCACACTGCCCATGACTTCACTGGGAGAAGCCAACTGGAAGCTTCACATTTGGAACATGCTGGACTCTGCCTTATGTATCAGTTCCCTTGGCTGATTTTGATGTTTATTATTTATTGTAATAAGCCATAATTATGACAGTTAACCCATGAACAACATGAGGGTTAGGGTGCTGACCTCCTGTGCAGTTGAAAATATGCACCTAAGTTTTGACTCCCCAAAACTCAACTACTGATAGCCTACTATTGACTGGAAGCCTTACCAATAACACAGTAAATCAACACATATTTTGTACACTATATGTATTATGTACTGTGTTCTTACAGTAAGGTCAGCTAGAAAAAAGAAAATGTTATAAGAAAATCATAAGGAAAAGTTTTAAAGTACTGTATTTATTGAAAAAAAATCTGCATAGAAGAGGACCCACACAATTCAAANGAAATCATCACCACCCTAAACTCTCACTTTCCTTCAAAGCCGTCCCTCCCAACTTCCTCCTTTTTTCTATAAAGTGACATTCCTCTCCTTTGCTCTCCAGACTTAACTACAGTTTCCCATAGCTTGTTTGTCCCAAATTAGGATTCCTCTATTCCCAAAATAAACCCATTTTGCTGGTAAAATGATTGGTTGTTTTACTTTAAGGTTGACCACACTATTGTATAGAATTTCCACCAGACAGATGCAATAGACATAAATAATCTCAAGAACATAGATTATAGCAAAACGTGGTAAAATAATTAGCAAGTGATGGATCTTAAGTAATATCTTATTAAAATATAGTCTAATCCTAAGTTTATATAATTGGATTTTTAGTGAAAACCATTAAACAATAACTTGCAGAATTCTGGAATAGTTAGCAGTTGACTCTGTCAACGCTGACTCCAACATACCACTACTTTGGAGGCATCATAAGACATGTCCCCAGCTATCTTCTCCAGGCTCTTCTCTGTCCACTGGATCCTCACACCTGCTGCAAACATCCCGAGATGCCGCAAATCATCTCATCTTCCTTCTGTTTCAGGCCCCTTATTTACTCTGTTTGCTTTGACTGGAAGGACCTGGCCAGCTCTTGTCCTGCAAATCTCCATGTACACATTCTTCCCTCCAAGATATTTTCTCTATCACTGTAAACTGGCATGGGAGTTGTAGAGTGCAGACCTATCTTGCCCAAATCCGGCCTTTATCCTTGGCTCCCTGGAGGCAATCTCTAAGTCCATGGAATGTCCTGTCTGATAAGTGTCTTTGTTTATTTGGAGGAATTGGGCCACAGCCAACAGCACACAGTAACAGTGGTGGAGGCTTTGGGCCACGGGGTATCAGCTTGACTCCTAGAGGGGCTGGAAATGAGAATCAGTCATGAATGATCAACCATATCTACATAACTGAGCCCCAATAAAAACACCAGACACCAAGGCTCAGGTGATCTTCTCTCAGAACACCAATACTCTATACATATGGTTACACATCACTGCTGGGAGATGTTCACACTGCCCATGACTTCACTGGGAGAAGCCAACTGGAAGCTTCACATTTGGAACATGCTGGACTCTGCCTTATGTATCAGTTCCCTTGGCTGATTTTGATGTTTATTATTTATTGTAATAAGCCATAATTATGACAGTTAACCCATGAACAACATGAGGGTTAGGGTGCTGACCTCCTGTGCAGTTGAAAATATGCACCTAAGTTTTGACTCCCCAAAACTCAACTACTGATAGCCTACTATTGACTGGAAGCCTTACCAATAACACAGTAAATCAACACATATTTTGTACACTATATGTATTNGGCCAACTGGAAGCTTCACATTTGGAACATGCTGGACTCTGCCTTGTGTATCAGTTCCCTTGGCTGATTTTGATGTTTATTATTTATTGTAATAAGCCATAATTATGACAGTTAACCCATGCACAACATGAGGGTTAGGGTGCTGACCTCCTGTGCAGTTGAAAATCTGCACCTAAGTTTTGACTCCCCAAAACTCAACTACTGATAGCCTACTATTGACTGGAAGCCTTACCAATAACACAGTAAATCAACACATATTTTGTACACTATATGTATTATGTACTGTGTTCTTACAGTAAGGTCAGCTAGAAAAAAGAAAATGTTATAAGAAAATCATAAGGAAAAATTTTAAAGTACTGTATTTATTGAAAAAAAATCTGCATAGAAGAGGACCCACACAATTCAAATCTGTGTAGTTCGAGGACCAACTGTATAACCACTTTCAATGAGTTCCATGATTCCTTCTAGTAAATTATTGAACTTAAGGTGGTCTTAGAGACCCCAAACTTGCAATTGGTGTCAGACATGAGGGTAGTTTGGGAGATTCCAAAACTCTCAAGTGGACCTTTTAAGGTACTTTCACGCACTATGACATACGTATCATCCTCTGTAGCTTTTGCCTGTTTGTCTGATAATAGAGACTGCCATACTGTTCAGCACTGCATCCTTAGATTCTAACCCCTGGTAAAATGTAGCCTCTCAAACATGGTGGAATGAATTCAATAGGCGATATTCTCATATTGATTTTATAGCCACATACTCGTTCCCTAGAACTACTTTTATTATGACATGAATCAGTTAAGCTGAGGACAATAATGCCTGAAGAACATTCAATAAAACCATTTCACAAACGGCCAAGAACCATGTCTTTTTGAATCTCTCTCTTTGATAATTTCACTGGATCTAATAAATATAATATTTATACCATAGAGGAATGGAACATTATTCTTCAGATAAACTTCTGTCATACTATTTCTTCCAACTGGCCTTCTAATGAAAACTACACTGAAAAATACAAGGGCTTATTTCCTGGGACACAACTGGAAGGCAGATAAAAGGGTTGATCCGGAAGCTTCCTAAGCTAGCTGAGTCCAGGGTGGGATAGACACAGAGCTGGGTAACATACAAACCTCTGACCAGAACACCTGCTTGAGCAGAAGGCTACCACAAGGCTGGAGAGCGACAACAACACTTCTCTTACTTATTCTTCATGAGAGTAAAAATACCTGAGAACTAGTATGCTGGAGACATGTCCTACTTGGATGCTTATTTAATGGTAGGTATTTGAGATGGTTATTTAGTTGAAAAGAAATGCAATAAATCTTCAAGGTCTACCAGGTAGCAGGCCATGGCGTGATAGCAGCAGCTGATTTTTATTAGGTTTATTAATTTAATTATTAATATTAATGCATCGATATTAATAATTAATGTAAAAGTATTAATAATCAATTATTAATGTATTAATATGAAGGACACTAGGCACATCCTTTTATATCATTCTCTCCTCACAGCTCCACAAGGTACATCTATTATTAGCCCCAATTTACAGATGAGGAAACTAAGGCTCAAACTCACCCAAAGTCAAATGATGGGGTAAGCAAAAGAACTGAGCCTTGAGCCCAGATCTGCCTCTTTGTAAAACCCAAACTCTTACCACTACACAGCCCTGTCCCTCTGTGGAAGGGCTAGAACAGAGACTATGTGAGACACTTTTGATCCGTGTGCAGCTCCGCTTAGGGATTCTGTGACAGCTCTCTCCAGCATTCACACCAGCGCTGGGTGGGCTGAGGAGGAGGTGTATGGACATGGTAATGTGAAGTGTACTGCCTGCCACTAACCATCGTGAAGATGACAACCCCCATTTCAGCCTGGGCCTGAAAGACCAGATAAGATTGCCCATGGGAAGCTTGAAATGTAAGTCTGTTTTATAATCCATTTGAATAGGGTGCTGAGATAAAATTAATTCATGACAACTTGCTCTCAAACTGTGAATTTTTGGGAACATTTCCAGTATTCATTAGCTCTCAGATTCACACTTCCACCTGTGTGTTGAAGAGTTGTTTTATCAGTTCCTAGAGCAAGAGAATAAAATATATAGGGGAACTGACTTTGTCTCATTTCTTTCTCTTTAATTTGCAATTTTTAAATGTCAGTAGACAAAGTCTAAAGAGATGGTCAGGAGTCCTCTAACTCCCACATCCTTCTCCTGTTAAGTCTTTAGTTTTGTTTACGTCCATTTGTTCTTCATACTCTGGGTTTCTCTCCAGTGGGAATCTTATTTTAACTGAATTATGTATAAAGTAGGCTTTGTTCAAAAGAGCTCCTCTTGATAATCTATAATAGCTTTCTCGGCCAATAAATACTAAAACGGACCTTAATTAAGGCTACTGTTATCCGAACACCTCTGAGCTTAATGCTATATCAAGACTCAGTAAATTCTAACGTTCTGAACAAAAACATAGCTAGAGAGAAAACGGCTATTATCTGGACAGTAAAATCACAGATCTTGCCTCAGCAGCAGAGGTCGGCATTTCCCAGTGCTACTGGCTGGTTACGTTGAAGTTAAAATTGATTTCCTAATTCTTCCCTCTACAATGCTTACCTCCTCACACACTAGACCTACTTCTTACTTCCGACCTATGACAACCTAGCCCAGCTTGATTAGCATCTCAATAAAGCTAGGAATATAATTCATAGATTTTTTTCTTACATGAAAGCTGTGAGTTCCCCCCACACACCTCCAACCTCCCGATCATAGTTCCTACCAATGCATTTGAAATTTCACAACCCTGGTAATTTTGAAGTACCCTATCATTTCCCTCTTCTGCTAATTCACGCTTGGGGAAAAACAAATCAGAACAGATGTTCTCCACTTCGTTTTCCTGCCTATCTGACAGAAAGAGATTTTTGGCAACAGGGACATCAGTCAGGAATACCGAAAAGAATTCTTGCAAAGAGAAGGAATTGAACAGATATTGTGGTCAAAGGAGAGGATGATGTCACTGACCCTCCACATCTCATCTGCCCTCAGTGTCCTACCTTTTTGTCTTTGCCTCTACTTCCTAGCTCCCTTCTTTCCCTTCCAACTATCTCATACTAATGTTTTAATTGAAGTATAATTAACACACAATATTATGTTAGTTTCAGGTGTGCATTATATTGATTCAACAATCCTATACATCACTCAGTGCTCATCACCGTAAGTGTCGTCACCATCTGCCACCATACAAGGTTATTACAATATTCTTCACTATATTCCCTATGCTGTCCTTTTCATCTCTGTGATTTATTTATTGTATAAGTGGGAATCTGAACCTCTTAATCCCTTTTATCTATTTCACGCATACCCCACCGTTCTCCTCTCTGACAACCAGCAGTTTGTTCTCTGTATTTAAGAGTCTGTTGTTTGAGGTTCCCACACCTCCCATTAAAATTTCCCCACCCTTTGCTAAATATATTTGATAAAAGAAAGGGAGTCAAGGGTGTGAATCACCCAGGTGCTTTTTCTCAATTATCTGTTTGCATGCTCAGTAGACACCAATTAATGTATAGCTGCGTCAGTAAAAACAGAAACATATGAACTACTAAAGACATTTCTAAGGCGAGAGTTGGCTGGCTAGATCGACAAGCAGTTGTATTCTTTAAATTTAAAAAGACTTGTCAACTAGGGATTTTTTTTAAACACTGATTTGATGAGCAAGGGAATAGCTTCAGAGAAGTGTATGAGAAAGTCATATTTATATCATTGTAAATTTTCTAAGCAGCAAGAATCCGAAACATGCTTTTTAAAATAGCCAGATAGAGAAATCTTAGTGTGAGCAATTTACACTTGAAGTGACTGTTCTGTCTTTAGAACACTGGGAAAACCGAGGTGTTTAATGTACCTTCCAGACAATTACAAAGCAGTCGTTGATCAAAACCCTCTGCAAGGGATATTGACAAATCTGCCCAACTGCAAGAATCTCCTGTAGAGAAAATGATCTATGAGATTACCTGCTGGCGGGTTCATGGGTCAGATTGTCAATATCTAGAGAAGGATCACAGAAATAAACATTTAGTGTTTGTTGTCCTGACGTCTCTATTTATGGTCCTGTTAAAGCAGTTGGTCAATCAAAACCAGTTAAAGCAATTACAATTTTCCCCAGCTACATGCAAGAGAAAGAAACTGAACTCACTGTGACGAGAAGTCAATAAAGCAAGAGAATCCAAAATTGCTTGTTATTCATGTGGAGGGAATTTGGTACTATTATATCTTGTCACTTGTAATTGTCTGATTAGATGAATACACTGAAGATGTATTAATGTAATGAAGTCAAATACTCAATTAGATTTTATTTTTTCTTCCCTTCCTACATTGTTTGAGGTCCCCACAGAATCTGGAACAGAATGTTCCTTTCCCTATTGAGTTTGACTCCTCTATATTTGGCAATTATTTATTCTTTTATCTATGTTTCAATTGGAACTGCAGTGAATGGGTCCATTTTTCTCATGGATTGACTCCTTCTGTCAAACAATATAGGTAATGTTGTTAGGCATAAAATTATTTTGGAGATCACATAAATCCCTAATGTGAGATCGACTACATGCTGGATTCTAACAGCAAACTTCTCCAAAGGAATAAGAAAAAGAATAAATGGCAACATCTGTAGGAGGATATGATTTCCAAAATGTTGACCCAGAGCCTGAAAACAACCTGGAAAAAGATGCACCAAATTGTAAATCTTCTGAAGGGTTAAAAAGAAAAACAGGTATAATGAACCAGCATCTCTTTGGATAGAACTTGCTTTTCAAATGCTTGAATGGGAGTTAATGGGATTTCTGATTAAGAGCTCAGGTTCTAGGGTTGGGTCCTACTTACAGATTGTGTGACCCCAGGCAAATTATCATCCCTCTCTAAGCCTTGGTTATCTCATCTGGTGAGTGAAAATAATTGTAGAACCCTCTTGATAGAATGCTTAGGAGTTTGAAATCATACAATCCATGCAAGGCTCTTGGTACAGACTGCATCATAGTAAGCACTCAAAAAAAGTCAGCTATTGTTAGCTAATTGTTAGACATTGTTAGCTAATGCAGAGTCTATGATGTCTTTTTTTAAAGATTTTATTTATTTATTTGACAGAGAGAGAGAGAGCGCGCGTGATCACAAGTCGGCAGAGAGGCAGGCAGAGGGAGGGGGGAAGCAGGCTCCCTACTGAGCAGAGAGCCCGATGTGGGACTCGATCCCAGGACCCCGAGATCATGACCTGAGCCGAAGGCAGAGGTTTAACCCACTGAGCCACCCAGGCGCCCCGAATCTATGATTTCTGTTAGCAAGCTGATTGGTATTCAACTCAACACACACTTATGTAGGGTCTTCTATGTACAGAAGAAACTAGATGGATTCAAAGATAAATAACACATCATCCCTGTCCTCAGTTTAGGGGGGTCGACCCTGGTATTCACCAGTCTCTTAGAAGGTAGACTGAGGTGAGTGTCTAAGAAACCATAAGGCACATCTGAAAGGCCTCTAATTCCCTTCAGATTCTTACTCTAATCTGGTCTCTATGCAGGAGGAGAGGACCTTTATGAGACTCCCGTTCAACTGTAAATGAAATCTAAAGTACTTACTTACTCTGGGCTTCTTGGCCCTGCCTCACCGGGCAGCCAGAGACCTCCTCTGCTGTCACTCTGTCCCTCTCTCATGGCAGCCCTCCACCCCTTCACTACAGCCTTTGCCTCTGTATCTCCCCTCCGCTGGAGATGTTCCTCCTCCTCTTCTTTGCTGACTTCATTCTCACCAACTCTTCTTCAGACCTCAACTGTGATGTCCTTTTCTGAGGGGACTTCCTTAACTTCCTCACTGCCCACTGCCAGTCTAAATGCATTTCTCCTAGAATGACTCACAATTTTCCTTTATGACCCTTAAACATTTCTGTGAATTCAGAGAAAGAATCTATCTCCCCCACGAGGCACCAACTCCTTGAAGTCAGAGACCATGACTATTTTGATCATCTATTGCTCACTTGCTAGCGCAAAGCTTGGCATAGAGTAGTTGCTCAATAAACACTGAAGAAAGGTGCTGAATGGTAATTTTTTTGTTTTAAAAAAAGGTCGAATCATGATTCTCACACAGATATAAAGTGAAAATGTGTTAAAGAGTTTTTAAGTCACTATTAATGAGGTCACAAGGCAGATGTTAAACTGTCAAAGGAGCACAAAAAATAATAGACATTTCTAGATCTGGGGTATTATAATGAACGCAGAAGTTGAGACAAAACTACCTTATTCCATAGTGCAAAGAAAATTTAACTGGACCTTTACCTGACAGAATTCTTGCATATTTATAGGCGAGAATTATTTTGCATTGCTTTTAGTTATCAACATCTTACAGAGTCATAAAATAGCTCAAAGGTAGTGGAAAGCTAAAATCAGAAAACTAAGAAGAAAGCACTCTACAGAGTACACAGTTTTCTATGGTAACACATTTTCCTCTACAACAGATACCAATTATCAATGCACACAGGAGGGCACATTTCATTTTGGGGTAGGTGAGAGATTTCAGAAGAATAGAGACGAATATTTAACTAAATCTTGATTGCAGGTAGGATTTCAATAATGGCAACTACTTGAGATTTTTGAGCAGAGCTCTAGAGAAATTTTTCTGGTAGTCCTGGATTCTTGCAGGCAGGAATACAGTCTAGGAGACAAGACATGAGGCTTCTTGCAACAGCCCAGGGGAGAAATGGCTACAAAAGAGGAAGGAGCACCCAATGGGGAAGGATGGGTCCTGAATTCTGATTCTTGCTCCAGCATTTCTTCTGGACTAATTTACAGATCTCTCTGGGCTTCATCCTGAAAGTAGTTAGCATTTGGCACCAGGGATACGATAGGAAAGAAAAAAGAGGCATGGAAGTTAGATTCTGGAGTAATGATTATTTGGATAAGGAAACGTTGACATCCGAAAGTAGTCTCCAACCTCTAAGGTCTGTATGTAGAGGTAGAATTCCTAATATCATATTGAAATGAGAAAAATCATCTTATGTCTAGGACAGGGCTATTTAGTACATAAATCTTATAGAAAAAATTCTTATCATGTGACTAATCTTACCAATTGTCTTCTAATACAGGGGTCAGTAAACTTTGTAAAAGGCCAGATGGTAAATAGTTTAGGTATTGCGTTCTATATTACTTCTTTTCCAACTACTCAACCTCGCTGTTATGGTTCAAAAGCAGCCACAGACAATATGTAAAGAAATGGACATGCCTCTGTTCCAATAAAACTTTATTTTCAAAACCAAGCAATGGGCCGGATATGACCCGCAGGCCATAGTTTGTGCACACTTGTTTTTGAGGGTGAGTAGCTGAAGATCATTAGAACTGTGAGCCAATGGAAGGCAGCTTATTTACCTATGTTCCAAATAGTCCCTTGCGCAGAAATTCTAGAAGATCCATTTAAAAGAAAGATTTTTTTAAAGGGATCCTCCACTGAAATTTCGTGACAATCTGTAACTCTCTCATAGCACTCATCACAACCCACATGATATCAGAGTTATCCATGCACGTGTCTCTATTTCTACCTAAGCTTTAAACTCCTAGAGGGTGGAAACCATGCCACTTTCCATCTTTCTATTTGTTCCTTGATGTAACAATGCTAAAAAATGTTTCCTGGAGGACTGAATGAAATCATGGGATTTTGTTTGTTTGTTTGTTTCGGCATCACTCTTTCATGGCCTCCATGAGATGTGAGGCCTTCCCTGGAATGTTCAGCGGCATCTCCCCGCAGCTTGGTCCAGGAGGGAATCCTCTCTTGGAACAGGACCCTTTGCCTGTGATCATTTCCTTGCCCTTCTCCCTACTTCGCGGGATGGCTCTTGAACGAGTGATTATTTGCCTTCTTAGGAAATGTCCTCTTAGTGGCTGGCCATGACCCATTTAACATAATTCAATGCAGCATTCATATATTTCTCCCCAGGGCTCTGCCTTTCATGTGCACGTCTGAGAGCTTTTGAGGAAGGCATAGAGTTTTGTTGTGGGTCATTTTATATACACCGCAGATAATAAACTGTTAATGGAAAGAAATATCAGCTGCATTCAGATTTCCAGTTTGTTGGTTTGTTTTTTTTTTTTTCAATTTTCCTTAAGTGTTCCTTCCTTTGTGAGAACACCAAGCCCTCATTTCCCTGCCTACAATAGCTTTTTCATGAAGTGCTTTTGGATTCCCCCCCTACACCTTTTTTTGTAAGCTTTTAAGCAGTACCAGATGTTGAAAGAAACTTTCTCTGATTGGTGTCCAGAGAAAACAAAAAGCATGTATCACTTCATGCCTGACCTACACAAGGGGAAAATGGACTAAACAAAAGCTGCCAGGATTAAACGCACTGCAGATGGTATAAAAGGAAAATTCTGAAGTAGTATTTTTTTTTACCCCTTATGCTTCCATTGTTTCTCTCCATACCTGATTAAAGAGTTAATTTTTGTTAAGAAGACAAGATAAAGTAGAAAAGAGAAAAGCCACAAGGAAAGGATTTTATCTGAGGCTCACCTCCTGGCTGATTATGTGATTCTAGGCCAGGGATCCTAGGGAGATCCACATTCAGCCAGGGGATATTGAAGGGTGGTCTGAGAGAGGATACGGAGTTTGGTGACCAAGTGAGTTTGAGCTGTGCTGGGTTAAACAAGTTAAACTATTGGCCAATCAGTATCATGAACCTCCAAAGGGGTATATATATAGCTGTAGCCTTTCCCAATAATCTGCACGGAATACTTTGCAGAATATTTTATAGAACAAATGCCCCTCTGGCATACACTCAGGAAATGTCCTCTGCTAGGGAAATAGATTTGCTAGAAAAATTAGGTGCCATGATCTTTGGTATCATCAATGCTATGATATTTATAAAATGCCAGCTGACCTCCCAGCATCGCGTAATGTGCCGTGGAGGACTCCTGAGTCCTGGTCTCCTGTGTCCAAAGGGGACACAACCTGGTTGGGAAAGTACGGTGCACACACCTGAACAGGTCCTCAGTGGGACAGTGCCAAACCGGGAGCTCGGAAAGTAACAGCTGCAGTGTTTTGTAAACGGTGTGGCGGAGCCGTAGGGAGTCCCCGAAGGTACCACAGGGCTGCCTGTAAGGCAAGAATGGTTAAGGAGCATGTCAACCAGGAAGGGTTAAGCTCCCCAGCCCCACACTAGCAGACAAGGTTCCACTGCAGACAGGATCCTGCTGTTGGACAATGCCCAAGTTCCTCATCTTTACATTGCCACTCAATAGACGAGAGGAAGTCAGGGCCGTCCCTGTTTGCACATATTTCCACCCCTGAGCAGAGTGCTCCTTCCTACACTCATGTGAGGCAGAAATGGGAACATGGATGGCCAGACAAGACAAGAACTGACAAGCAGAAAAGGGAGGGAAAGAGTCAGGAAAGAAGTTAGAGAGCGCGCCATAAAAAACAGCTGGGGGAAACCTGGGGCGAGGAGGGAGTGGGCGTCCGGGAGAAGATTTCCCCAGGGCAGCCAGCAGAGGGAGCACTGGAGGGGCCTCTTGGGAAAAGTCTCCGGGGTGGTGAAAAAAGGGGCAGAAAAAGCCCTGAGGGGAGAGGAAATGAGGAGATTATCAGTATTGTTTATTGTCTTGGGTAAAGATTGCAACTGCTGTTTTTATTATTATTATTTTTTGGTACTATGCTTTCTGTGACTGTGGTTCCATGCAGATATTGGAATACATGGGTTCAGAACTCAGGGCTACACAGATAAATGCACTTTTTGCATTAGGCTTTTTGAAAAACACTGTCTACCTGGAGGGCCCATCATGGCCTCCGGGCATTCAGAGATGTTCAAGGGTGCCAGGCTGGGAGCTCACTGCTTAGATAATATGCATAAAAACTGTGAAGGACTTTTCAAAAGTCTCATTTAGGAAATCCAATGAGATTAACAGCTTTTATTATTTTATGGAACTGAATAAACAACCTGAAGTGGTTTGTGTTTTCCTACTCAGAATCTCCTGTCACCAAGCCTTGTAACTCTTCTGCTTCTAGTTGCTATAGAAATGGTGCAAGAAATGTTGACTGATTTGTGCAGAATTCATTTCTCTCTGACACTGTTGCCTTTTAAAAGCAACATTCCGGTTCTGTGTGGAAATTGGGTCGCAGCACCGTATGATAATTATAAATGCTGCTATTTTCATTGAAAGCAATAAATAAGACTTCTGATTTTATCTTGGTGAGGTTGGATGGGCCCTGGGAGGTTATATTTTAAGCTGAGTATCCCATATAATGCTCAAGTTTCTTTCTTCATGTGTGTGAGTGTGTGTGTGTGTGTGTGTGTGTGATTTTCCTATGTGCACTTTTTTCTGACAACTCTTTCCTCATCTGCTTATAGTTGATTGAAACCAAAGAGGGAATCCTTTATTCCCACCCACGTTACTTTCTGGAACCACTCATCTTGCTGCTAACAACCATTTCATTGTGGGCTGTCTTAAAGGATGCGAATTAATAGAGAAAGAACTCATTGCCTTCCGGAATCAACTCCTATCCTGAATTTATGGCCCTTTGGAGGCCCAGGGCTTGATTCTGAGGTAATTTTCTCCACGTTCTGTGACAAGAATGAACTTATGTGAACCAAGAGCGCTCTTTTCTTGCCATAGTCAGGTGAGGGGGTCAGGAAAGGGCCTTCCTCTCTCTTCTGACCTCCTGCAGAATGCTGGCTATCCCCGTCATTAGAAGCATTCAAGGGGGGGCCAAGGGTAACTCAGGTGTGGATGGCCAGGGCCTCATTACCACAGATGAAATAACGATGACTTCTTAAGAGACGACCAAGACATTCTGCTTCCAATTTCCCTCTGCTCCTTCTAGATTTGACTGTATTCCTCTACTTAAACCACTTTATCATCTTAATATGTGAAAATATGAGGTCAACTCTATGGAAAGTATTATTCTCCACAGAAGACTGTGTCTTAGTTTTGGCTGCATATTTTTTTCTGCATTTTTGCCTATGGCAGTATATGCAGACACATATTTGACTGTTTAATATAAAGGGCCATTGATCTGAGGAGAATTTACTTCACACAAAGCCTATGATACTTATTTTTTCCCAAAGCTTTGATAAAGTTGAGGTCATTGGAATGACTGGATTACTGGGGGAGGGGAGACAAAAGAGAATCCAACCATCTACTTTGGGACGACTTCTGATCTGTCAGAGTGAGCACCCAGACATCTTTCCTGGGCTCCTTCTCTTGCTCTCCACCATCCCCCCAAGAAGGTTGAGAAACAGCAATTAAGAGTCTTACTGTTTTCCAGTTCTGCTACTGCCAAGCTTAGCTCTGTCCGTGTTATTTGGACTAAACAAAAAAAAAAGCCCCTTTTTTTTTCTTCAGTTCTCCAGTTATTTGCCTATAAATGGCTCATTTAGCTGTTCTTCATTTGCAGGAAAGCTTTCTGAGGCCTCATCAAAGGCCCCTTCTCTCACTTTTAAGTCTCCCTGCAGGTTCCTTTCCTTTCTTGATTGCTTTGAGAAATCTTTCTCTTTTAGACAGGCTCTGCACTTACCACCTTTCTTTCCTAAAACAATCTCAAACCCATTTCTGTATCCAAATTGTTGTGATTTCAAGAAATTGTATTTAGGAGCCCAAACAAGATGGGGGACATGTAGAAAAATACCACTCTGTTCTATGCATGTTTTGCTTAAAATGCAACCATACAGAGTAGAAAGGAGACGTTTGGAGAACTTGCTGAGATCTTCCCAACTCCTCATTCATACCACTGGGCTGGAAAGCAAAGCAAGAAGGATTTACACACACACACATACACACACACACACACACGGGCACACATGCACCCAAATGCACGCAAGTATGCTCAAATACACACTTACACACCACATATAGGTCTGAATATCTCATCATAATCCTTGGAAACACCCATCAGCAAGCCAATGCTTATTTTCAAATTAACTTTTCAATTCACTCACTACAGAAAATATGCACAAATACTAGAATTGTTCAACCATATATTTTCCTTTTTCTCATTTTTAAGAAATTTCAATAAAACACAACACAGGGGGAAAACTGGCTTTTCTTCCTTATGCATACATTCTTATTCATGAAACCCAGACAACATAAATGAGTGAAATGTGGCTTCTAAAATAGCCTTTACCAAAACAATCAGGTCAGTCAAAATAACCCATAAACATGTTAGTCAAAACTGTCAAAGCGGTTTTGCAAAGGAAAATGATACTGTCTGTGACGTAGATTACTGTGGCCTTGGCCCCAGATCCAAGTTCACGTTAAATGCCCTGGACAGAGTCAAGAATCAGTTATTTCGGGGCCCCTGGGTGGCTCAGTTGGTTAAGCCGCTGCTTCGGCTCGGGTCATGATCCCGGGGTCCTGGGACAGAGCCCCGCATCGGGCTCCCTGCTCAGCGGGGAGCCTGCTTCTCCCTCTCCCACTCCCCCTGTTTGTGTTCCCTCTCTCGCTGTCTCTCTCTCTGTCAAATAAATAAATAAAATCTTTAAAAAAAAAAAAAGAATCAGTTATTTCATGATCTCTCTCTTCTGTCTCCAAGCCCTCTTCCCACAGAAAGATTTTTCTTCACGTATATTTTATGCACTATGTTTGTTAGGGTTGATAGATGTCATACGTTTACCAATTTCACAAGTTTAGCTAACACACCCGTAGTACTAGCAAACTTGTAACTAGCTGAGGAGGAGAAAAAGGGGTGTCGTTGCAGATACTAGGCAAATCAAGGGCTTCCTGTTTTATACTAATTGGAATCATGGTTCTCAAATTAAGAAGTTTAAGAAACCCTGCTTCCTAAATTGTCTTTAATTCAAATAAATATGGACTCCAAGATACCATCCCCTGACTGGCAAGAAGTTCAAGCTCAAAACTAAGAATCTTCTTCCCTTCTCCTTTTCCTTCTGGCTCTCCTTCCAAAAGCGGCCCCAGCTTTATGCAGGGCTGGGAAAACAGATCACTGGTCTTCCGACCCCGCTCCAAGCCCACAAGAGTCTCTTAAAGGCCGGCTGCTTCCTTCCTGTCTACAGGGTTCTCTGCCAAACAAGGAAACCACCCTGCCCCATGCAGTCGTGCCTCGGGAGTTCTCTGGTTCACAGCACCATTCCCACCGTGCAGGTCACCTGCTATCACATAAACTGCTCCACCCGAACAGGGACTAGAAGAAACAGCAGTCCTTTACCTTGCTCTGGTAACCCTGCAGAGATTTTCGTGAAGGTGCAGCCTGAAGGTAGTTGGGGCTGGTGTCATTCTTGCTCACCTGCCTGGGATCAGAACTGAAAATGTTCAAAAAGCTGGGAGCCGGGACATCTGGAGCTCCTCAAGGCATCTCGGTCCCTGCGGTCCCGCTATGTGATCTTTCTGCACAGTGACCTCACCGTAGTCAGACCCTTTCCCTGGTTGGTGAAGGTTCCCACAGTGGAAGGGCCCAAGAGCAACCACCACAGCGACATGGTTTCCTGCCTTAGAAGTCACCCCACTATCGTTCCCATCACATTCTGCAGCTTAAGGCAGTCACGAAAGCCAGCCCAGGTTCAAGTGAACAGTGGCAAAGGGTTTGTAACACGTTTTAAACCCACCAGACCCGCAGGGCCTAATGCTGACCCTGTCCCTCTCGGGTCTCAGAGCCGTCCTAACACTTGCCAGTTTAGAGAAGTCTCATCTTTCTCCTTTCCTGTTAAGGTCTTTTTTCTTTTCTCATCAGAGACACCCAGCACTTTTTCCGCAGTGCCTCAGGCCAAGGATAGCAGATAAGATAAAAGAGGCCCCAAAACTGGACCTGTAAGCATGGACGCCGGCATAGACACTAGAATAAAGAAATAATCCTTTACTATAAAAAAGCCAAAGACAGATGATCAACAGCCACCAACACTAGAGGAACTCATTTCAGAAGACATCAGGGACTGGCGGGAACTGAGGCAATCTCTTCAAGGGGTCAACTGATATTCTGCTTCAGCCAGCAGAATTATTTTTGCTGGTTTTGCTAGTTTGCATTATTTTTGACTATTTTTGCTAGCCATGACAGTTTTTCTAGAAAAGTCAGAAATCTCAATTTTTAGGTGAAACATCCTGATTGTTAAATGCTAGTTACTAATTCAAATGCCTGCAAAACATCATTTGGGCCAAGCAAAATCTGTCATTGGTCGTATTCAGGCTTCCAGACACCCGCTGTATCCAAGGCGTCAGTCTTGGATTTCAGAATAGGTAGGAAGGAAAGTTAATTTCAGGCAAATTCGGACTTCTGCTCTTTCAAAATCCCCAAGTCAACGAAGCATGAAAGAACCAATCTACTTTCAATGAAGTATCCTGCCACACAGTATATACCAGGGGTAAGCAAACCATGAACAAACTGGTCATATTTGGCCCACTGCCTGGTTTTGTCAATAAAGTTTTATTGGAAAACAGCCACACTTCTTTACTTTTGCATTGTCTGTGGCTTCTCCCTCGCCACAATGGAGGAGCTGAGTCTTTGCAACGGACTGTGTGGCCCAAAAAGACTAAAATATTTATCTGGCCCTTTACAGAAAAGTTTTTGCTGACTCTTGCACAGTACTACTGAGGTTGGGAATCACAGCAATTAAAAACTAAAGGCTCTTAAATCTAACTTTGGGGCTACAGTGTGGATATTTCCACTTTAAGGAAAAGGCTATGGTTTCTCTGGATCACTGGTAGCAATTGACTTTTCCTATTGGGCTTGGACTGTAATTAGCAGGTGTAAAAAACCTCGACTGCTTTCCCCATGACATGATAGTTAAGGCCTGTAACTCAGCAGCTTTCTTCTAGTTAAGAGGAAGAATAAAACACACTGAAAACTATGCATTCCATCCTCTTCCATGGCACCTTTACTTAAAATTTGATGATACTGTCATTTTAAAGCATGACTTCTCCCTATCAGGAACAGAAAACTTAGAATGAAGATATAATCCCCAAGTTTTCAGGTGCATTCAAAAAACAGACTCTAAATATTTTCTAAGAAAAAAATATATTAATTTTCTTTCTTATGCTTTTTCACAGAAACAAAAAGCCTGCCATTATTTTATATGGTAGAAACAATCATTGACCAATGCATGCTACGTTCTCCCCAAGAGCACAATTCAGAAAGAGGTTAACAAACTAATGAGGTCTAAATTTCCAGCCAAAAACATCATTACTCTGGTTTTACTTGGATCTTGTGCTTCACCAACTACATAACAAAATGAAATAAATTGACTCTAAGACTTCTGGTTCAAGACCAAGATGGCATAATGCACTTCTCCTTATTCCTCACTATGTGCAGCTAAAACTCCTGCACATTACATAGAAAGCAAACACAACTCGATTTTGAAAGGTGGCAAGAAGCAGCTAGGCCAGCTAGGAACCTTGGGACATAAGGAACGACATGGTGGTATCAACAGAGGCCAAGTGGGGAACCTAGACATCTACCTCCACCTGTTGGTAACAGGCAAGATCCCCCTTCACCTGTCAGTCTGGTATCAAGGGAGGTCTGCTAAAATAGGAGATCCCAATAACACCCAGATTTCATAGCATAATACTCGAAATGTCCAGGACACAATCAAAAAAAAAAAAAAGTCAACCATCATACCAAGAACCAGGAATGTCTAAACCTGGACAAGAATAGACAATTAACAGATGCCCACACCAACATGCACAGATGTGAAAATTATCCAACAAGAATTTTAAAGCAATCATCATAAAAATGTTTTCACAGAGACATCTGGGTGGCTCAGTCCGTTAAGCATCTGACTCTTGATTGGGCTCAGGTCATGATCTCAGGGTCGTGAGATGGAGCCCCACCTTGGGCTCTGTGCTGGGCATGGAGCCTGCTTAGGATTCTCTCTCTCTCCCCCTCTCCCTCTACCCATCCCCCCTGCTCGTGCACTCTCTCTCTCTCTCTCTCTCTCTCTCTCTCTCTCTCTCTCTCTCTCNTCTCTCTCTCTCTCTCTCTCTCTCTCTCTCCCTCTCTAAAAAAATGTTTCTGGAAGTAATTACAATCACACTTGAAATATATTAAGACATAGAAAGTCTCAGGGAAAAAGAAAGAAAAGAATACAGAGAAAAGAAAATATAAAGAGGAACCAGATGAATACTTTAGAACTATACAATAGCCAAAACAGAAAAGTCAATGGATGGACTCAATAGCAGAATCGAGAAGACAGAGGGGGGAAAAATCAATGGCCTTGAACATAGAACAATCGAAATGACTCAATCTGAACAAGAGAGAGAACATAGACTGAAAAAAAAAAGTGAACCAATCCTGAAGGACCTGTGGAAGTATAAATCCCAGGATAGGAGAAAGATGGTGGGGCTAAAAAGTTTTCTCAAATTTGGCAATAGACAAAAACTTACAGATTCAAGAAGCTGAATGAATCCCAAACAAAATAAGCCCCAAGAAATCCATGCCAAGATGTACTATAATTAATCTTACAGAAACAAAATAAAACATATACTGGAATCAACAGGAGGAAAAAAACAACTTACCTACAGGGCTAAAACAATTCAAATACTGTGGATTTCTCGTCAGAAACCATGGAAGCCAGAAGGAAGCAACACATTTTTTATGTCCCAAAAGCAAAGAACTGTTGCCCTTAAATTCTATATACAGGAAAATTACCTTTCAGGAATGAAGGGGAAATAAAGGCATTCTCAGATGAAGGAAAACTAAGAGAATTTGCCATGAGTAAACCTCCTAATAGGAAGTTCTTGAAACAGAAAGGAAATGATTAAACAAGGAATCTTGGAACATCAGCAAGGGAAAAAACAACAGAAAGAACAAAGATATGAGTAAATACAATACATTCTTCTCTTCCTCTTAAGTTTTCTAAATTACATTTGACAGTTAAAGCCTAAAATGTAATAGGTGAGGTGTGATTCTCGACATCTGTAAATATGTAAGACAATTACATTATAAACACAGGAGGGTAAAGGGCTTTTAAGGGAGGTGAAGTTTGTACACTTCACTCAAACCGATTTGTATTTTGATAATGGTGATGGTTATATAAAATTTATACAAATTCACATATATGATAAAATGGCATAGAACTATCTACATGTATCAAAAAGGCAAGAAATAACAAATGCTATAAAAATGTGGGGTAAAGTTAACACTGTGCACTGTTGGTGAGAATGGAAATTGGTTCAGCCACTATGGAGAACATTATGGGGGTTCCTCAAAACATTAAATAGAACTATCACATGAGTCAGAAAACCCACTTCTGGGTATTTGTCCAAAGGAAATTATGTCACCATCTTGAAGAGATATTTATATTTATACTCCCATGCTCACTGCAGCATTATTCACAATAGTCAAGATATGGAAACAAGCATCTGATGGATGAATGAATAAAGAAAATGTGGTATGTTCACAATGGAATATTATTCAGCCAAAAATAAACAGGAAATCCTACCATTTGCAACAACATGGGTAAAACCTGAGGGCATTATGATAAGTAAAAGAAGTCAGAGAAAGATGCATGCTGTATGATCTCACTTAAATGTGGAATCTAGATTTGCTGAGATTTTGCAAACAGGATAGACTGTGTTGCCAAGGGCTACAAGGTGGGGGAAGTGGGAAGATGTTAGTGAAAAGGAACAAATTTCTACATATAAGATAATTAAGTTCTGGGGACCTAATATATGGTAACTATAGTTAACAATACCGTATTGCGTATTGTACACTTGAAAGCTGCCAAGAGAATAGATCTTAAATGATCTACCACATACACACACACACACACACACACACACACACACACACACACACACCCCACACACTGAGGTAAATATGTGAGGTGATGGACGTGTTAACTAACTTACTGTGGTAATCATTGCACAGTATAGACATTTGTCAAATCATCACATTGCACACCTTAAATTTACACGGTGTTGTATATCATTTACGTCTTAATAAAGCTGGAGAAAATAGACCTATACATATATACATTGTATCAATGTTAGTGTCGGTTTCCTGTTTTTGATACTGTACTACAGTTACATAAGCTGTAACCATTGGAGGAAACAGGGTGAGGTGTATATAGAACCTCTGTATTATCTTTGCAGCTGTTTGTAAATCTATCATTATTTCAACATAAAAAGTTATTTTTAAAATGATACTAAATGGATACAAAATTCCTAGTTGGAATGATGAAAATAATCTGGAAATAGGTAGTGGTGATGGTCACATGAATTTGTGCATGCACTTAAAGCTACTGAATTGTATGCTTGAAGTGGTTAAAATGGTAAATACATATATTTATACTATATAAATATATAAATTGTAATACAAGTTATATTATGTATAAATTTTTTATTATATAAAATATATTTCTATTTTATTTGTATTTATATTTTGTTATGTAAATATAAATATATATTATGTAAATTACATAATTATGTTACTTATATTATCTTTATATGATGTATATTTAACATATTATATATTTATATAGTTTATATCTGTAAATATGTAAATATAATATATATATTGCCACAATAAAGATTCTCTTTTCCTGGGATTATATGTAGATTATATATAAACATATATAAACGTTCAAATGTACCATATATATTACCGTAATTTTAAAAATGACTCTAGAAAGATTCTCTTTCCCTGGGATTATCAGATTCAATCTTTTAGAAAATATGAAATTGATGCAGGCCAGGGACAAAGGAATGTTCTGGAACTGTTGAACATGGAAACTGGCTCAATTTCTCTGTACATTTCATTCCCTCAGCACTTAGCATTCTAAATGGATTTATTTTTTAAATGAAACACCAGAAAGTAAACATCATTTCCATTCCCCTCTCTTCTCCCCCCTGAAGATGTTTGGTGCCATCTGGTGATGAGGTAAAAAAATTGGATTTCCAGAGGGATTAGTCTAGGCTCTTTAAAGTAGGAAGTTAGCACAGAGGTTTCTAACCTACAGTGACAAATGGCTCTGGGCTATGATCAAGTTCTACAAATAGATTAAGCCCTTTTTCTTCTTAGGAATAAAACTGACTCAACCAGTCCTAAAAATAGATTACTAATCACCTGGCCTATTTTCCTACAGTTATTTGAAAAGGAGAAAAAGAAAAAAACCTCTTTTGGCCAGATCTCAGCGACTCTTACTCCCTTAATTAAGAAATTATGTATATAATTTTCAGTAGGAGTTTTTCTGATAAACTGTCTCCTTAAAAAATGTTAATGATTTCTTATACCAAAATGGGCAACTGCGGAAGGAAATGAAATACCCAAGCAAACCCTGTCGGAAGAAAATCTGTACTGCAGCAGGCAACTCAAAGTTCCCTCTGAAATCTTGTACCTCAATGTTTCCAATAAGTAAAAGCTTTTAACTTTGGATTAAATTTGATATTATTTGAATTTTTGTAATGAACATTGTTGAGTTTGTTAAAGGCAGTCCTTGGAAAATCTAATCAGCCGCCCCGTCTTTCCCACAGAGCCTGTATTTACAGATGTTAGAACACCAGAGAAGAAACACCCGTGTCCTCAAGGAACCTCATATATTAGTGGCAGCCAAAGCAACAGATTTCTCTAAGCCTTTTTAGATAAGAGAAATTTCTCTGCTGTTTGCTTTTGTTCACTTGATTCATTTCCCTGGAAAGTGAAAGTGCTCACAATTCCCTGGGCAAAATGTCTAGGAGAACTGGCCGGGCATTTCATACTTCCTATTATTAAAAAGACACCGACAACAATAATACTTATTTTATTTTGTTTACATCCCTTCTCGTTCCAGAATATAATAATAATAGGAGTTATTATAATAGGAAGTGTTCGTTATGTGTCAGGGGCCGGGCTGGGCATTTTCTGTGGGAGGTTAACAGCAGAGATTCCGGAGCCGAACAGACCTAGTTCAAATCCCAGGTCTGTGATCTCACACAGGGCATTCCCCTCTCCTAGCCTCCCCCTTTCTGAAGTGGGGAGAATTGTAATTCCCATGATGGTGAGGCTTAGCTGAGATCCTGCAGCTCCCTCCATACAAGCTCTAACATGTCGGAAGTACGCCGTGAAGGTGAGTCTCATTAGTTTAATCTTTGTAACTTTTCTAATATATAGTGTTTTGATAGGACACTGGCCTAGACAGATACACCAATTTGTCATAAATAGGGGTTTTGATCCACGACGATCTGTTCCCGCAGGACGTGACTCCTTCCTCACCGCCATGTTTCTATTTATTCATTTCTATTCTATTATTCATTTATTGCAACAGTGATGCTCATAAAAGCTGTATTATTGGAGGTGAACAAACCAACAGGCTCATTAACTCTCACTACAGCTTTCTCTTCCAGGACCTCTCTTCCTCTGCTCAATCTCTTCCTCTTCCTCTGTCTCTGGCGAAGCAAGCACTTTGACGGTCTTGCTGATTGGTGGGAAAGATGAAGAGTTTGGCAAGGGGACCCAAGGCCTCCAGTGCCTACACCAGCTTGCCCATGCTTGACCAATTCTCAGACCTTGTCAGCCCAAAGACAGAGAGGACATGGCACTCCACGTGGCCACTGGCTTGCTAGCGCCACCAGGATTTTAGTATTACATAGCATTATCCAACAAAGACGACACAGGAAACAGGGGTCTGCCCACCCAAAGAACACTGCCAATGCTAGAGTGTTTACTCGTTCTCATCTTCCCCATCCTTAGCTTCGCCTCTCATTGAGTTTCCTCATTTTCACATACTTTGTATATGTCATGTTTTGCTTTTTCTTTAATTAGCTGGCCTAGGAAAAATTTATTTCTCCTCCTCCTCCTCTTTCTCTTCATACTCCACTACTACCGCCTCCTCTTCCTCCACCTCCTTCTTTCTCTTCCTCTTTATTATATTCTTATTCATATCATCATCACTGTCATCATTGTCATCATCATCATCATCATCTAGTTTTCCCATGCCTCCCTAAGCTCATCATTTCCACTTGGAAGCCACTCTGATATTCTTGAAATCCTCCTTAAAAATAATTTTCCGTTCAACAAGTAAGGTTCCAAATCTATGCCGGCAACTCCTTCTGGTGGCAATCTTTTTTTTTTTTTTATGACACCTGTTGCCTGATAAAAATGTATTTCCCCAACCAGTATATGATTCCCCCACTTGTCTTGTGCTACCTGATTGAAAACCCACATTTTAGTTTTATGGCTTTGGCTGTCACCTTTGTAAATTACAGAGCCAGCTTCATGAGACACCACTGCAGCTGGGAATTCATTTCAAACTGATATTTTTGGTGTGACCACATGTGGCCCTATTTGTTCACTGAAACCTGCGGGAATGGGAACGTGGGCACTTTAGAATCTCACCGGGCTTTCATCTCTTGCTGGGCTGTCCCTTCGCTGACACGGACCATTATTTTCCCCTCACTCACACTGCCTCTCTGATTGGCTTTCGACAACCCTACACATTTCTCATCAGCTTGTTGCGAGCCCTGACACATCCCAAGTAAGTTATTTATTTTGACGGTTGTGTGTGTCATACATCTAATGTGGGATGAACCTAAGAGTCAGATAACCAGTTATTTTAGTCCTGGGAAACAGCTTCATTATCTTGTGAAATGTACTTTCAGCGCTCAATCTGAGCAAGTAATGAATGATATTGTGCAACACGTTTGCAGCGATTACCTTTGGAAATGAAGACTCCCTCTGGTGCTATTGATGGAATGCAAGGTGAGACCCTTTTTCTTGTGGAAGTCCAGGGTTTCTGTACAAGACCAACAGGCAACACGAGCATAAAACATCTGTGCAACTGGATCGAGGGTAACGGCCCGGCCCGCACTCTGCCTGGCAGTCCTCCAGTCCCCACCGGACTGAGGGTCAGCCCTGTCCTAGGCTTGGAGACTAATGCTGACCGCAGTCAGAGGGAATCTGAGGATCCTAGACCAGAAACCTGCCTACTTTGCATCGGGTCCGTCTTTATTCAGTTCTGCTGTTGCTGGAAGCCTTTGTTCATGTAACTGGTCCATCGATATGTCCGTGCTCATGAATGTTCAGTCTTTTTCTGTTGCTGTTGACAAAAATATGTCTGTTTCTGTTGCTCATTCTATTGAGCAGCATGCAGGTGTTTTGGGGAACCCAGTTTCCAAATGTTGGCTCTTTCTTATGGGTGTGTATGTTATTTCTTCTGGAGACCCCTGAGGGCCCCTCCCTGTGGAATTTGTTAGCGCCACCTGGGCTCCTCCTCCACGCCACAGCTCCTAAATATGGTTTAGCCCTCAGCCCCTGTGCAAGTCAGCTTCTCAGCCACCTACTCGTCCATAACGTCCTGCGGGGGTCCCCAGCAAGCTACTCTTCCCAGCATCCAGATCTTGCCCTGCCGAGTATCACAGACACCACCACGCCCTGCTCCTGGGCTCCTCATCTGCCAGGTCCACTCTCTCTTCAGCACCTTTCTCCACATCCCTGCAACACCACACACAGCAGTTTTCCCCTGAGCTAGCACCACCCATCCCTTACTCAAGGGGATGAATTTCTTTGGCACTCCTGACTAGAGAGGAGTTAGCACCTGGTGAATTCTACCCAAAGGAGGAAAGAATTCAGCTTTCTCCAAATGACAATCTCCTCCCCACATCTCTGATAATCAGTCGGTGAGGGGCTACTGGGATAGGCTCTCTGTGTAAAAACTGTGTTGGGGGGGTGGGGAAAGAGATGGCCTCCCTAAATTCACAATGTATGGCACTGTGGGGTGATTGCCAGCAATTCCACGGGAAAAAGGAAAAGATCTCAATTAACTTTTACACTTTCATGTTATAATAATTCTTTTTTGAGTGTCTATCATTTTCCAAGCATTCTTCTACTTAAACCTCAGTCCCAGCCCTGCATTATTACACCTCTTTTTTAATGAGGACACTGACATCCTTTGAAATTATAGAACTTGTCCTAGCTCAAGCAGGTAATAAAGGATAGATTTTCATTTATTATTTCAATATGTATCTAAGCAGGTAATATGTTTAGGGAATATCTTGGATGTTGACAATACAACAGAGGAACAACAATGCTGTTTGTGTCTGGTTTTCCCCATTCAGGTATGAACTGTTGGAAGGGAGGGGGGTTTCTCAATTATCTCTGTAACCCAATGACTACCATGATGCATATAGGAAGAGCTCAGTAACCACTTGTAAACTCAACCAGTCACTCATCAATCCTCTACGTAGTGATTCTCAACCAGGGGCGATTTGCTCTGCAAGGTGCATCTGGCAATGTCTGGTGACATTTTGTCGTGGCGGACATCTACTGGGCAGAAGCCAGCAATGCTATTAAACATCCTCAAATGCACAGGGCACGCTCAACATACACAC
The DNA here is from genome assembly GCA_002007465.1 of Ailurus styani. Taxonomy (NCBI): domain Eukaryota; kingdom Metazoa; phylum Chordata; class Mammalia; order Carnivora; family Ailuridae; genus Ailurus; species Ailurus styani. The sequence continues at coordinate 187,861 of LNAC01000906.1, forward strand.
AGCAAAGAATTATCCAAACCCAAATGTCAATAGTGCTGAAGTTGAGAAACCCTGCTCTAAGTCTGACCCCATCCATTCTGTGGCCTGCCAGCCACATGCTAAGCCTTGCTTTCACTACTTTATCTGGTTCTTACAATGGATCCTTTACCAGTTGTGTGAGGGTAAGTACCATAAAACCACAGTCCCTTAAAACTGCGTTCCCATTTGAGCCACAACTAACCCAACCCCTAAATGTAATCCTCTTGTGGACTTCCTCATCTGAGCTGTGATTTTCCTATTTCCTCTGCACTTCTATTTCTTGAAACTTGGTCTTAGATTAGACTAAACCACAATTTATTGATAGAGTAGATATCAGTCAACATGAGTGCTAAGCTTCTGAAAATCCTCCTTTTCTTGGGTCCACTACCCATCACAGAGGTGGGCTACCAGAGGCTGCACTCACCTCTTAGCCATCACTGGAGACACCTGAGCCAAACTGAGTTAATCTGAGCCTTTCCTGGCATTTGGATCTTGATTAGAGAAATACAGGGGCGGGGTGCCTGGGTGGCTCAGTGGTTAAGCATCTACTTTCAGCCCAGCTCATGATCCCAGGGTCCTGGAATTTAGCCCCACATCAGGCTCCCTGCAAGCCTTCTCCATCTCCCTTTCCCTCTCCTGCTCTTTTGCACTCTCTCAAATAAATAAATAAAATCTTAAAAAGAGAGAGAGGAAGAAACACAGGAGTCGGAGGTCTTGGGAACTGAGCTGAGAGGCTCCAGAACTGTCCATGTACTGGTCTTCCCAGAAGCCTAGAGCTTTAGCTTTCTCTTCAGTTATGTAAAGCACTCCTAATCATTCCAATCCCCACTTTGGCTTAAGTAGTCAAAATCTATGCCTCTTGCCTGCCACCAAAATGATAGTAAATAATACAAAATTCAATACCATATTGCTACCTACTGTTAGAAAATATTTGAGGCAGCTTATAAAAAAGCATTAGCATAAGGAGACCAAAGCTATTAACAGAAAGCAAACGACAAAACCTATAAATTTGAGAATAAGCTAATAACTTCAGTTTGTTCCCTCCATCTCTAGGTACACCACCCCAAGAAACACAGACATGATCTCCCACTTTTTCTTTTCCTTCCTTATTTAAATGACATGACAATACCATACTCTAGGTCAGTGGTGTTCAACACCGCTAGTGTGCTATAATGAACTTAAGAGTATCTTATTAACCCTTGTCTCCCATCTCTCCTTCTAAGAATATTCTGATGTAATAGTCCCAGTGAGGAGCCATCCATAATTTTCAAGAGCTTTCACAAATGTTTTTAACATGTAGCCAGGATGGAGACCCCCCTTAGACTAGTGGTTTTGCAGTCATGCATTCCAAGGACCCAACGAAATCTATGGACTGTCTCTCCAGAAAAATGAATACGTACCTTTATTCTATTTTTGTTATCAAACAGTACGCAGGTGTCTTCCAGCTCCTCTATGAATGGTTGGTTAAGAACATGTTTCGAGACACTATTAAGCAATGAAGCAGGGCGGGGGGTGGGGGGGTGGGCGTCAAGACGACATTTTAAGTGAAACATGGCCCCTGTTCCAGAACAACTCATTTTAGCAAGAGGTCATAGATAAATGAACCAATACTCAAGCCCACCAGATACTTTCAGCTTTCTCTAAATCTGCCAACTTTCAGCTTCCTTCTAACTATACTACAGTCTTCCAGGTCCTTCTCTTACGTAAATATAGACAACAATGAACCTATCTTAGAACTGACAGTAGTTTTAATGGGATCTGAGTTTTCACCCAAGACACGGGGTACAAATTACAGTTTGAGTCCTTTTTGTGCCTAAAATAATCTTTTGTAATTATGCATATATTTATTCATTTATTGGTACCATATATGAATTGTTTACTAACTTCCAAGAGCTTGCTTTGTAAGTATGCTTGGGCATTACATTTATGGAAACTCCTAGAAGGCAGAGATTGTAGAGGAAATGCCTCCCATTGTAGCCGATAAAATCTTGCTAAACTTGGATACTTCTGATTCTCAGTGAATGTGGTACCTTCAAGGAAAAGGATGATGGTGGCAAACTATGGACACTCATGCTCACTGGCCCTGAAACTTTGAGTGTCTTTCATATAATGGAAAAAGCACAGGATAAAGAGTCAGGACGCTTGGGTTCCAATCCAGCTCAGTCTTTGCTGGGGGAAGTTTCCCTCCCCCTGGGGGAAGTTCATTCCGTAATGAGCTTCATAACTGTTTTCACCTTCATTCCCAATCCAGTCAATGACAAAGACCACATCCCCACTGAGTAATTCTCAGCACTCAAGGAGACTGAAAAAATATTTAAAGTCTTCTGTCATTATAAATTACTACACAAATGGTGTTACTGGAGGCATCCTGGCATGAAAGAATGACACTGGGTTTGGATTTGGGCAAACCTGATTTCAAACCTAATGTCTGTCATTTAAAAGCAGTGTGATTTGGGGAAGTCATTTAACCTCTATGCACCTTACTTTTCTCTTCTAAAAAATGAGATGCTTGTATTGTCTTATAAGATTGTTATGAGGATTACATATGAAATGCTAATCACAGAGTTTGCTCCATGGGAGCACTCAAAATTATTAATTTCTATTATAAAGATTAGTAACTAATGTTGCTAATTTAGTAGTAGATATGGGTTTTCACTAATCTAGTTACATTCTCTTGTCCCTCATCTCAGGATCTCAGGGGAACACATGTCGCATGACACATATTTGCAAAAAATTATCAGAGTTAGGTGAGCTCTTGTTCACTCTGAAACTGGCTACAGGAAGTTTAACACCCATCCTGGCCTCATTAGTACAGAGATTAAATGATGCACTTGATTTAGGAGTGACTTCCACTAGGCCTAAAATAGTCAAAACCAAAGATAAAAAAGAGAGAAGAGGTTATTGGCCAAATAAAGTCTGTTTCCTTACAAAGAGGCCCGCTTGAAGACTAATTTAAAATAGTGATATTATGGGGCTTTTTATATCACTTTAAACAATTCTTAGAGCTTAAGTGGTCATAAAAACTCCATTTCAAAAAATAATTGTATTTTTTAACAGCTGCTTGTGGTTTTAGAGAGCTGCTTATCCTTTCCTCCAAAAGAGCTTACAGCCTAATGTCAAAACATCTGGCAATTACCTTGGACACTGATGTCAATCCTGCAGGCAATGAAACTTCTAATATTCCATTAGGACATGAAGATCACCGTGACATCTGACCACTTACTTGTATGTTAGGATTGCTCCTGACCCTGAATTGTTATAACAATCATGAATCCATAATAGACAGGTTGCATGACTGAAGGAGAGCGCTGATGAGTCATTGAAGCAATTCCCCTGGTGTCACTAACCTTTCCAGGCTGCTGGGGGAAAAACATGTATTGATCACTATGTACCCAGCCACCCTCGGGGAAAATAATGAAAAGATATATAAGGATCGTATCTTCAGGTTTTTAAGGTCCAAGTTTTTAATTCAAATACAGCTAAATGAACTTCCTGAGACCAAGCATTTAAGTCTGGAATCTTGAGACAACACGCAAGAGGTTTTAAGCCTGAATTTATTTGAAGACATCAAGGTTTACTTGAAAATTCATCTAGTGCTTCTTTGCTCAAAGCCTTACAACCACTTGCCTTCTAAGAAAGGAATGGTTTAACCACAAAAACATGGTGCTGAAGTTGACCTTAAGAACACTGGCAGTCTTTCAGAGAGACGGATGCCCACTTTGACGAAGACTGAAATCACTCCTCACTTCCCAACATTTTCCTTAGACACTCATGGTGCCCAACATTATCACTGGCAAATTATTTCCTTCAAGACCAGCTTTTTCTTCAGGACCACTGGCAGACACAATACAACCCACTTACACTTATTATCCAACGTGGGACATTCGTTTGCCTGTTACTTGGCAAAGAGTGCAACCTCAGTGGAATTATCAATGGGACAAGCTTGAATTTTTAATGCTGGTTGGGAAGGGCAAATTTAAGTACTCAGAAGATCTTGAGGACAGAAGACACATGGGAACAGGGGCCGATGACAAGTTGCATCTTCCTCAAGGGCGTGCTGGCCCTGCTAGAGACATCACTCTTCCGAGGTCAGCAAAGGGAGAGCATCTCCATCCACAACTCTCCAGGAGTCATGGCCGCTCAATCAGAAAGCCCTTTCCAGCTAACTGGAAAGATGCAGGCTCAGTCTCTCCCCACCCACCCACTCAGGCGGCCAATGCCATCCACCTGAACTAGGAAGAGAGGAGAACCCTGGTGCCTTCCAGGATCATCTTCTCTTTTTCCTCCTGACAGAACTTCAGGCTGGCTTTCTTAGGAAAAAATAGTATCTTTCCTGTTGGAAAAAAAACATTCTGAGAAGAAAATGAAATAGGAATTGGAGGTTGTTTCCATTTTTAAGGACTTTGGTAAATGATTTGTTTTTAGAAATTTCTTCCTGGGATTTATATCACTTTCCTCCCACCTTACCTCTCCTGTGTCCATTTTGGAGAAAAGCACCTCGTTTATCTTTGGGAGACAGTAATGCAGAAACTGTAACTGAGCAGATTTCCCCTTGAGGATCAAAATATTTGTGTTAAATGAAATGAGAAATCTGCTAAGTGGCGGCATGAATACCCCAGGGGAGGATATTTTGTAATTTTGAAAAATTCCTACTGAAATTCTTCTCTTGCCAAGAAAAGAGGAATGATTTCTATTAAAATTACTTCATGTCTGAGTTACTCTCTGCCCCTTGGGAACATATAACATTACTGCTTTTATACTCAGTAATTTAGAAGGACGAGGGACACCTTATTTAGAAAGCATGCAGGCTTAACACGAAATGTTGGGTATTAAGTATTTTTACCACAAAAGTCTTTTCTTTTTTGAAAATTTAGCCCTTAAACTGTTCAAATTAAAGCCTGTTTTCAGCACTGATTTCTATGATTGTCTGTATATGTTCTTTTTAACTTCCTACCCTTATGCTACCATTCCCTGAAGCGACAGAGAAAATTCAATTGGTGTGCAAGAATTTGCACCTTTTATGTAAAATAAGATAGATGGCATCACATTAATCAAGCAGGTGAATGCTTTGAAGCCAATCAAATCAGTAAACTGTATTAAAATATATGTATATACTCGTGTGTATATGAGTAAGTGGGTCTGGAGTAAAGGCTTTGGGAAGGCACAAGAGATGGAAAACGGTTACCAACCAGTGCACCAATTCTGGCCAAGTATTATGGATCCTACAGGCACTGTACTGAGAAAGCTTTGGAGGCCAAATTCACTTTAAGAAGGGGGAAAAAATGCCACTAAAGGCAAATATTGTGCCATGACCCCTGGTGGCCAAACCCAACTCTCATCCCTGGTATGTGTGTTGAATAACAACAAAGGTTCTCCGAGGTTGGTGCAACTGGACTTGTTTTCTAATTTCCTACAATAAAATATATACTGTTTTTGTAATTAGATTAAAACTACTTTTAACACTTCTTTTAAAACTGAAAGAAAAAGTGATTTAACCATTTTGTTCTTAAGTTGTCCCAACACATAGAAGAAAGGACTTAACTTATCATCTCTGCTCCCTGATCAGAAAAAGTCGTCTTTGGGATCAATGGAAACTTTCTCAAGGGTATAAGGTCCATTTCTATGTGTTGAAAGTCAGTAATTATTTTGATTACTAATCAGTTATTAATTATTTGAGTTATCCCAAGGCTTACTCATAGGCTTTATCCATGCAGAGTTCCTAATGTTATTGCTGCAAGATGGGCTTGGGCTACAAGCAAGAAGCAGATGGAAGATGACTGGAGCAACAGAACTGCAAGAGTTTGGGACACGCTAGAACAAGACCCGGACTGTTGTTGTGGTTGTGGGCTCACACACACTCTCTCTCTCTCTCTCTCTCTCTCTCTCTCTCTCTCTCTCTCTCTCATGGCCCTAGCCCCTCAAGGGGAGAGAATAGTAACATCTATCTCAAGTGGCCCCATATGTATCTCAAAACGTCACAAGTACTTCAGAAGTGCTTGGTTGCATTGCAAAGCTAGTACACTAGCACAGTGCTGGTGCTGTCACTCTTAGCCATCACGGTCAATATGCTTGACTTCCATGTGAATTAAAGGAAACAGTAGTACCCAAAACACAAATAATCTGAAATTATTCCTCCTGTTTTAGTAACTGATTTCTAAATAGCACAGACTCTCCAGTGCCTCTAGGCAACTATCACTGAAGTATACTTGGTTCAACAAGTTGCAGTACAGGTGAAACAGGGCCCCAGAGAAGTTCAGTGATGACCCTGGACCACATTTACAATTAGTGTTGAACATGAACTGGAGACTGTGGCTTTTTACCTTCCTTCTAGTCTTTTCTTCAATCCACACTGCTACTTCTTATTTATCTTTATAATATCTCCTGCACTACTGGATTTGAATGAATGGTCCAGATTTGGCTGAAGATGTCAACAAAATGATTATGCAGTCTCTAAACAATTACCACCCTAGAGGAGACTTTACCTAGCTAGCTCGCATTATAAAAAAAACCTTGCCCTGAAGCAGAAATTACGTGTATCCAGTATACGGATCAATATCATCCAAATCAATAAATAACCCAGCCTGCCACATTTGTATTTTCATATTGTCCTTCCCCTAATATTTGAATACTAAATTAGAAAGAAAAATAAGAATACATAATTTGCAAGGGAGGTGGCCTGAAGTAATATGTAAAAATAATAGCTGTCATTCAGAATACATGTATTTTGTTCCAGGTATTTAAACATATTACAGATCATCTTTACAGCAACCTCATGATATACTGACATTATCGTTTTACAGGTGTGAAAATGGAAACTCAGAGACAGTAAGCAATTTTTTTTTAATTTACTAAAAAGTAGCAACTTAAGAACAGAGCCAAGATCTGAACCTGCAAAGCCTATGTTCTCTTTACATTGTGATGTTAGCATATTAGTAGTATCGGAGAGCTCATTATAATCATTTTTACCCCTCTAAATTAGTTCACATAGTGGTAAAAGTGCTCAGAACAGAAAATTTAAATTACTAGGTCAAGATTGTGCCATGTGATAGTGGCCAAGTCACACCTAGAACCCAGTATCCTGACTTCATGAGTGTCCACTTCTTTTGTCAGCATTTAGCATGAGCCCAAAGCACATCAGGTGGCCCACCAGCCTCTGTGAGTTTCTGAAACGGCTCTTAGACATCATGAAGCAGCATTCACTGAATAAATTCACAAGTTGAGTACCATGCACTCGGGAAGGTGCACAGAATTGATGCTGACTGGTGGAGAATAAGGGACAAAATATGGCAGTTTCTGAGGATAAGGGATTATAGGAGAGGGGTACTTAACGGTGACTGGGCCAACCTCTTGAAATACAGGGAAAATCTCAGGTTTCATAGAAAAGAGATAAAAATGATCTGAAATAGAACAGTGTGTCTGTGGTCTTGTGTATGCCCTTGTGCAAGTCACCGGCCACTTTGTGCATCTTTCAAACAGAAATCCTAAGGTCGATCTGGTTATATCACAGCATAAGAGTAAGGAACAACCAGCCCAAGGACTATAAAGTAGTCTACCCCAGAAGTGTGCAATAAAAATTATTCAAATTAATGATCTGGGCAGCTTGCAGGTGAGGTGCCTGCTCCAATTTGAGCCAAGTCCTTTCAAGTTGTACTTTCTTTTTTTTTTTTTTTTTAGAGTTCTGCCTCAATTCAGTGAATTGGATTATTTCAATGAAATACACTTAATAAGTTCCCTTGGGCATCGCTTGATACTTCTTTACTATTCTTTTTACCTTTTTTTGTATTAGATTTAACACCTAGGTAATACTAAGTGCCATGGTTACCATAAATTACAGGAGACTAAATAAATATTTGAGAGAGCAAGAGAGATTTGATTAAATTGCTGAAAATGAAATGTTGAGTACTGTTTCCCACACCAAATAGACGTTCTTGCTTCAGCATGCACTGCCAACAGTGGATTTGGTTTTCATAGCTCCAGACATTTTCTAAATGGGTAAATTGCCAGCATGACCACTTCCGTTTTTCTTTCTTGTTTAAACCTCAACATATTTTTTATCCTTTGACTTTAATCCAAGCTGGTAAATTATGGCCAAGAATTGAAGGCTTGATAACAAGGAGTTGTAATAGTAGAACTCTATTGCAAAATCTACCTAGAATGGGCAGGAATGTTTTTGTTATAAATGTGGGTTTGGGGCACGTGAGATTTACACGACAAAAGTAGAGTCCTTCCTGATAAGTGAGCGTGAATGGGGAAATACAGCTAGGATGAATTAATAATAATTACACAGCAATGTCAGGAAATTTGAAACAAGCCAAAAAAGATTACTGGGTGCCTCCAATGGAAAACTAGGCACTGCTTAGAGCAGCTACTTTCAATATTCCTAATCTATAAATGACTCTGTTCTTTGGATTGCCCCTTCAAACCAATTGTACACATTTAATAATGAGTTAAATGAAACCTTTGATTTTTACCTTTTTTAAAAAAATTATCCTTTCCCAGGTTTAATAACTAACATATAGTGAAATGCTATGGTGCTAAATTCTGCATGGGTGCTTTCTTATTTAAGCCAAACAACCATATATATAAGACCATTTCCCTTTTAAAAGGATGACTGAGTGAGGTATAGAGAAGTCAAGTAACCTGCCCACATAAGAAATGAGATAGAAATTCAGAGAAGGGCCTCTGCCACCCCAAAAATCTATAAGGCTATGGTTAGCTCTTCATCATTTCTGACTAGATGAGATCATTATGAAGAATTTCTTGAGTTATTTTCCTTTTGAGAACATAGTCTCCAAAATGCATCATGGTCTACATCCTGTGGGCCGTCTCACCAAATCATAACTTTCTCTGATGGCTGATAACAAAGATATCTTCCCAATCTTCCCAAGAAGGTTATTCTCTGTGTCCTAATCTATTGATTCCTCCAGGGAAGTTGAGAACTAAAGAATGATGGGGAGAAAGAAGTGTTCTGAGTTTAGGAGATGGAGGGAGGAGGTGGCAAATACAAAATGCAGATTTCTGAAGTTTTTGTTAAAACATAGTCTCAAGATGGGTCGGGCCACAAGATGACATGCAGTGGAATCTGGTGTTTGGGGGCCTGACGTTGAATTCATTACTCCATTCTCCTTGCATTCCAGAGAAATGCTTCCTGGTGTGCCATCACCCCCAGCTTCCATTCTCTTAGGAATTTAGACCTCTGCTTTTAGGCTCAGAATCTGCAGTGGTCTATGTACAATCTACTATCCCAAATGAGAAAATCTTACTAGAATCGATGAGCCAAAAAGTCTGGCTAGGTTTGTTTGTAGGCCCCAGTTTCTGCAGCCAGAAAGAAATCCAGAGTGGAGATCCCCTTCAACTTTTAAAATGAAATGATTTCTATAATTAATCTTCATCATACAGTGAAATATAATTCCAAGTGTAAAATGAAATACAAACCTATTTTAGGAATTCTAAAATATTTATTTACTCCTTTATTAATTATATTCATTTAAAAGTTATTTTATTCCAAAAGGGAGTATGGCTAGCTTACTGAATAATATCATGGTAATAGCCCATATGGTATCGTCTGCTGAGGAGTCAGTGTAGAGTCAGGGGATTGTAGTAGGTAAGGCTGTCGAGAGCAAACACAGAAACCACTCTGCCACTTAAGGGTCATTAATGTTCTAATGGAATCCCAGAACAGGAATGCCTCCTTGGCCCTGTAAATGAATGGGAACCAGGGACTGGAATGACCTCCCAATTCTGCTCCCTACTGTGCATCTGCATCATTCGCTTCCATTACAGAGTGTGGCATATGACAGAAGGAGGCATCTACAAAGAGCAACCACACATCTATACCATCCAAAGAGGGACAAACTTCTCTAAGACCCAACCTAAAATTCCTGGGGAAGGAACTGGCCAAGCTTGGGTCAAATGCCCACCTCTTGATCAATCAACTGTGGCCACAGTCTGGGAAAGGTGCTCTGATTGAAATATGAGTTCTTCTCTCCTCTAATCAACTGTAACCTGTAGTCAGAGCCACACTGTGCAAAATGGCCAATGGGGGACCACACACCCACGACTGCCTTATGTGAGAGGAAGCAAATATTACTGGAAATCAAGGGACTAAGATAACCACTGGAAAGATGTCCACCATAAGTCCCATAAAAGGAACCACTATTAAGTAATACAGTGCTCATAAAACTTTAAGTAATGCATAAACCTCATTAAAAACTGGAGCTAGAGGCTTTATGCACACCCCCAGTCCACAGGGACGTTTTGACACAATCAGGAGTGATCAAGCAAAACACACTGTATTTTCCCCTCTAATTAGCATCTTTCTTTGCTTCTCTCAGGGCGCATATATGTGGTCCCAATAAAAGTCTGTGCATTCCCAAAGAGTTCTTCATCTGTTTCTCAGCATTTTTCTTTTGATTCTTGGACTTCATTTACTCCATAAAAGCACACTGGAACATCAATGCAGATTCCTGTTTTTGCAATTGTTCTCTCTGCACAATTAGGCATAATAATTAAAGCATCCTTTTTGTCTGAAAGGCAATTAAAGTACAACTTTGGAAACATGCGACAATAATATTGAATAATGCTACATTTGTCAGTGAGGTCACTAAATGGGCAATAGATCTTAGAAAGCAAATGGTCTTTCCTTTGTAAACAGATCATTGCTGAGCTTACTTAAATGGCTCTAAGTCCCATATAGCACCGTAGCGGCTTGTTGTGTTTCTAGTCCTTCATCGGAAGTGAATACTTTAATGGGAATATGCACATTGACAGACTGATGAAAAAATAGTCTAAAACCACTTGGAAATCATCAGACAGACAAGTAAAAAAAAGTATTACAGATTTTTAAAAAATAATATTTAAAAGAAAGTCTCAGAGACAGAATGAAAGATGATACCCTACCAAATGTTTAGCTATAAATCGAAAGACATCTATGGCAACTATAAAGTAACTACCAAATAAATGCAGGAACCCCTGGCCAACTCCACTTTTGCAGCAACATGAGCTTTCCTTCACTGTACATCCTGGACTCCTCTACTCCCCACTAAAAGTAACCTCCACGAGGGCAGAAATACTGTCGCCTTTGTTCAGTATATTCTCTCCAGCACTTGAATTAGAGGCTGACAACAGGTGATGCTCAAATTTTTGTGTGTCTTACTGTGTTCATTTCATTTTTATTGAAGTACAACATACCACAGAGAAGGATACACATCACGGTATAAAACTCACTAATTGTCACAATCTGCACACGTGCAGCCAGAACCCAGAGCAATAAACAAAACATCACAGCGCCTCGGAAATCCCTGTGGACCCTTTCCCAGTTACTATCCTCACAAGAATAACCACCATCCCCAAGGCTAACAGCATCGTTTGTTTTGCTTATTTTTAGACTCTATAAACAGAACCATATAATATGAACTTTTTTGTGCGTGACTTCCATTCAACACTACACTGGTGGGATTCATCAGCGATGTTGGTAACTGTAGGTTACTCATCTCTCATTGTGTGAGTGGGCCAGTTTACTCACCCATTCAACTGCTGATGGCCATTTAAGTAATTTCGAGTTTGGGGCTCATATAAATCGTGCTCTTATGAACATCCAAGTGCATATCTTTTATCATATACATTTCTGTTGGATACATGCGTAGGAGAGAAATTGCTGTGTTATAGAGGATGTGTATTTCCAGATCTATAGATGAATATTTTAAACCATTAATAATATGCACTTTAAAAGAACCTGTATTTTACTTGAATTTGGGGTGAAATTAATACAGTTCAATACCTTGATTTCCACATGAATAAACTAAGGGTCAAGCTCATTTAAGAGGGCAGTAGAATGGAACACACACTGTTACCATCTTGCTGTGTGGCCTTGAGCAAGAATACCCTGGCCTTGATTTCTTCACATAAATTGAGGAAATTCAGTAAGATAATCTCAAAATCACTTCCACATTCCAGCTCTAAAATTCTATATGAGGCACAATTGTCAGAGTCACAACTAAAAGCCATGCTTCCAAACTTATATCCACGAGTTTTAACTTCATATCAACCTTTCTCTCAGTGAAATTATTGATATAAATATTTATTATCAACATTAAAACTTAATCATATTAGCTAATATTTATCAAATGCTCTTTCCAAGTGTTTTGCATGTACTATCTCATCAAATCCTGACAACTCACAAAGAGTTGTTATACACCCATTTACAAACAAGTAAACTGAGGACCCAAATTGCTAAATGCCCAGTCTAAGGTCACAGAGCCACGAAGTGATTGAGCTAGGTTCTTTTAGGCACTATGCATAAATAACTCTACGTGCAGTCATCTTTAAACCTAAACTGCATCCAATATCAAGTCCTTCTGCTATAACTTACAGCTGTTTCTAGCCACTTATTCCAAGGGAAACTTGTTTCTCCTTAGGTTCGGATATGTGACTTGTGACATACACAGTCTGAAATAAGCCACCCTATAGCATTTTCTGTGGGGTGCTCCCAAACCAGGCTTAACACATTGACACTCAGATTCTTCACTGACATCTCCCCAAATCATCTGGTACTGATCTCTATCTTCAACAATACTGGACGGGTTTCTTAAGTCAAGATTTTATGAAGGCAATAAAACTAATGAATCACAAATGTCTGAACCCATATAGGAAATAATGCTAAAGGAGATAGTAAAATCATGTATCATGATCAACCACAAACTATAAATATTATGCATCAGCTATCTGATACTAATGTCTAACTTCAGCTTGATAACAAGCTGGTGGAAACATTTAGTCATGTCATAAGTAAAATATCTCTGCTCTGACACAATTCAGCTTTTTGCTTCCATATTCTTTGTACCTTCTTTTTTTTTTTATGTTCCATGAGGATGTTCATAGGTTCTAAATTTCCATTTTATTATGTACTAAATTCCTGGTTATTTAGTAAAGAGAATTCTCAAGTCCTGTCTGCTGGCTTTTCATAAGGAGGAGGGGTTCTGCATCAGCTGATTTTTAAGGAGGCTTTGGTTTCAGTCAAAATACTTGGCAGTGATGTCTATAGAGTTTCTTGCTGTATGGAAATTGTCCCTTTATTTCTACACATAAGTAGAATGTGGTTCACAAACCTTTTTTTCTCTAGCTCATCTAAACTGATCTATAACTGCACTTCCAACCAAATTCCACCATATTCTACATTTACATTTAATCTGACCCAGTGTTGAGGCTGGGTGTGGTAGGTAAGGAAGGGGCCTTACCCTGTGTAGTTTGGGGTAGGAAGGCTCTCTATTCTTCCTGCACTTACAAATACTTTCTAGAAAATCATACTGTGCGCACACACATATCACCCTAATTACTGCATAATCTCTTGTCAAGGTCCATTCTGTTTAACTGTTTACTACAGCAGTAGGCTGGACTTTGCTATTACAAATATTTAGGATAGCAGCTCTACCTGACCATTTTGCCGTGATACAGTAGACTTATTTAACTTGGAAGGTGGCTCTAGTTCTCCATCCAGAGACATATGAGGGTCGCACCTCAGCGAAAGCTCCAGTCATGAAGATTGCCTTCCCTAGATCCTTGTTCTTTGGTAACGTCTCCTGCCTGGGTCACTGGTCCACATATGACCCCTATCAAAGTTTAGTAACTGCACCTCTTTCTAGACCTTTCCTGCTACCTGTGATTCAGCTATTGGTTCACCTCACTGCCCTTACCTTGGTCACTAATGATTGTGCAATTATTTAACATGTATGGGCTAACCCATAAATAAATAATTATTAGTAGTCATAATTTTGATTAAGAGCTTTATCTTTCTGCAGAACCTTAAAACAGATCCAAAAAACTGTGGTCATTATCAGCTCAAGGACTATACACGTCAGCCCCCCCAGAAGCAATCAGTTCTAGATTCCCTTCCTTGTTTCAGTGACTGGTGTTGGAATCATTATTTTTGCTTCTTAAAGTATAGAGAGAAAAATTCAGTCCTCATGATTTGGAGGGAAAGCATAGGTAAACTATGAAGATGATGATCAAATTTCTTACCAACTAGGTATAAATTAAGAGCCAAGAGCAGAGTGGTGAATAAAGAGCCCCTTTCTCATACTTTTAATCCCAGGCCATCTACTACTTCTCCACCAGATTTTATAGACTAAGAGCCAGAACTGGAGGAAGATGGGAGCAGAGACACATTAATGGCGGACAACTGACAACTGCAATGAAAACCACAGATTCCTTCTGCTGCAGTCCTCTAGAACTACCAGTTTCTGACCCGTTCTACAACATAATTTGAGACAGCAGTATAGATCAGAAGACGAAGCTATTTCATTGGAGGTAGGTACAATTAAAAATAAAAAATGGATAGTCAACGAAGTTGAGGACATTTTCAAGTTCCTCAAACATTATGGAAATAGCCAAACTAATAAGAGGGTAACTGGAGAATGTTTACATGAAATGAAATGAGACCTCACAATTATAGCTACAGTTTGACGAAATGGATGAGGATGTATAACTCATTCTTTTTGTCCTGGATACAGGGCTCTTTCCCCACACTAACAATAATATGATAGAAAAATTACATAAGAATAAGAAGAAAATAAAAAAGAGGTCAAGAAAATGTAGGAGAGGAGTTAATTACATGGAAAAAAATAAAGTCAGCAAGCAAAAGAATTTGACATTTGAGAGTTAACATAAGCCCGTATTATGGAGAGTCTTCTGGGTACCATTGATCTGTTACTTCCCCCATAGTCTCTGTTGAAGTCTAAGTGGATGATAAATAATGTAGTTACATAACCATGTTTCACCCCTTGTCAAGAACACTGCTTGAAACTAACCATGGACTTAAGAGAGGGAAGGGTTTTCTCCAGGAGCCTTGTATAAATTGAGCTGAGATTGCAGTAAAGTAGTCAACTGTGGCTTAGTTTGATCTACTTATCTGTACTATCGTCTGATGGTTAAGCCGGCCCAGAGTAAAGAGTAGAACAGATTTCATTTTCTGTGTACTTGAAATAAATTCATAAGCAGTGAATACTTGCAATAAATCTCCTTTTACCTAAATCAGATTGCTGAGATTGCTCTTTTTTACATACAATCTCTGACAAAAATGGAGTTTTCGTTAAAAACAAATTCTCCCATTGGGGAGAAACACGACATGTCATTTGGATTTTAGTCAGAAAACAGAAACCACTTGAGGTATTTCAAACAGATAGAATTTAATCTAAGGAACTGATTAATCCAGTGATGAAAAAACTAAGAAGCCGAACAAAAGATGATGAGACATCGCAGAGATTGGCAACAGGAAAAAGACGCTGCTGCCCTAGGGCTGGAGAAACACAGGAAGAATGCTGTGCTCCCAAATCCAGAAGCTGAGGTCAATGGGTATAAGGTGGAACCATAGTGGCCCTTTCCAGTGAGGTCATAAAGAGAGACATTTTCTGGCAGAATCTGGACCCACCCACGAGGCTCAGAGATGTTGCCGGAGATGCCACCAAAAGCAAAGAAGAGAGAAGTCTCCCCTTCTTTATGTCTCCTTTATACCAGTGTATCCCATTGGCCAAACCTACAGAGATACTAGAGGCCTGAGAAACATAATTTCCTGCCACACAGAACAGGGCAGAGAAAGAGTATGAATCTGAAAGTAATCAAGACAAGATCCGCCACAAGTAGGCTCCAGAAAGCACTCCGTACCACACTAGTAAACCCCCTGCGACAATTCTGGGTGGTCTGGGGGCATGATGACAGAACTTTAATTTGTGTGATTCTCCTTATATTTGTCCTTTTACTCATTGCATTCTCATCCTCAGTATCTTGCCCTGGGGATTTTTGTAAGATGTAAAACCTAAGTTACTTGAAATAATATGCTCTCCTTGTATAAAATAAATGCCTAAATCAGCTGCAGATGTTATACTAAAGGTACTAGAGGAAGAAGGAAGAGAGGGATTTACCCATGTGAGCAGCAAGCAGCAGAAGGGAAATAATTATAAACACTAGAGAGAGGGAAGAATACAGATGTCTTAGGGAATCAAACACTCATATACTACTGACTGTTGACACCCAGGGAGAAGGCGCGCCCTTAGAGAAAGTGGGTATGTGGTATCCCAGTGAAACCTAAAACCTAAATACAGGAGACCCCTGCCTTGGCAAAGGGTCCCATACACTAAGCAGGGCCCAGATACAGCACAGCTTTCAGACTAAAAGGGGAGTGTAAGCTGAAGTACCATGTGTATCAAAAGGAGCCAATAAGCTTTGACTAATTCCCCATCCCAACCTTCCTGACTCAGGTTTAACTTCAACATCTCAGCACCAGGAGAAAACAAATGGCACACTCAAAAAAGTTTAACTGAAGTAACTTAACAAGAAAACCATCACTTAAATCTTGAACAGGGGGCCACCTGGGTGGCTCAGGTGGTTGGGCATCCAACTCTTGCTTTCAGCTTAGGTCATGATCTCAAGGTTGTAGGATCAAGCCCCAGGTTGGTTTCTGTGGTCGGCATGGAGTCTGCTTGGGATTCTCTCTCCCTCTCCCAGTGCCCCTCCCCCTGCTCATGTTCTCTCTCTCTCTCTCTCTCAAATAAATAAATTAATTAAATATTTTTAAAAATTTAAATAAATCTTGAACAGGATTAAGGAAATCAACAAGGAGAATGAAGCATAGTGGAGAGGGTCATCACACACAAGGCCTGAAGGGAAAAAGGAGAAAGTGGTGTGACTCGCAGCCCCAAAAGAGCTGAAACCACAGAACAAAGCCTTCCACCAAGTAGTCCCAATGTCTTAGGGAAGCACATTCACTGTTCGAACAGTGGTGAGACACAAGAAAAAGGTGAAAGAAACAGATTTCCCAACTTTTTTTTTTCTTTTTCAACTCTAGCTGCTACGTCTCTGGTTAAACCCATCTAGAAGTCAAAAAGCACAGCACATAAGCCCAGCTAAGGCAATCTATGGGTCCCATGGCATGGAACAGATGGAGAAGTGCTAAAATTAGGAGACACTAAATAAAGAACAACACACAGAAAATCAAAATACTAATTCAAAAAGATATATGCACCCTTATGTTTATTTCAGCAGTATTTACAATACCCAAGATATGGAAGCAACCCAAGTGTCCACCCATAAATGAACGGGTAAAGAAGAGGTGGTGTGTATATATATATATATGTGTGTGTGTGTGTGTGTGTGTGTGTGTGTACACACACACACACACACATGGTGGAATATTACTCAGCCATAAAAAGAACGCTGCTTCTTGCCATTTGCAACAACAACAGAAGGTATAATGCAAGTGAAATAGTCAGAGAAAGACAAATACCATATGATTTCACTTATAGGTAGAATTAAGAAACAAAACCATGAACACCAACCAAAAAAAGAAACAAACAGACAAACAAAAAACAGACTCCTCAATATAAAGAACAAAGTGGAGGTTGTCTGAGGGGAGTGAGTAGATGAAATAGGTGAAGGGGATTAAGAGTACTCTTCTTATGATGAGCACGGAGTAATAAACAGAAGTGTTGACTTGTTATATTATACACATGAAACTGATATAACACTATATGCTAATTATACACGAATTTTACAAAAATTTTAAGAGGAAGAGAAATAAAGAAAGAGAATAACCAGCACCCTGCAGCTCCAGATTTTGTGGAATCTAAGGTCTCTACAATATGAGGGACTTACTTAAAAAAATAACAATATACAATAAAAAATATAAAATTAGGTATGGAAGTGTATAGTATTTATATCAAGAAGAGAAATCACAAAAAAACAAAATTTAAATAGCTGACATATTACTCAACTATCAGAATCTGAAAAAAGCAAATCCTTACTAATTCACTACCTAAGATACTTTTATCATTTTTTCATCATTTTTTATATAAGAACACTTTCTAATATCAGTTTTCGTAATGAGAACAGAAAGATAATTTAATATTTTCTAGAATCAAAATTTTTTATTATCAATAACTAGAATGCATAAACTATGCAATGTTATAAAAATACATTTTTATTGTTTGTAGTTCTGTTGTAAGTCTGTGCCCTACAAACACAGGAATTTTGATAAGTGCTATTTTGCATGATTACCATAGATTTTTTAATGTATGCTGCTTGTTAATTTGCCTATACTAGCATTTGTATACATTATCAAATATATTCCCTGACAGCTTCCATTTTAAGTAAGTGTTGATGAGAACCGAATTCTCCACTAACAAACACATCTGATGGCTGAAAGAATTTTCCAGAGACCAGCTTCTGGTTCCACACATTGCACACCTACTTTTTACTCTAGTACCCATATTTCTGCTTCTGGAAACCATTGAAGTAATTCATATACTGATGGCTAGCAATGGCTTAACTATACAAAAGTGACTGAAAAATCACATAAATATTATCTCATTAAACTCAAAATAATATCATAAACTCAATTTTCCCTGAGCTGAATCTTCAAAATCCTGAAATATGTATGGTTAAAGGAAATACAGATCAGTGATGTTTGTAGACTTGCATTTGAATCAAAAGTAAAAATATACTCATGATATAATTTATTTTAAAAAAATATTACCTAACTCTGTTTACAGAAAAAGTCTAGAAGCAATAACTAATTCAGGAACAAGCAGTGCCCCTAGTATCCAGATTGTGATTTCTAAACACATTTCCACAGAAAAATCCTGAAATGCTTGGAGAGATGGCTGATTTGGGGTCTGGTGCAAGAAACTTATATAAGCCTAGAACATCCTGTCATACCAGAAACCCAAGAAGCTATCCACATTCACGGGGTCATGTCAAGAGATAATAAATAGGAGCCAAGTTAAAGGGACTCCCATTGGCCAAAGATGAGGTCGTTTTGCATCAAAAAGTACAACTTTCCTAGATAAAAACACATCAAATACTTCTTTAAAAAAAAAAACTCTGAGGTCATACTGTTTTCCACAGTGGCTGTAACAATTTACATTTCTACCAACAGTGAACCAGTGAACTTTTTCTCCACATCCTCCCCAACACTTGTTATTTCTTGTCTTGTACATTGAAACTAACAGAACATTGTGTGTCAACTAAACTCAAATAAAAAGAAATACAAAGGGGAGGGTTTGTGCTTTGCTGAATGCTGTGAAAGGTGTAAGCCTGATGATTCACAAACCTGTACCCCTGGGGCAAATAATAATAAGAAAAAAAAAGAAATACAAACATCCAATATATGTCACACCAACTAAAAACAAAATCTATGAGGTCATAATGATACATATTTTTTTTAAATCACTGGTTCCATTTGAAGGTTTGTTAGGGCGCCAACCTCTGAACCTCATTCTAAAATTTGACGAAAGGGGGGAAATGATCCTACCTATCTTGTAGGTATAACTATATTCCAGTGTAATCAAGTAACTGACAAAAAATAATTCTTCTTTATAGAAGAATTCTACCTAGTAATTACAGAAGGAAGGATTGAATTAAAGCATCTGTATTTTGTAGCCCCTAATGAAATAATAGCTCTAGACAGTGATCATCCAGGGTTGCTAAAACCACCTGGGTAAAGATGCATGGATCAGATCAATGAGATCTGAAACTTCTGGACAATCTTAACATTCCTAAAAATAAAATAAGATAGAATACAATGACAAGACAGTGTGTCAAACATCATATGCCTCTGACGTGATAGAATAATTAGTCCACAGCATCACTTATGAAATGTTGTACCAAAAACTGAATATACTCAAGCATCTAGATATAACAGATGAACATGAAAAATGGCACCACAGGGATGCGACTGGCCCATCCCAGAGGGTTAAGATATGCTCTGGGGCACAAGATCCAGTTTCTTCAACAAAAAAATGCACTTAAAAAAAGAAATGGAGGGAAGAGAAAGATTACAGACTTAAAGAATTTTGGGAAACATCAAATGCGATACATGGACTGTATTTGAATCCTGATTCAAGTAAATCAATTTTAAAAATGTTATGGAACAATAAGGTAAACTTAGTGAATACTGAGAGCATATTTAATGATATTGAAGAAGTAGTGTTGGGCTGGTGGCATAGGCATGATCAGCAGCAAAAGGACCTGGGGCCGTGGCTCACACCGTTTTGCTGGTACAGCCTACCAAGAGGCCAGAAGGCACAACTTACGGTGACTATAACTCTGTGAATGAAGGCATTGAATCCCTTTGTAAAATTACGAAGATCATCTGAAGAGCCTCTCTATCACATATGATATCAGTCAGTTGGTTGATTTTATCCATGATTTGGCTGACCTCAGTGGCCTTGCTTACAGAGCTGATACCCAGGCATACTAACCTTACAACAAAAGACTGGATGAAAGAAAAGATCTGCGTGCTCCCCCGTGGGCAGACCCAACAGCCCTGGAAGCAGCTGAGTTGGAAGCACTGGGGGTGGGGGTGGGCTTGAACACCGCGGTGGACAGCGGGCGGCAGTGGAAGTTTTGTCTCATAGTAATCCCGTTTCCATCGTAGTACACTCCAGCCGGGCTTGCATGTGTTGGAAGAAATGTGAGGATCTTGGTCATTCTGAAACCCCCATGGCCCCTTTCCCCCCCTTTTGTTTAATGTAAGCATTTTTATAAATTAGATGGAAGTTGACTTTTGTCAGTTAATATTGGTCCTAATCCTTCAAGCTCTCCGCATCTGCTTTATAACATTCCACTGTACTAACCCTTCTTCAAGTTGGGGTGGGAGGGGTGACTGTTTAGTTGCATCTTCAAGATAAAATCTTAGTGAAAAACAAATAAATGTCTGAGGGTTACTGGGGGGTGGGAGGGTAGGGATAGGGTGGATGGGTTATGGACATTGGAGAGGGTTTGTGCTTTGGTGAGTGTTGTGAAAGATGTAAGCCTGATGATTCACAGACCTGTACCCCTTGGGCAAAGAATAAAAATAAAATTAAAAAAAAAACCAAATAAATGTTCTTTATGGCTTTGTGTTATTTGTTTTTTTAAGAAGAAATAGTGTTAAGGAATCTGTGTTTTATGGCTCTAACAATGATTTTAAAAATAGTGTCTTGTCTCTCAGAGATACATACCGAAATTCAGGGGTGAAGTAATATTGTGTTTAGTATTTACTTCAAAAATATCCAATAGGTAGGAGTAAGGCATAGGAGAGTCAGTGTAGGTGAAACAGGACTGGTCATGTGCCGATAATAATTGGATCTGGGCAAGAGGCATATGGAGGTTTATCCTACTATTTTCTCTAATTTTATATATGCTCAAAACTTCCATAACATTTTTTTTCAAAAAAGCAGTTCAAGAAAAATGAACTTTCCAGAAGTTTCATGGAAACTGAAAATTCCACTTAGTTCTTGTATCATGGAGAAGTAAGTCTACTTAGGCCTTCAAGTCTTCGGCAGAGAATTTGATCCAACGATGATTCCTTTCTCTCTTTCTAATTCCTAAATGCTGCCTGTAGTGTCAAGCGCTCAAAGCCAACTCCATAATTTCACAGAACATCTGTCTACCTCACCACTAGTATTTGACAAAGATGAAAACCTTGTGTTGGGATATCCTGACTCAGTTGTGTGTAGCAGGATGAAAACCTTTCTGAACCCTGAACAGACTTTGAATAAACAGACTCTCCAGTATAACTTGAAGGCCGTGGCTGAGTGAGAAATAAATAAAGAAAGCAAGCCTCGACAAGCAATCACTAAAAGGCACTTGGATCGTCCGCCCAGTGACAGATCTCTGAATGCCAGAGAGCTCAAGAACTCTGTCCTCTCTAACTTCTCCCTGAAATAGCTAAAACGCTTCCTTCCTCTGCTCCCACCAGCCTGGAGTCCTTGCTTTACAGACACTTAAGGCTCAACATTTCTATACTTCCATGCTGATAAAGTACAGAATTAATCAGGATTACAGAACCTCGAAATCCATATATAAGAATTTTTTTTGTTTGAATATATCATGTGTTAGACAGTGACACCTATTGGTAAAGTGTAGTAGTATAAACTAGGACTGCTGAATACTGTCATAGAGTCCAATCTCTCAGACACAATGGAAAAAAGCCAGACTGAATCCATGGCAGGAAAAAAATCACTTTAATATGCTTTTATCACCTTTAAATAGTCTAGGTAATTCAACCTTAGAGTAAAAGTGAGGTAGGTAGTTTCTTGACACTAACAGGAAGTATTTTTGATGAGCATAGCAAATATTCAGCGTGAACTGTAGTGATACTGCCTTAAGTTGCAATTAATTCTTTTTAAATGGGTGTTTCCAAAGTTAAAGCCACTTTGTTCTCTTAAATGGACAAACATTTCACAGACCTATTTCAATGAATTTTTAAGTGAATTTTACTTCTTTTAAAGTACCCTATCTAAAAATTCGCAAGTTCCAAGCTTGTGGAATTCAAATTAATAAAAATATATATATTCTATATTTGAATTAGACAAAAGATGAGGAGAGTACATTCGAGCATTATAAATGCTCAATGCGAATATGGAAAGAGGGGGCTTCTAAGTATGAAATAAATAGCCTCAATCAATTATAGATAGGAAGGATGGATCCTCTCAGTAAGGGATCAGACTGTAGGGACAAAGATTAGGGAAATGTGGAAAGTAAAAATCCCATCTAAATGTTTAAAATGTCCAGCCATCAACTTGATCCTTTCCCTCATCAAAAGTTCTTACTTTGTTCATTAAAATGATTTATATAACTCATAAAAATAATTTCTATAACTTAGAATCATTTAAAAATGTTTATATTACAGTGTAAATATACAAATACGGCATAAATATATGTTTAAGTATGTATCATAAACATATGAAAATATATTTATCCCATAAAAGTACATTGTAAAATAATTTTAATAATGAAATCAATGGGGAAACTAGATTCACTTGAAGTAATTTGTTTTATAAACCCCACTTGAGGGAATACGCTAACATATTGCACAGTGAGTGATGCCTCAAAGGAGAAGCCCTCTTGAGCCTGATACGAAATAATTTCCCCTCCCTAATCTCTCAGTCATTCCCTTCCTAACTACTCGACAGCCCTATAATGGGTGGTGTGGGGTCTTCTCAGGCTCAGTTCTGAACTCACATCCCCCACATCTCCTCCTCAACTCCTTCTCCTCTCTGGAACCCTCCTGGTCTCCTCCCCTCAGTGACAGGGAAGCCAGCATTGACCGCCTGGCAGAACAAAGGAGCGCCAACATTTTCTTTTCCTCTGTGGCTCTCTCGCCTCCCCTCTCCCTCACCTTTTAATCAGTGCAAGAGGAGCACTTTGAGGAATCCACTGCCATGTCCTAAAGTCCCTGTGTGGCCCAGTGCTTGATCCTACAGAAGCTGAAGGTACAGTAGGGACCCAGAGAGCCATCCCGTCTCTGGAGGGCATGCGGGAAGCATGTATGTTCACTGTAGTCAATGTAGAAGCCACACTAACTCTGTGACAAAATATTTCAAATTGCAAAAAACCTAGCCTGGAAGGATTGAATGTAGAAGGAAAAAGAGGAAGAAACAGACAACCAAGGCCACTGGCTGATGCATACTTCTGCACTAATGTACCAAAGTCAGGACAGCAGGTTAATAACATACCAGGAAGGCGACCTTGCAGTTAATTTTTACTTTCTATTCCCATCATCAAAGCATGTTTAAAGGGATCCTGCATGGGGCAGGAGGGCCCTTGCCAAAATTAAAATCACGAAAGATTGGCCATCTGTGAGAGTTAAAGGAATATGGAAAGAGTCAAAGAACAAAGGAGCAACTCCTAAGATAAAGAAACGTTATTTAACTTAAAATTGTTTTTTGGTTTGTCCTTGTTTACTGTAGGATTATGGCATAGAAGAGTTCAGAGTCTTTAAATAAATAAAACATTACAGTCATGCTGAGCTATTCAAGTCATTCACTCAGGGAGTCGACTCCAAGAGAGTTAATTGGACTCACTTGGGGATGAGCAGGGTCCACTTCCTAGAGAGGCTGAGGGAACCCCAGACAATGCAGTTGTCGGAAAAGTCAGGGCAGAGCTGGTTGCTCATGAAGACAAATTAGCTGAGCCTGAGACAGCTTGGTGAGCTAATACCGATCCTGAGGAGAAGGATCTTAGCGAGCAGATTCAATGTTTCACTTAAACACCAGGATGCTGGGTACCAAGAGCTGAGAACTCTACCAGCTGGAAAGGCCCAAGGCTGTTATCCTCTTCACAAAAATGGAGGAATAAATCAGTGGTTCTCAAACTGTAGTCCCGGGACCAGCAGCATCAGTATCCTCTGGAAGTTTGTTAGAAATGGGACTTCTCCGGCCTCACCCATCCACACTGAATCAGAAATTCAGATGGCGGTGTTTGCATAAGCCTGCCAGGTGATTCTGAAGTGTACCCAAGTGTGGGAGCCACTGGAAGAAAGTCCTGGAATAAAGGACAGAAATGGTCCAAAAATGTTGTTACAGTTAAATAGGGCCAGGCTTCACCCTGGTCCAGGCCACCACAGCCTCATGTCCAGACACCTACAAGAGCCACTTCTCTCATCTCCCCATCAGCTCAGGCTCCTCCAATCCATTTCCCACACTGTTCCTGAAATTATAAATCGTGTTATTCCTTTGATTCATATCCGGCAGTAGCTTCCCATGGTATGTAGGGGCGGGTCCAGTTCCTGACCTGACTTCTGCTGTGTTGCCCGAACATTCTCCCAAGCTTGAATCTCGTTGTACCCTAGGCTTCAGACAACGTGAATTGCTTTTATCTCCTCAAATCCAACTTCCTGGCCATGATGCATGCTGTTTCTACCACCCGAAACATTCTTTCCATGTCCTTTCATCAGGACAATCTGAAGGTGACTTGGGGGGAAGACGAGAAAACCCACGGGGGTGGGAGTCATTCAGGAGAGAGGAGGATGGGAGAGAGAGGAGAAAGGAGAGAAGCTGTGACCCAAAAGAATCCATGCCATGAACTAGCCGCGCGGGCTCTCAAGGCCTTTCCTAGCCTCCTACCTTCACCTTCTGCAAGTGTTCGACCTATCCCTGACTTCACCTTTAATGCCCCTAGCTTCTTCTGGACCCTCCGGACACCAAAGACAAAACGCTTTCTGGAGATTAGGCTCTCCATGGCTTCCAAATGATAATTAGCTACTAGATATGCAGGGTTCTCAAAGCGTGTTCCCCAGACCAGAAGCATGAGCACCAACTGGGAACTCTTTAGAAATTCATAATATTAGATTGAGTAATTCTGAACCTATTTTATCCAAAACTCTAGGACAGGGCTCTGCAATCTGTATTGTTAAAAAAAAAAAAAAAAAAAAAAAAAAAACTCCAGGTAGCTTTTATGTGCAATAAACTTTGTATCTAAAATAATTGTGTTAGAGCCCATGCTAATGGAACACCAGATAGTCTCCTTGGCCCAGGAGAGGGCATTATAATTTAGGCTTTTAGATGATAATATTCCTTCTTTTGTGTAAAGCTCAAGATTGTCTCCACTGGTGTGACTAAATCTCAGGCAGGTGGAGCCAGGCAGAGGATGCATGACCCCTTGAAAGACTATAGCACCTGTCAGATACAATCGTACAGACAGCAGTGACTGTAACAATTACAGCAACACTGATAATAATCAGAAATAGTAAATATTGGTGATCATTTGTTGACCCCTTATAACGTACTTTATTTATATGTATTCAACATATACAACCTTGGAAAGTAGAAATTAATATACCTCCTTAATAGATGCAAAAACAAAGTCTTAAAGAGGTCACATGATTTGCCTAAAGACACCCTACAAGGAAGTGATAGGTTAAGGACTTAAGCCACTCACAACTAGACTATTTATTCCTACAAAGGTTACCAGACAAACTCTGATTCTGAAGCGAGGCCCTTCTCCTTCTAAGCAAACATGGCAATGTGTTGAGTTTCCTTCTACCCATCCCACCTTTCTTTCGGCCTCCTTTCTTTCAGTATATGCTTTGGGGCCTCTCTTCTCCTCACTGACCAATGCCTGTGATGATGCAGTTTGCAATTTCTTTTGCCACGCAGAAAGTGTCAGACAGTGATATCTTGTGTGTGTGTGTGTGTGTATGTGTGTGTGTGAGAGAGAGAGAGAGAGAGAGAGAGAGAGCCTTCCAGATGAAATGCAATGTGTAAATGGAAATTGTCATCATTATCCCCTGAATAAATGGAGAAGATGAACATTGGCTCTAGCAGAACTGGAAGGAAAAATTGGACCGCGAACAAAAGCATTATTAATTTAAGGAACTGCCTGAATTTGCCCCTGGCAGTTTCCTTTGTAAACACCGTTAACACTCTGGAATGCTTGAATTGTATCTAAATGCATAGCTTAAATATGTAAAAACAGAAACCTAGGCATTACTTTTAGGCATCCAGAGAGTTGTTTGCTTCTAAAATCTGCCAGAACGAAATACAACTAGCATATGAGACTTCCAAATTAGGAGGGTCTAATATTTCTCATAAAATCTTTTCACAGAATATAGAATTGTTGACTACCTCCCACCCAAGACCTGATATAATTTACAACTGACAAAATGCGCCTCTCTAACACTGCTGGTGCAGAACGTGCTTCTATTTGTGTTTCTCTGTAACATGAACATGATTCTTGGAGGTAAATGGCTGCAGCAAGGGGTATCTTTAGGCAACAGAGTTATTTAAGTGGCCAAGTCACAGCTGAGTAACTTTGTAAATGAACCTGGTAGAGCCAACTCTGTGGAGAAGAATCGTTGCATCTTTATGACCTCGTTCTGAGGTGGAAAGCCCCTCACTCAGGCACCATGGTGAGAGGCATTCGGAGAAAGTTGTACTTTGGACACTAGAATCAAGTAAGTTATATTTCCCAGAAGGAAAATATATCTATGATTTTGGATGAGGTGACTCTAAGTGAAAAGCCATCCTACCCTCACCAGGTTCACAGGTTTTCCCAAATAATCTGGAATGTAAACACGGGCTTTTCAATTCTCTGAAGCCTAAAAAAAGCATTTGGAGAAATCCTGACTGAGTTTGATGAGAAACCATAAATCTCAGGGAATTCCCCATTTAGAACCAAGAGCATAAAGGAGGAGTAGAAGAGTTGCCACTAATTGGGAACAAACCAGCCCCTGGAGCAACTGGTGGTAAACTAGCATCTCCGTGCATGAGAGTCCAAATTGGAACCCCTTGCTAAAGTAAGAGTAACAATCATGGCAGCAACCAAGGGAAACCAGCATTTTACAATGTATGGGGTAAGCACTATTTTATATCTATCTATCTATGTGTGTGTACATATATATATATATATATATATATATTTAATCCTCTCAACAGCCTTATTAAGTAATTTGAAAATATTATTTGCATTTTACAGAGAAGGAAACTGAACACAGAGGTTATGTAATTTGCCCAAATTAGAAAGCAATGGAAGCAGGATTCAAACTGAGTCAGGCTCCAGAGTCCTTGCTCCTAACCACTTATATATGTCATCACTTGGCATGCAAAGATCATGGGATTTCAAGTCTGGCACTAAGGAGCTGAATTCTGGCTTAAATACTTGGAGATCAAATATGACCACGCATGCACAATCATGTGCACGCACACAGATACATGCATGCACAATGGAATATTACTAAACCATAAAAAGAATGAAATCTTGCCATTTGCAACAACAGTGATGGATCTAGAGTGTGTTATGCTAAGTGAAATAAGTCAGAGAAAGACAAACAAATACCATATGATTTTGCTCATATGGAATTTAAGAAACAAAACAAACAAAGGAAGAAAAGAGACAAACCAGAAAATAGACAAACTGTTACCAAGGGGAGGTGGGCGGGGGGGATGGGTGAAATAGGTGAAGAGGATTAAAGAGTGCACTTATCATGATGAACACTGAGTAATGCATAGAATTGTTGAATCACTACATTGTATGCCTGAAACTAATATAAACACTGTGTGTTAACTGTACTGGAATTAAAATAAATTAAATTAAATTAAAAACGTGATCCTGAGTAAGTGACTTAACGTTATACCTAGCCTACAAAATAGATAAAATTCTGTACTAGCAGACTGTCATGAAGAAGGCACTTAGAACTTAGTAGACACCCAATAAACAGTTTCTTAAGGTACATCTTCATTAAACTCACTTAACCATTTCTGTCTATGACTCGGTATTAGAATGGCAACTATCAACTCCAGACTATTTCTCTGGCTAAAGATCTGAGAGGCACAAGCAGAGTGGGATGATTGCAAACTATAAAGGAAGGAATCATAAGCATGTGCACACAAGAATATACACAAACACTGGAACTCAAAAGACAGAAAATACCTGCCTTCTACATTCAAATCCTATCATATTTATGAGTTGCCTATCACAGTTGGCCGAAGAGCCACACTTAATTCTGAATGATTTTTGTTTGAAGAGTGTCAAACTTTATATTTTAAGTACCAGCAATATATATTTTAAACAGATATCACTTCATATACATAAATATATAAAATATAAAGTAGTGTGTGTGTGTGAGAGAGAGAGAGAGAGAGAGAGAATTTCCCCCTGGGTGATTTTGTAACAAATTAACCTCATTGCTTCAGGCTATTTGAACCTCTCCATTGACTGGGCTGAAATAATTCAAAACCACCATGAAATTATTTCACTTAGATTGTATTTCTCTGGGATTATTAAGATGAGATGTCCCCCCTCTTCCCAACAATTAAACCATTTTTCAAACATGGCTAAGGACCCACTCTTCTTCCCTACCTTTTGCCATATCCTTACCATGAAACAACTAGAAAAGAATATGTGATTATGAATGATTTTTTTTTTTTTGTCTTTCCAAGCAGGAACCGTGAAGTAGTATTGTGCTTTCTCATCCATTCCCTTATTATTTGGCTTCTTTCCTCTTTCCTGGGGAAGAGAAGCTATTTCAAGAGTAGAGAAGATTAATTATTTTCAGATGCCTTCTTCCCTTGTTCTGTTAGACTGTAATCTCAGTGGATTCATTTAAAATAACTCTCTGATCATTGGGGTATTGTTGAGGAAATTGCCACTGTGGTATATTCTAACATGTATTTTTGATTCTAAAAAACACAAGAAGTTTCTCAGGTTTAGACCCTAGTATGTGCCCTGCCTCCCTAATTTTACTCCGCATCTCCCAGAAAAAAATGTCCATTGAGAAAATGAAAGTAAAGTGATTTTCTGTTTATTAAGCTATTTTAATAGATAGGAACAGAGAATCATTAAAGTCACTTCAAGAAAAAGGAGACTGAATATTAACTAGACTTATTGTGGTGATCATTTCAGTATATATATAAATATCAAAACATTACACTGTACACCTGAAGCTAATACAATGTTATACATCAATTATTCCTCAAATTAAAAAAAATCCTTAATGTTTGGGGGAAAAAAAGAAAAAGCTAAAGTGGATTGACACAAAGTCATTATAAAAAAGTACGGGACTGCAACTAATTCATTTTCTCTCCAATGTACAGAAGAGACATTTCCTGTTTTCTCTGGCCACCTCAGAGAGACTTTGTCCTCTTGGGGAAAAAAAAAATCTCCTATCTGAGAAGGTGCTCACCTTTTATAGCAGTGAAAAGGGTGGTCCTCTAGCCGGCCAGATGACCCTGACCCACTCTGGCAACGACCAGTGATAATTCTTCCCTGCCAGGTCTAGGATGACAGGTAGGTGTCCCGCCTCAGTGCCTGGGCCAATGCTGGTGTCATGCCACTAACACAAAGAACACCCAAAGGCCAGTCCTGAGAGGGAGAGGATGAGTTAGCATTTGCTAATGTCAACTCTGGGGCAATTCAAGAGTATCTCTGGGTTTGACCCTCCCAAGAGAGGTCTGAGCTGCAGAGACAAGTCAAGTGACTTGCCCAGGCTACACAGCTTGGTGGGAGTGGTAGCAGTGCTGGAAGTTGAACGGAATCAGGTCAGCGTTCGTTCGGCCATTGCATGCTACCCATAATGCACCACATCAGGCCAACCAGTGAAGGTGTGAGGTGTGAGTTGCGTTTCTGGCCCTAAGCTCTCTGTGCTTCTTCCCCTCGTTTCCTGTTCCACTTTCCCAGCTTGCAGACTTCCTGTGCCTGCCGGTTTCCCCTTCTCCTTTATCTTAATTACAACTATAGTCAGGAAAGAATGCATTAATATTGTCTTCCCCAGGGGGATTGACTCTTAAGCAGCAACTCACCATGGGCAATGATGAGGATGATGAACATAATGATGAGAGTAAGAGGATTACTTAGGAATGCATTTTGTGTCTGGCCATGCTGAGTTTTTTCCCCTACACCTTTTAAGTAGATCCAGGCTGTTCTTGTCTCTACCCCACTGAAGATATGCACTGAAAATACCCAATCCTACACACAACTTCTGTTTCTGGGTCTTTCAAATGCAGGAGATCTTAGGGTAGAGCTGCAAGAGAAATAGAGGGCGCCTAGTTAAATGTAACCTTTTTTTTTTTTTTTTTTAGTGTAAATATGTCCCAAGCATTACTAGGGGCATATTTATGCTAAAAAGTTATTCATTGTTTAGCTGAAATCCAAATATGGGTGACTTCTCTTGTTTTGTTTTTTGCTAAATCTGACAATCCTACTGTAAGGTGGAGGGAAAGAGTCATTGCAAACATTCCATGGGGATAAAGAAGGGAGAAGAAATCAGCAGGAAAAAGGGAAACCCCAACACCAGGGCAGTTCTGATAAGCTCTCAAAGGACTGGGCCTGAGTCCACCCCTCACACAAAGGAGAGCGTGCAGGACCTCAGTGGAGAGGCACTAACTATGATCCTGCAGGAGTCTGGGCCTTTGGCCTCAGAGAATGCTCCAGAGTCTGCCGAACCAAGCAGGGCAGACATGCCCAGAGACCCTAACATCAAGTAGCCATTTGTGCTTAGACAATTAGTTTTTGTTCTCTATTAGGCCCCAAAGATTGCGATGGGGTGGTCTAGTAATGACTGAAAGTGTATTTCCTGCCAACCAGTATATAGGAGACTTCAGACTGAACTTAATTTTATATAAAAGAAATGATGTGACATTTCTAACATCCTGTTTTGTGAAGAAACTTTCACAACAGAAGAATCATCATTACTGCTAAACACTGAATATTTTCTATGTGACACACACCATGTTAAGTGTTTTATATTCATTATTTTGGTTTTGTATTATAAAATTATTATGGTTATTATGGAACAAGGGGGGGGTTGTTTGTTCATGGAGTGTCAGCCTATGTGAAGATCCTAGATGAGTAACAGAGGACATAAAGCAGGACCCACTTCACTTATTGATTAGCCTGGCTCTGGCCCCTAAACCTAATTCTGATATAAAGGAAAAATGAGCTCAGAAAGATGCTTCACTCAATACACAAGATATTTGTTTCAGGAGCCTGCCTTCTGCCAGCCTGCCTTGCTGTTCCCTTTACAAGGCAAAAAGGGTTGGTCCTAATATAAATGCTTCATTTCCTCACTTCAGACATAATTTTTGGGCCTAGCTCAAAACTCGTGGCCTTTCTGCTTTCACAGGCCAAGTTTTTCCAAGTTCTGTTACCCCTATCAAACAACCTGTATCTTTGCACCAAGGTTTCAGTGAAAGCATTTTATTATGCAGTTACTATTTATTTGAAAGAGGAAAAGTTTTCTTTCCAACTGACACAAGTATCATTTCTTTAGGCAGACAGAATTTCCTCATCAAGTACAGCTAAACTTTGTTGTATTTTGTTTCAATTTCTGCACTTCGGAGATACTGTTTTTTTGGTTTTGATTTTTTGTTTGTTTGTTTGTTTGTTTTTTTTACAAATCAAAGGCTTGTGGCAACCGTGTATACAGCAAGTCTATAGCCATTTTTCCAACGCATTTGCTCACGTGTCTCCGGGTCACATTTTGGTAATTCTCACAAAATTTCTAAGTTTTTCAGTATTATTATATCTGTTATGGTGACCTGTGGTCAGTGATCTTTGATGTTACTATTGTAATTGTTTTGGGGTACCATGTCCATATACGACAATGAACTTAATCCATAATTGTTGTATGTGTTCTGACTGCTCCACCAATGAGCTGATACCCCTTCTCCCTGTACTCAGGCCTCTCTATTCCCTGAGACACATCAGTATTGAAATTAGGCCAATGAATAGCCCTACAATGGCCTCTAAGTGTTCAAGTGAGAAGAAGTCACTCATCTCTCACTTTAAATCAAAAGCGAGAACGGATAGAGCTTAGCTAGGAAGGCATGTCAAAAGCTGAAATAGGCTGAAAACCAGGCCTCCTGTACCAATCAGCCAAGTTGTGGATGCAAAGGAAAAGTTCTTAAAGAAAAGGTAAAGTGCTACTCTAGTGAACACATGAATGATAAGAAAGTGAAACAGCTTTATTGTTGATATGGAGAAAGAGTTAATAGTTTGGATAGAAGATCAAACCAGCCATAACATTCACTTAAACCAAAGCCTAATCCACAGCAAGGCCCTAAGTCTCTTCAATTCCATAAAGGCTGAGAGAGGTGAGGAAGCTGCCGAAGAAAAGTCTGAAGCCAGTAGAGGTTGGTTCACGAGCTTTAAGGGAAGAAGCCATCTCCAGGACATGAAAGTACAAGGGGAAGCAGCAGGTGCTGATGTAGAAGCTGCAGCAAGTTCTCCAGAAGATCTTGCTGAAAGAATTAATGAAGGTGGCTACACTAAACAACAGATTTTCAGTGTAATGGAAGAACAGTCTCTTGGAAGAAGATGCCAGCTGGGACTTTCACAGCTGGAGAGGAGAAGTCAATGCCTGGCTTCAAAGCTTCCAAGAACAGGCTGATTCTCTTGTTAGGGGTTAACGTAGCTGGTTCCTTAAAGTTGAAACCAGTGCTCATTTACCCCTCTGAAAAACCTAGGGCCGTTAAGAATTATGCTAAATCTATTCTTCCAGTGCTCCATAAATAAAGGAACAAAGCCTAAATGATTCCACATCTGTTCATAACATGGTTCACTGAAAATTTTAAGCCCACTGTTGAGACCCATTACTCACAAAAAGATTCCTTTCAAAATACGATTGCTCATTGACAATGCACTTGGTCACCCAAGAACTCTGATGGAGATGAACAATGAGTTTCATGTCATTTTCATGCCTGCTAACACAACATCCATTCTGCAGCTCACGGATCAAGAGTAATTTTGACTTTCAGGTCTTACAATTTGAGAAATGCACTTTGTAAGGCTATTGCTAGTATAGATAATGATTCCTCTGCCTCTGGATCCAGGCGAAGTAAATGGACAGCCTTCTGGAAAGGATTTACCATTCTACATCCCATTCAGAACATGTGATTCATAATTAGAAGTCAAAGTATCAACATTATGAGGAGTTTGGAAGAAAATGAGTCTAACCTTCATGGGTGACTTTGAGGGTTCAAGACCTAAGTAGAAGAAATAACTGCAAATGTGGTGGAAATAGCAAGAGAACTCAAATCAAAAATTGAGCCTGAAAATGGGACTGAATGTCTACACTCTCATGATCAAACTCGAATGGATGAATTATAGCTTTTTATGAATGGACAAAGAAAGTGGTTTCTGGGGATGAAATCTACTCTTGGTGAAGATGCTCTGAAGATGGTCAAAATGACAACAATGATTTAGAATATTACATAAACGGTTGATAAAGCAGGGGCAGGGTTAGAGAGGATTGACTCCAATTTTGAAAGAAGTTTTACTCTGGGTAAAATAATATCAAACAGCATTGCATGTTACAGAGAAATCACTCATGAAAGGAAGAGTCCATTAATGCGAAAAACTTCACTGTTGTCTTATTTTAAGAAATTACTGCAGTCACCCCGACCTTCAGTAACCACCATCATCTTCAGTCAGCAGCCATCAAGGCAGACCCAAAAGTCATCAGGGCAACACCCTCGATCAGAAGAAGGGTTATGCTTCGTTGAAAGCTCAGATGATGGTTAGCATCTTTTAGCAATATAGTATTTTTTCTTAAGATATGTACATTTTTTAGACATAATCCTATTGCAACTTAAAAGACTACAGTCTAGGGTAGACATAACTTTCATATGCATCAGGAAATCAAAAGAAATTCATTTGACCCACTTTATCATTGTGGTCTGGCACCGAACCCACAATATCTCCAAAGTATATCTGTACTCAGTGTTCCTTCTCCTGTAACAAGAAGCAAACAGGTATTGGCCTAACTTGGAAATATCTTGTGCCCCCACGCACTTTTGTAAGAAGATATGAAATGGTTTTCCTTTCATGGTGAAAAATAAAGCACAGTTATCCAATAGTCTAGCACCTGATTTTGCAGTTTCAAGTCATCTTCAACATGTCACGAGAAAGGAAATTGTCATCATTATCACCATCTTGCTCAACAATGACTGCCATTATAATGTCTGTGCACAATTACAAAGATTATAAAAGGAGACAGGTCATGAAAAGAAATTTCTTGATTCTTGACCAAAAGCTTAGCAATTAGATTTTAAAGAGGTTTTCGCATTTAACCTTACAGATGAACCCCTTACCAAAATTTACTGGAAAAGAGGGTTGCTTTTTTTTTTTAAGGAAAGATTTGTGTTATAGGATTTATTGCCAAGTCCATGGTCTCTGGTACAGACACCTGATACTACAAATAGTTCAACCAGAGGTTGGTCTTAAATATCTAGATGTTGAAGGCAGGGAGTTATTGATATCAATATAAGCACCTCGTGCTAGGGGAGCTCCCCACCATCAAAAATGAAGGTAGAAATAATAGTTTCTTTGTGAAGGAACTGGGAGGCATATACGTGAATTTATAATCCCTAATCCCATGCAAATCCCACAACTCTGACCTCCTTAGCATTTATACTACTATATGAACTGCAGCAAGTTAAAGGCCATTTTTCCTTTTTAAGATCCAGACCTTTTTCCACCTGGATGTATCAGAGATTTTTCAAGGTCAAAAACTATATTTCTCTCTGACTTTTAAAAATGTATTTGTTGTGGGTTAAGTTTCCCACTGTTGGAGACTAGAGTTGCAAAAATGAAAAAAAGGAAAGACTAGAATGTACCATTATCATTATGATATCATTTTTTAAATACAGATAGACAAACAGAGAAACATATATATATAACATGCATAATATATATAACATATAAATATATGTAATATAAAAATATATATGCATACTTCCTAGCTCTGCATCACAAAGAATCAGAAACAATAACACTCTAATGAGTACACCCATATTTGGGTATTAGGAATGAGTGCTCTCTGGACAAAAGGTGGATCCCAGGACTGGGGCAGGGAAAGTATTAAATGGTCCTGTTGTACTACATTGCCCTAGAAGTCAGAAAGTATCCAAAGAATGGCAGAGACTATCAAAAGCATACAGAAACTGATGTGAAGGGATTCTCAGAGGTAAAATCAGGGACTATTTGAGCATCATAATAAATAATAGCAGTTATAACTTACTTAAAAAAAAGATTCATGAACCCATACTGATATAAGTAAATAAGTACATAGATGGGAAAACCAAAAAAGCTCTTCCTAACAGTAATATAGATATAACGGTATAAATACAGCAACAGTTATGAGTTGGAAAATCAACAATGGGGCAACGGGGAAACAAAAGCAGAAATAAACTATTGGGACTTCATCAAAATAAAAGTCTTCTGCACAATGAAGGAAACAATCAACAAAACTAAAAGGCAACCTATATAGAATGGGAGAAGACACTTGCAAATGACATATCTGATAAAGGGTTAGTACCCAAAATACATAAAGAACTTATATAACTCAACACCCAAAACCCCCAAATTATCCAGTTAAAAAATGGGCAGAAGACATGAACAGACATTTTTCCAAAGAAAGCATACAGATGGCTAACAGACACATGAAAAGATGCTCACACCATTTACTATCAGGGAAATGCAAACCAAACTACAATGAGATATCACCTCACACCTGTCAGAATGGCTAAACTCATCAACAAGGGGAAACAAGTGTTGGCAAGGGTGCAGAGAAAGGGGAACCCTCTTACACTGTTTGTGGGACTGCAAACTGGTGCCGCCAATCTGGAAAACAGTATGGAGGTTCCTAAAAAAAAAATAGTTAAAAACAGAACTACCCTATAATGCAGCAAGTACACTACTAGGTATTTACCCAAAATACTAATTCGAAGGGGTACACACACCCAATGTTTATAACAGAATTATCTACGATAGCCAAAATATGGAAAGAGCCCAAGTGCCCATCAACTGATGAACGGATAAATAAAATGTGGTATATACACACAATGGAATATTACTCAGCCATAAGAATGAAATCTTACCATTGCAATGATGTGGATGGAGCTAGAGTGTATTATGCTAAGTGAAATAAGCCAGAGAAAGAAAGACAAATACCATATGATTTCACTTACATGTGGAAGTTAAAAAACAAAACAAATGAACATAGCAGGGGGCAGAAAAGAGAGGCAAACCAAGAAGCAGGCTCTTAACTATAGAGAAGAAACTAATGGCTACCAGAGGGGAGGTGGGCAGGGGACGGATTAAATTGTTGATGGGTGTTAAGAAGGACACTTGTTGAAATGAGAACTAGGAGTTGTATGTGATGAATCACTAAATTCTACACCTGAAACCAATATTGCACTGTATGTTAACTAGCTGGAATTTAAAACTTAAGAAAAAGACCCAAATTTTTGAAATTAAAAAAAAAAGAAAATCAACAACGGATGCTCAAACTATCAAATAAAAGTTTGATATGGAACATGGTATTTACATAGCTTCAAAGTGTCTCCCATAAAATTCTTGATAATTAAAAAGGAGAAAATTAACAATGTTACACTGAAGAAATCTAGTGAACCTCATCCTAAGTTATCAATGTCAATATCACTGGTATTGGGACAGACCTACACTAAGTATCTCATCCTATGATGCATCAAGGTGGATTCCTTCTAAAAATGCATAACCTGAATCTAATCATAAGGAAACATTAGCTCAGCCCAGGTTGAAAGCCACTCCACAAAACAAATGGCGTGTACCTTTCAAAAATGCTGAGACAATGAAAGACAAAGAAAGGTCACAGAACTATTTAAAATGAGAGAATAATGGGCATTAAGGAGGGCATGTGATATCATGAGCACTGGGTGTTATATGCAACTAATGAATCATTGAACCCTACATCAAAAAATAATAATATACTATATGCTGGCTACTTTAATTTTTTTTAAAGATTTTATTTATTCATTTGACACAGAGAGAGAGATCACAAGTAGGCAGAGAGGCAGGCAGAGAGAGAGGAGAGAGGAGGAAGCAGGCTCCCCGCCGAGCAGAGAGCCTGATGCGGGCCTCGATCCCAGGCCCCTGGGATCATGACCTGAGCCGAAGGCAGTGGCTTTAACCCACTGAGCCACCCAGGCGCCCTGGCTACTTTAATTTAAATAAAAAATAAATTAAGTAAAAATTAAAAAATAAATAAATCATAAATAAATAAATGAGTACTTTAAAAAATAAAACGGAATGAGAGAAGAATCACACAGACAACTAAATGCAATGGAAGAATCTGGAATGGATCCTGGGAGACAACTGACAAAGTCAGATTGTGCACTATTGATTCGACAACAGTATTGTGTCAACATTGAACGTCTTCAGATTGTGCACTATTGATTCGACAACAGTATTGTGTCAACATTGAACGTCTTCAGATTGTGCACTATTGATTCGACAACAGTATTGTGTCAACATTGAACGTCTTCAGATTGTGCACTATTGATTCGACAACAGTATTGTGTCAACATTGAACGTCTTCAGATTGTGCACTATTGATTCGACAACAGTATTGTGTCAACATTGAACGTCTTCAGATTGTGCACTATTGATTCGACAACAGTATTGTGTCAACATTGAACGTCTTCAGATTGTGCACTATTGATTCGACAACAGTATTGTGTCAACATTGAACGTCTTCAGATTGTGCACTATTGATTCGACAACAGTGTTGTGTCAACATTGAACGTCTTCAGATTGTGCACTATTGATTCGACAACAGTATTGTATCAACATTGAACGTCTTCAGATTGACTGTTTTACTGTGATTATGTAAGAGCACATCCTTTTCTTGGTAAATACACACTAAAATGTTTAAACTAAAGGAGCAAACGGTCTCCAACTTACTCCAAAATAGTTCAGAAAAAAACTGCATGTGCATATGAGAGAGAGAGAGAGAGAGAGAGAGAAAAGGGGAGAACAAGAGCGAGTGGGGCAAGATGTGAACACGGGTGAATCTGGATAAAGTATAAGGTGATATCTTGTATTATTCATGTAACTTTTCCATATATTTAAAACTATATCAAAATAACAAATTACAGGGATGCCTGGGGGGCTCAGTCAGTTAAGTGGCTGCCTTTGGCTCAGGTCATGATCCCAGAGTCCTGGGACTGAGCCCTGCTTTGGGCTCTCTCTGCTCAGTGGGGAGCCTGTTTCTTCCTCTCCCTCTGCACCTCCCCCTGCTAGTGCTCTCTCTCTGATAAACAGATAAAATCTTTTTTAAAAAAAAATTAAAATGAATTAAAAGTTATAAAAATCTACCCATTTTTCTAGACCCAAGTGACTCCTTACAGCTTCCATGAAGCCTTCTCTTCCCACTACAGAATAAAATCATAAATCATAGAATTTTATTGCTGGAAGAGTCTAGATACTTTCTCCAGAGAAATCCTGTAGTATGGTGAGTCTGCATTATTCATCAATTGTTAATTAATCGGAAGGCTTCTGAGGAGTCACTTCTCTTGTCTTCATCAATTGCCAAAATCTTCCACCATCATTTATCTCTCCAATTATATTTTAAACCTCTTCAGACCTGAAAATGTGTCTTCCAAGTTCTTTAACCTTCTGATGTCTTGTTCACGTTCCCCACCCCTTCTCCTACCTCTACCCCCATGATCCATAGCCAAAAATGAAACACAAAACTGATAAACTCCTCCTGTTACTCCTCTACT
Source organism: Ailurus styani (assembly GCA_002007465.1). Taxonomy (NCBI): domain Eukaryota; kingdom Metazoa; phylum Chordata; class Mammalia; order Carnivora; family Ailuridae; genus Ailurus; species Ailurus styani. Next base: position 226,671 of record LNAC01000906.1, read on the forward strand.
CCTCATGTTTCAGCTTAGGTACCAGTCATTTATGACAGCCTCAGCTGGGTTAGATTACCTTTGTACCTACTCCTCTAGCCCCCATGTTTACACCATGGCACTTAGCTTGCTGAACTGAAAGTGGCTACTTTCTTGTACATCTCCCTCACCACATCCCAAGCTCCTTGAGGGCCAAGACTGGGGGAGAGGTATGGAGACTCATTAAATATTTATTGAATAACTAAATGAGTAATAATGGTTTAATTTTTTGAAGTCAATATGTCATGCCAATTTCTTTTTTTTTAAGATTTTATTTATCTATTTGACAGAGAGAGAGAGATTACAGGTAGGCAGAGAGGCAGGCAGAGAGAGGAGGAAGCAGGTTCCCTGCTGAGCAGAGAGCCCAATGTGGGACTCGATCCCAGGACCCTGAGATCACAATCTGAGCCGAAGGCAGAGGCTTTAACCCACTGAGCCACCCAGGCGCCCCATGTCATGCCAATTTCTATACCATTTTCAGATAACCTCCTTCAGAATCACTTGGTGTGCGTGTAAGCTCTGCAGATTTTCAGGACCCATCTGGAATGTAATGAATCTTCTAGGGAATGGGGGCTGAATATCAAATTTATAAATCTATCAGGCAATAAATGCATATTAATACTTAGAGCCATAGATGGAGCAGAATGATGTCATTTTCCATAATTCCTGTCCCTGCATTTCCCCCTTTTCCATAGTGTAAAACTCCCCAACATGAATTTTGCTGAAATCCTGGGGTTTCTTCTCAATTCACACCCTCCCTATTGAAGTATGGCCTTTGTGGATCTGGCCTCATGGACTGCTTCTCAGTAGCAACTTTAAAGAATTTTGCAAGCCCCTCATGTTCATCTAAAATTTGAGGCTAGTTGGTACGAAAGAAGCCAACTCACTTAATATATCTGGGAAGGGATGTAAAGGAGATACATTTGAGCGAAACCAAAATGTTACAGAGAAAATAACAAAAAGACAGTATGTAGGATAAAATACAAAAACAGAAAAAGACTTGCTTTCCAACCCTAGTCCTACCAGAAAAGAGGGTTTTCATCTAGAAAAACCATGACTTTGGATTAAGCCAACTGTTACATACAATTACATATCCCTTAGAACATTACCAGTACCCTCAAGTTTAAAAAAGTGGGGGAGAGGACACTTACGGCAGTATCGAGTTTTACTGAGGGTCTTCGCAGGTTGATACTTTCAGTCTGTGGACCTCGTTGTGCACTAATACAGCCTGTTTGTAAGCTACCAATAACCTCTATGCTATGTGATTCTAGATGAATAGTAAAAATAAGATACTCATTTCTCTTCCTGTCTCTAAAATGCCATGCCTTTATCATGATCTTTACTTTAAGGTTCATGAAATGGAAAAAATAAAAAATAAAAAGACCCAAAAAAAAAAATCAATGGACAGCGTCTTGAACACTGTGACATAAATCATTCTAAGTTAATAATTTACTAGTTCAGAGAGCCAAGGGAGATAAAGCAAGATCCCAACGTAAGTGAAATAAACTGTGTGCATATTTACATAATTCATACTTTAATTAAAATTGTCTATGGAACACTAAGATATTCCAAAATCATTTTGACCAACACCTACTTCCATGAGTTCAAAAAAGAAAAAGAAGAATCACCATACGTAACTTTGCATGGTCTTTGAAAAGATCGCCAGGCTGTAGAAACACAGGTCACCCGCCTTTACCCTGCACCCCTGCTATGATTAGCTTGTGGTGTCCAGAGGGGGGAGTACAACCGAACAGCAGGTACTCAGTAGGTTTTGCTGCATGAAGCGTAATGAGGATTTCAGATGTAACACACTAATACTTGTTTTATTACCGTAGTCAATTGTCCGTGCATCTCAGGATTCATGTTGTGTACATTGGCTAAGTCATGTTTCTTCCATTAGCTGAAGCAATTAATGTACATTCAGACTTCTAACTGCTACCTCTTTATGCTCTCTCCTTGTGTAATTCGGTTTGCAATGATTAAAATAATTTTTCAATGGCGATCTCACAGCTTAATGAAAAAATATACAGCACTAACGTAAGAAGCATTTGTAAACATTTTTAGGAGGATATTGTTTGTTGTTACACAACACTGCAGCAGATGGCTATAAAAAGCAGCTCAAACTCAAGAATATCGGAGAGACAGGCCTCAGGGGACTGGGATAAACAGGTGAAAAAAAGGAGAAATCTTACTCTTTGGAAGGAGAATTTAACTCCATGCCAGAAATAGCTTGTGGTCCGTCTTTTGGTCTCTACCGCTAAGGACTAAATATGGGCGAGTGTTTACAATTAATTACTCAGTCTTGTTCAACCTTTTACTTATATATTTGTTTTGTTTTGTTTTGTTTTGTTTTGTTTTGTTTTGTTTTGTTTTGTTTTTGTTTCGTTCAACCTTTTAACCATGGGGCACTTAACCTTGTGCCAGGCCCCAGGCTACATCTTTGAGACACGGCTTCATGTTCAATCACAGAAATGGTAAGAAACGAAGACCTGGGAGGATGAAATAACGTTCCCCAGGGTCTCACCGCCAGGGAGTCCTGGCGCTGGGATGCATCCCACGCCCACTTTCCTCTTACCCCGGGCAGTGTGGTTGAAGAACCAGGCTGTGCGGGCCTATGTCTGCGCGCCGCTGTATGTTAGCGACGGGACCGGAGCAAGCTGCTTAGCCTTTCTGAGCTTCCGTTTCACTGTCTTTAAAAATGGAGACAGCCACAGAAACCTGCCTCACAGCCCTGTGGCGAAGAGTTGAGTGCGCGCCCCGTGCTCCGAAGCAGGAGCAGGCACACGGCAGGTGCCCCGCCGACCTCCTCCAGGAGCTCCTGCTCTCAGCCCGCGGCGTCTGCAGTCCCGCCGCAGGCCGAATGGTCCGTTTTAAGCAAGATGTTATGCTCTCGTGATGCCTCGTAGTAAACAAGTGTGTGCGTGAACGCTCTTCGCGAGGATGATGACACGCTCGCCATACATCAGAATCAGAACCCAGATTTCATCAGCCTTCTCAGGATCTTTCCTAATTTCATACTGTGGTTATCCTGCTCATGCACGTGGACAATTATTTCAATAGCTCTGTTTTTGACTTGACTTTTCACTTCCGCAGGCATGAGGTGGTAATTCAGTCTTTAGCAGCCAGATATGTGTGATCAAAGGAGTTCAGACTCGGAGAACATGGTGTGAAGTTTCCTTTAGATCCCAGTCAGCACTGAACAGAAGAAAAGCCATTCCTGATCTGTTGTGACTTACTACATTCCTTCCTCAGGCTGGTTGCTTCCCGAAAGCAAACTCTCATACTGCTCCCTCTGCCTGTATAATATTTCCCCTGATTCTGTATTTGTCATATTCCTACTCTCCCTCAGAGACGTAGTTTAAGTGTTACCTCCTCCAGGAAGCTCTCCAGGAAGCTTTCCAGACCTGCTTTTCCTTTCCAGATAAAATTATCTCTCCCTCACCTGAATGCCTGAGGCAGAAAACACCCATTTTCCTCCAATAACTATCCTCTCTCTTTACTTGGTGAGTGAACTTCTGGGTTGCAGCCAGCACATGGCTTTCCAGAACAAAGACTGTATCAGCCTCTCCTTACAGCTAGGGTGTGTCTAGCCGTGTGACCACAGTTTGACCAACAGGATGCAAGCAGAAGTATTGTGTCCTACTTCTGGGACATGTTCTCATATAGAGCGAGGCATGCCATTCTTTACTCCTGCCCTCTTTCTGATTGCTGGAATATGGATTTAATGGCTGCTACTTGAGCAGCCATTTTAGATCATGAGGTATGTCAAATGTTCATCATGGCAAGAACGACTAGCTTGTTCCTGGTGATTATAAAGTCCCCCAGGCAGCAATGAACTGCCCACTGCCAAAAACTGTTTATGGGGAAAAGAAATAAACTTGCATTTTCTTGCATTTGCATGTGAACCCCATCTTGACTCATTCAGCTCCTTCAGCATGCTGTATTATCTGCACCCGTATCTCCTGAATGGCACTCACGGTATCACATTATATCAAACCGTGTAGAGTAACTGTTGCTGTACTAGATGTGAGTTTCCAGAAGAACTGTCAATCAAGTACTCATCATGGGGCCAGGATCTTAGTAGTCTCTTGAGTAAATACTTGTTGCATAAAGACAACCTGAATCAGAATGTGTAGAAGACATTGAAAAACAGGTCCCCTTGACACTCACTTGGGAGCATCTTTCTATATAAGCATAAAGGTCTTTCTCGGGTGCAGGTTGACAATGCACAGCAGAAAAGCAACACAAAATGTTTTGTCTCTTGTGCCTCTCTATTGCTCTTATTCCAAATGACTTTCTTATATCTAAGAGAGTAAATTCTCTTGCCTCGGGGTTATGTGTTCGTGTGAAGGCTCCAGCAAGAAAGCGTATACATTTGGCTGAGGAACACTCTCATGTGAGAAGATCATCCTCTTGAGTAGAAAGCCTTAGGAAGAGTGACTGGTGGCTCTGAGGGAGGAGATGTCCATGGGTCTGTCACATGATTCTTACATCTGAGCCAAGGATGTGGGATATGAGTACAAGAATTATGAGACTCAGCACATGTCCTAGGCTTAGCCACTTGCTGGCTATATCACCACTTAGTCTAACTTCCTGTTCAGAGTTATTTTCCAGGGGTTCACTAAAATAGAGAATGTGCATCGTTTGAAAAAAATAATCTATATTAATATGAACTGTAGGGTTTAAAAATATTTTGTTAAAATATGAAACTAGCAGGACAGGACATTTTTTAAATTAAGAAGCAATATTTTAGCATAAAGTAATGCTTTGGGGAATACAGGCTTGGGTTTTTTGTTTTGTTTTAGAATAAAACAATCAACTGAGAGAAAATAGAATATCTTGGGCATGAAGACCTTGTTGATTTATCTATTCTCTGCTATTATCCCATGACTCTCTGGTAGTGTCACAGATCTGAAATTACTATGTGAACTTTGTAAAAAGCATGACTTCAATGGGAATTCAAAACTCAACTTGAGTATTAAGCACTTAGCTCACTTAAATTTCCCAACACTACTAACATTATAAAGCTCTTCAGAAGGCTCTGAGTGGTATAGAAAAAAGGTTTGTCTGAATTTAAGGGCCTAATTTGTCTACTTTAGAAGAAAAAAAATAATCTTTTTGGTGGTAAAGCTTTTTAAGATATAAGCATTACACTGATTTGGCTGTAAGTTTTTAAATGGCAATGAAAAATGAGCCATGTCCTTTTTCTCAAATTCACCCTTGGCCAACAGTGAGAATCCTTTCATACTGCTTCCTCTGAATAAGGGTCACTTTATTCAAAGGGCAGAGTAAAAGGAGAATTATTTAATATATAAGAGCAGCTGCAGAAAATGCCCTCACTACCTTTGTGAAGCCCAAGACAAATTGGAAAACATATGTCCCTCTGACATCAGTCACTTAACGTCTTGCTCACCTGAAGGAAAACTGTCCTGGATGATCATGTGGTAGCCAGTTTAAAAGCTCGTTCCCTAGTACCACACAGCAATACAATTAAAACTAATTCACTCCAGACATTTTATGGATTATAAATAGGTATTTTATCTGTGGAAAACAACACCGAAGTCCTTGAAACAACTTAATCACGGGGCATAATTGTTAAAACAACTGAGCATAGCTGGAACATTTTAAGAGTGAGTGAGATTCCTTATTGGAATCACTCGTCACCTAAGTTATGATCACAGTTATGAAATGTTTGCCATCAATAAAGAAGAGAGGGATGGAAGGAGGGAGAGAAGGAAAATATCTTGGGAAAGATGTCATAACCCCCTTGATTTCAAGAAGCTTAAGCTGGAGGGTCCTGTTCAGAAAATCTGAATCCCTACTGATGTAACCAGCCTTTAAATCTCCTGAGAAGCTGCACCACAGCTGTTCTCATTCCCATGTATTTCAGCAAAAGTCTAGGGACTTCAGGACCACAAATTCTATCTGTGGCTCTGTCCAACCCTGGATTCTTGACACTGAGCAAGTCCTTTCCTTTCTCTTTTGTCTAGGTTCTTTTTTTACCCCCAAAGGAAAGAGAGAGAGAAGAAAGTAAGGAAGAATATATAGAGAAAAGACAATCATATGAACACAGAGGCATAATTCTCATTCATACCCAGGTCTTCCATTTTTTCACCCATCTGGGGGACTTTGGGTACTGAAAGTACTGGAATATGGGGCCCCATCCAGCAACTGAGCTGATACACTACATACTAGAAGTACTGAGAACTAAGGCGTGGTGAGAGCCACACGGTCCTGGCATATAGGAGCCTGTGTCCCACTGAAATACTAGACCAGTTTCAGGGACCTTGAACCTAGAAGCATTTTGTGCAACAACTCAACCAAATGCTGGCACTCCAGTCTGAAATCAGAGCCAAGACCACATTTGCAGAGTCAGTAACCTATCTGAGCCTTACCCCAATCCACAGAAACTCATGAATGTTTTCCACTGAAGTGGAGCCAGATCCACGAGTTCCACTGAGGCATTTTTAATGTAAAGTAAACATGAAAGAGTTTATAAAGGATTCAACCTGGAACTCTAAGGGAAATTGGAAATGAGTAGGAAGTAATTCTTTTTTTTTAAGTATTTCAATTATTTTTAGTTAAAGAAAAACAGCCTTTTCCAAGGGCGACAAAGTGAACTGAAGGTCAGAAGGAAGCAGTGTGTGGGCTGCTCAAAGCTCTTGCTCCAAAATCTGGACGTGAGGAAAGAAGGCTCTCCCAAGAATTCAAGGGTGGTTGGCCAGCAGAGGGATGACTGTGATGACTGGTCACTGGGTTGGTCTAAGGAGGCTCTAAGGTGATTTCCACCTGCCCATTGGTTGACATGATTAACATTATTATTCTTGGGGGCTATTAAGGAATGATGCAGGAAGCCAAGAGAGTGGCTTATTCAATTGGATTCTGAATCACAATCAGGAAATAGTCTTTATCTGGTGCAACCATAATTTCATTTTTCTTGGAGCGAATTCGAAGGAAGGTGAGGTCATTCTGGGAGTCGATTTCACGCATGGTGCTCCAGGCCTTCAAGATGAAGTTGTGCATGAGGTTGGCATACTGTGTGATGGTGCGATTGTCCATGGTGCTCTTGATGGGAATGCCTTCTGTGTTCACCACTATGATGCCCTGTACTCCCCCTTCTGGCTCTGAAGTCGCTTCAGTGTCTCCTCCACCTGTGCCATCTCCCAACAAACCGGTAGCTCCACGATGAAGTCAGTCTGTGCAGTCCCAGGAAGTAATTCTTTATGAGCCAAATCAAAGAGAAAGCTGCCAGAAATCACATGACTTCTTTTCATAAGACAGAGCCAAAACTGTTTTGACAATTGTTAAAAACAAAACAATAGGTCCAAAATGGAGTCACTTGTGCTAAGCTCCATGTCACCAAACCAAGGCTTAATGATGTTCCAGCTCTCCCAGAAATGGGATCTCAAACCAGTCAACCAGGAATCACCTGATAAGCCCTAGTTAGGCAGTCTGCCTGACAGACCCCTATCGCCCTCTAAAGGAAAGTTACCTTGTAATAATCAATCAATCTGCTTTTTAACCTAGTGTAACTTCTATGTTGCTGCTCCCTTCTGCCTATAAAAGTCACTTTGTACAGCTCCTCAGAGCTCCTTTTTAATCACAAGATTAGATGCCGCCAAACACAAATCAATTTTTGCTCAAATAAACTCTTAAAATTTTAAATAAGCCTCTGTTTGTCTTTTAACACAATGAATTATTCTTTACTCCACTGATGATTCACTCTTGCCAAAATAGTTCCCTCCTGCCTTTTTTTTTTAACTCAGAATGTTTAGTCATAAAGTTATTATGGAGTCTTTTGGGTTTTATCCCTGTAAGTTGGCAACTAGATCTGAATTGTGTTAATAGATATGGTAAAACCCTGGAACTTGACTCAGGAGGATTTTTTTCTGTTTGTTTTCAAGAATGCTAATGACAATAACAATTACAACTGTTAGGAAAACAGTTTCAACACTAACACACTGGTTGCTACCAAAGTATTGAGTTCCCTGTTTTCGAGAAACATGCTGAGGGATAAACTTAGTATTCTAAGTAGGTCTTTCACAGTTAGAGAAGGGCCTTTTCTTTTTTCTCTTAGTCATCACTACAAACATTTCCCCATGAAAGAGAGAAAGAGAGAGAGAGAGGGGAAGAAAGAAAGAAAGAAAGAAAGAGAGAGAGAGAGAGAGAGAGAGAGAAAGAAAAAGAAAGAAAGAAAAGAAAGAAGAAAGAAAGAAAGAAAGAAAGAAAGAAAAGAAAGAAAGAAAGAAAGAAAGAAAGAAAGAAAGGGGAGGGAGGGAGGAAGGAAGGAAGGAAAGAAGGAAGGTAGGTCCTTTTGGCAATCTATTCCTTTGGCTTAACAAGATATTCCTAAAGGTAATGAGAATATGCTAAAGACAAAGTCGCTCTACTTGACAATTTTGCCTAATATTCATTTTACCTTGGCAGTAATGAGAAAATCCGAATGTGGTAGGCTGGCCCCCACGATTCCAGCTCGTGGGTACAAGCCCTGACTAACCACTTCCTTCCCCTTGAGTATGGGCAGAAAAAAACCTGTGCGGGACCCTCCCCCGCTGGCCTGGAAGAAAGCAAACGGCCATGCTGGGAGAGGAGAGGGCCTCTGAGCTGAGAGCTGTGCCAGGCAACAGCTAGCGGGAAGACGGAGACCTCACTCGTGCAACCACACAGAAATAAATCTGCCAACAACCAGTAAGCTTGCAAGGGCACAAGTCAGCCAACACCTTGATTTCAGCCTGGTGACAGCCCGAGCAGAGGACATAACTAATTTGTATCCAGACTCTTAACCCATGGAAATGATGAGATAATAAATTTGTGTTGCTACAAGCCACTAAAATTTTGGTAATTTGTTATGTAGCAGTAGAAAACGAATATGCTGACAAACACATGTGAAAGTCAGTCCACAGAGTTGGTTAAATGACCCGGCAGTACACGACCCTACTTCATCCTGGCGGAAGCACAAGCAAAGGTGAGACACGGTATTCGCCACTGTCGTCTTTTCTTTCTTCAATTACAGTATTTGGCATTTGGCATAAGTGGAGCAACATTTTCATTTCTTCTCTGTCATCCTCTTCAGTGGTCACATAATCAATTTCAGAGGAAATCATGGAACGATTCCTTTCTAATGAGGGACTCAAAGTCAAATATTCTATTGAAAGGAATATACGCCACTAATTCGTTTTGGTTAACTAAAGAACTTTCTGTCTTACGTATATATGGTACCTCCTCAAATACAATCAGAATTTGGTCAGTCTAAAAAAAATGTGTTTGTGAAGACAGAAGCACATAGGATCCATATGGATTATATTAAGATTCTAATCAGTGGTGTGTTTGTGTTCCCTTTTCCGTTTTGTAAAAATTGTAGTAGTAATAGGAACAGTAGTAATAGTATGTGTCAGCTGCTTTCTCTCTACTGAGACTTCTGGAGGAAAGAGACGTAAGCCACATGAGGAGGCAGCATACTGCAAGGTGAGACAGTGCCTGAATATTAGGGCACCTAGGCTCTATGACCTACTTTGACATAGATTATTTCATGATTTTAAATATGTAATGGTCTTTTCCTAGGTCTCAGTTTCATCGTATATATAAAGAAAGTATTCAATATGCTCATTATAGTTTATGGTGTTTAAAACCTCAGGAAATCCCTAATGAAAACATGGCGAAAGCAAAGGCAGCAATAGAGTGGGGGAGATGGGGAGACAAGCCAGCAGGCTCCAGGTCTCTGTGGTCACATCCACACAGATTAGTTATTCTCTGTTTCATACCCAGCCCCATGGAGGATTTCATATCAACAAAAGCTGCTGTAGTTTTAAAACAAAAATATGGAAAAGCATTGAACTCGGTCTGTAAGGTCTTTCCCAGCAAAGACCATGAGTCTCTCAGAAGAAATAAACCAAGAGAATGAGCATATAATCATTCTTTCTTCTGATCATCACTCTGGTCTTAGATTCTGCTTAAGTAGGAATAAATGTTTTCTAAGGAAGGTGGGGTGTCCCTTAATGCACCTCGCATTTCGGCTTTCTTTCTTATGTGGCTGCTCTCCTTCGTTTTTCATGAAGGTTCTACATTTCACAGACAGCCCATACTCAGAGCAACCAAGATGCTCCAGTACAGTAAGTATTTCATGTAAGGTTAGCTGTATTAATCAAGCCATTGAATGTGATAAAAATGGATTACATTATAAACCTGCTTATATAAATAAATGGAAAAAATCAAGAAAAAAGTTCTTTTCTGTCTTTCTGTCCAATTCTTGACTCTGGTCCCTGAATTTATGTTTGATGCTGGGGTAAGACCTGCCTCTCCATCAAACAGAACAGTTCCTTAGTGCTCTGGGAAGCTGCATAGACTGAAAGGAGTGGGGTATAGGGAGAGTAAAATGACTGGGAGAAATGCACAGGAATAAAGTTCCGAGAAATTAGTGCTGACAACCATCAGGAAGCAGAGATGAAATTTTGTGTTATTCTTGCCACAGCTCAACTCCACTTCTCTTGAGATGATCCTGATATAAACCAAAGTAAATACTTCCCATCCCTTCTGCTGAATGGAAGCATGGCCTGATATGAACAAATATCACTGATCAGTTTTAATGGCAACTACATTATTACAATGATAATGGCTACTTTTGCCAATACTTGTTGAATTACTGTTCTACTGGGAAAACTGTACTGAGTATCTTGCTACCATTGCCTCATTTAACCTGTACAACCATTTACAGCATAGGGATTGTTTTCCCCAGGTTACAAATGAGAAAACTAAGGCTCACGGGAAGTTATTTAACTTGCTCACATCACATAGTTAACAAGTGACAAGCCCACATCTTTCTGACTTCTGGTACTTATCCACACCTTGTACTCTTCTCAAACCACTGGAGTTCGATCTGCTTTAGAGCAAAAGCCAAAAGGTTTATTTTGGGGTGCCCTCATCACCATCATAGCATTTTGCACCACAAATGACATTCAAAATATTTGTTATTGAAATAACTATCCCTATTATTATTGGCGATGGAATCGAAACTGAATGCATTGGAAGGTATGGAAATATCAATACAGTGTTCAGTGGAACTGAGCTTTACTAGTTACCATGATGGAAAAACAAAACACACCCAGAAAAGCTTAATTTTAATTCATACCATCTCTTCTCTAAATGGATTTGCAAGCATGGGACCATTGTCCTCTAAATGGAAATTCCTAATTCTCTGGAGCAGCAATATCTAAAGAAGACTATCAAAGCACAAGATCTAAAAAGTAAGTAAAGTCTAATCCATATTAATTCTAATATATATAATCTCTCCTCTAAATGGATTTGTTACCATCAGGCCATGGTCTTTACTGTATGGAAATTTCTAATTCTCTCAAATTCAATAATATTTCAAGAAGAAAATTAAAGGCCTGAATCCAAAATAATGACCGATACAGTCTGGGTTACTTTGGGATTCATCCTAAAATAACATTTAGCTCATTAGCAGTAGCAGCCTGATCTATTCTCCCTACTTAGTAAGTGTTACATATGGTATCAGCTATATTTTCCAAACCCCGAATCAGAGTACATGACATAGGATTGCTAAGGAATATCCAGAACATATGGTCACCATCATATTAGGGAACAACCACGAGACACTTTGGAGTTGCTATTCCTATAGCGCATATGTGTTTCAGAGAATAACCTCTTATTTTCCCAAAGATCTAGCCTAAATCTACCAAAAGCCTTTGAGAGCTGAAGTTAATTATATATCCAGGTAGGTGGGCCAGCAAGAAAGCTCAGAAAACAGCTTGATAATACAAGAAATCAACCCTTCAACCATTTTCAGTTTAGAGAAGCCACATCAAACCTTAATGAGAAACCACATGTAGTGGTAAATTCTGGCATTTAATTTTATGATTATTTACAGCCATTCTGGTGCATAGCATATGGCATAGAGTTGCCTTTTTAAAAGTACCAGGAAAATAAGCTAGAATGGACTAAATACATAGCGGTCAAGTTTTTTATTCCTCTTGATAAGGAGATGAGAGACGTATTTAATTAAACCAAAAAAAAGAGATAAAATGATATGAGCTGTGAGTAATATTTCATACTTTTGGAACTGCTTGGCATCGTGCCTTAGGTAAAAACTGGTAACAAATATTAAGAAAGTAGCAAGAGTTCCAAAGTAATTTATTCTTAGATGAATGTCCTCTAGTCTGCCAAAAGCTTCATTCTCTTAATTCCATAGTCATTTATCATTCTAATAAAATGTTATAAAATACACTGTAAAACCTTTCACCTATTTTGGTATTTAAATTGTTTTCTGAAGTCTCACAGGAGACTGCAGGAATAGAAGCAACAGTAAGAGTCATATTTTAACTCCCCAAGAATAGTAACTTTGCTCATCCATATCCCTATGTATAAACCTAACAGATTTGAGTAAATTTACTTCCCAAATCAACCATTATGGTATGTTTCACTAAATGGTAAGATGAACAATCAGATGGCACATGGTAACGCATAGTAATAAAATAAAAGCCGAAGAGTTTCAGGTACAAAATCACAGACCAGGGATTCACCTCCCTCTCCATCCAAAATTCCATCCAAAAAGAGTCTGTCAGTACAAAGGAATACAGCCGTATGAACACACAGACCGGGAGAAGAGAAGTTCCTCATATTTCTGGAATTATAAAGCAGATAGAAGCACAAGGATGGATGAAACAGTGGAATAACCCATAGTCCAGAATTTACCGTGGGGAGGCACCATGCAAACCGCTGAAAACACAATACAGAACTAGTAAGGCTCTGGGATAGAAGTGGGGCTGTGGGGAAGAACGAGAAACGGGGCTGAAAATAGAGGAACTGGTTGAAGGAGGAGAGAACTGAAGAACAACTCCAGTCTGTCCCTCTCTGTCTCCATCCCCAGATACTAAGGGGGACAGGTCGAAGGGCACTACTCTTTATTCTCAGGCAAAAACTAATACATAAATAAAAATTAAGTAGAAAAACATGTGTTGGGGCCAGCCATCGAAAGACTCACCATTGTTATGTTACTGCTATGAATTTAAGGCAGAGGGAAAAAAATAATATAAAATTTGATGTTTAAAGTTCAAGATTTTCATCTATTATCATTTGAAAACAATGTCCAAACCCTTGGGTAAACTTATCCCCCACTTTGCCTGTGTCCAAATGCCTAATGTAGCAGAGTAGACACTAGCCAGATGCTGGGTAGGTCGGTCACCATTTTCCTGAGTCAGTCTGTTTACTTGAAATGCTCAGTGGAAAACACATCTGCTCTCGGTCACCTGCAGGGAACTGAGAATAGGTCTTGAAAGAAACCAGTTGAAACTGAAGTCCATAGCATAGGGCAGCTGGATAACACACCAGTGCCTTTTGAATTCCCCCAGCTGGACAGAAAGAGTTGATGGCAGGCAGCTGAGTGTCCAAGGAAAATGTCCCCCCGTCCCCCCTGCTTAGACACCAGTCAACAGGGGCTCTGGAAATCCAACTAGATTTCAGGGTAGGCTATTTCTCTGTGGCTTCACAAAGATCTTGGAGGTAAAGCACCTCACTCACAGTCATATCCACTCCCCTGTCCTTCCCATTGTCATTCTTATCACTCTCTCTGCAATGAGTTTTAATGCAAAATCAAATAACATTGAAATAAAAAATGTCAACACTTGGGGTGCCTGGGTGGCTCAGTCAGCTAAGCATCTGCCTTCTGCTCAGGTCATGACCCCAGAGTCCTGGGATGGAGTCCCGCTTCACGGTTGGGCTCCCTGCTTAGTGGAGAGTCTGCTTTTCTCTCTACCTCTGTCCCTCCATCTCCCCTGCTCATGTGCGCTCTCTCTCTCTCTCTCTCTCAAGTACATAAATAAAAATGTCAATACTTGGTGGCTAAAGGAAACTAACTCTCAAACATATGAGAATCTAAAATTTGCCTCCTAAGAAAGTCTATAGTTGATTTGCTCCAGAATTTTCTAACCCATGATTCTCATTCTAGTTCTATATTAGAATTATCAGTGCCAAAGTCTCGCTTCAGATGAACCACATCAGAATGTCTGGGGGAAAGTCAGGAATCTCATCTTAAATGCTCTCCATGTGTTTTGAATGTGCATCCAATGATTCAGAACCACTGAAGAAGCCTCTAGGTGTAGGATGACTACGGGTTTTTTGAATAAGGATCTGCAACCATTGAATGTAGGACATGAGTGCACACAGGCATTTCAGGAGCATAAAACACTTCAAAATAGCCATTTAGGAAAACTTAAACAGAATATTCTCAAGTGTTAAAAAAATGAAGATTTAAAATCAACGCAGAACCCCAATTTTCATTTGGTGAATAACCCAACCCCCCACTATCAACCAAGACACTTTGATTTGACTTAATGGCACTCCCCAGACCTAGGATGGAGTGGCCATCTGATACTGGTCTAGACACCCACTGTTTCCTTTCTCTGGCCATAATAATTATTCAGGGACCAAATCGGAGCATAGAAGACAGTTTTTCTACAACTCTGAAACTAAGGAAAATGCTTTTTCCTTGAATCCGAAAAAAATATAGGTCAGAGTTGGTGGAGCCAATATTTCCAACGAACAAAAAAACCTGTTGGAGAATAAATCCAATAGAGAAGATCAGCTGAGAGACACTGAACAAGAATCCAGCCCCTGATTACATACTCTGGGTTCCTGTATTGAGCCGAGAAACTAAACCTGCAACTGAATTTTAATCATGGGACCCAATAAATTCCCTTTTAATAGGCTTAGTATGGTAACCGAAAGTATCCTAGGTGAAACACACTCCCATCTACAGAACAGACAATTTTTCCTTTCTCTGTCTCACACTGCTCCTGTTCCCAGCATAAACACAGGATATTATTTCCATGAGTTCAGTACTCACATTCAGAGATACAGAATCACAAACCAGTTCATTCACTCTCATTCTCAAAAGTGTTATAATCCTATATAGTCCCAATTTTCCCACATTATTGCACAGTGTAAAAGCTTGACTGGAAGAGAATCAGGCTGTGATTGTCTTATCGGTTGTTCCTATCATCAAAAATATTAAGACAAAGATTCACAAGAAGAATAAATACAAAAACAGGTAATAATAAAACCACTGAACATATCAGTAAAACTACTGGAACCTAAAAACAAGGAGAAAATCTTCAAAGAAGCCAGAGAAAATGCATATTATCTTCAAAGATATCCTAATATGATTTACAGCTAATTTCTCAATAATAATAATGAAAGGTAGAAAAAATATTTTTGAAATGTATAATAAATTGCAACTACAAAAGCACTAGGAAAAAATACATATATACACATACATACATACATATATACACATACATACATATATCCGGCAGCTTAAAAGTCTTTTTTTTAGAAGAGGGGCACCTCAGTGGCTCAGTCGGTTAAGNCATATATACACATACATACATAAATCCGGCAGCTTAAAAGTCTTTTTTTTAGAAGAGGGGCACCTCAGTGGCTCAGTCGGTTAAGCATCTGGTTCTTGACCGCAGCTCAGGTCTTGATCTCGGTGTCATGAGTTCAGGCCCTGTACTGGGCTCCAATGCTGGGCGCGGAGCCAACTTAAAAAAAAAAAGTCTTTTTTGACGTTACACCAAGAGAGACAGAAAAGAATAGATCTGACCATATAAAAAGTATAAATTTATGAATTTTTATGTAAAGATGAATGCTATAAAAATGTAAAAGATATTTTCAAACTGAGGAAAAATACAATATTTCCAGTATATATATATATAAAGCTATTATCCTTAATAGATAGCCTTTACAAATCAGTATGAAAACATCGCAATCACCTGAGATTAAAATGAGCAAAAGATATATATATAAACAATTCACAAATCAACAAATATAAACGCTTAATAAACATGAACATTTTTAACTTCATTAGTAATAAAAATACAAATTAAACAAAAATGTCAGAAATTTTCAATGTATTTGAAATATAAAATGGTCAATGTATTTAAAAATTTTGATACTGAGTTTTTCAAAAAATATGCTGATAATTAGGCTCCTTGCACTTCTGGAGGGCAATTTAGGGGTGTATATTTGTACAGTCTTTCTGGAAGACAACGGGGCAGCATGTATTAAAAAAAATTAGGACATGTCCTTTGGCCTAGTAGTTACACTTCTAAGAAAGAACCCCTAGTCAATAATCAAAAAGGTGAATGAAAATTTACCTATAAAGAAGTTTATTATAACATAATTTATATGAGTAAAATTATACAATAAAAGTTATTAAAGTAGTAAAATATACTCTAATTATAATATTTTGTAATAAAAGATACAAACAGGTAAGCATAATATTATTCCATTTCTCTAAATTTTTATAGGACATACATCACCTTTTGTAGGACAGCACAAATTTTAAATACGCTGTATTGGACTCAATGTATGTGTCTCTCCAGATTTACTCAACCCCTCTGCACTCCCAGGCTGACCTGAAGACGCTTAACCGGACAGCGATGTAACCAACTTGAGTGAAGGTTTTGGGTGCAGCCAGCCAAGGACATATTGCGAACGGGAAGTCTCTTTAATGACTCTTAGATCACATTCATTTACATATGGGGGAAGCCTCAAAGTGTGAAGTTGGGTGTGCAGAGTGGGAAGAGGAGTCCAATAGGTCCCTGTCTTACATCTTACATTTCCATTCCATCAGTAAGCTTGGTGGAGAAAACAGTAGTGCTCAGATTTGGAATGATTAAGAGATCAGCCTGCAATTCAATATCATTACCAATTCATGCAAAGAATCCTTGAGAAGAGTTTCAAAGCATCGTCTGTGTTTATGCTCTAAACAGATTGACTCCACGGCTACCCACAGGCATCACCTGAGATGCTGTCTCCAGTGTTCCTTGAATGCAATTCCTTCTGAGTCTTTCCCTTCTTAAACAATCCCTCTCCACCTCACCCCAGGTCTAGGTGGCCTTGCACTCTGATGATAGTAAGAATGAATGAGAGTGAGACAACAAAGGACAAGATTAAAGACTTCTTAAACAGATGTCTCGGAACACAGGCACATGTACACAAATTCTGATGATGCAGGTGTGAAATTCTGTGTCCTTGTAGGAAAAGTTAGTTAAATTGACATCAACATCCTGGTGCGGATGATCAAAGTCAAACATTATTACACTTTATGGTAAGTTTTTGGTGCCATGACACAGTTTCCCTTTTTGTGATCTCAGCAATGGAGATAAAAAAAGAAAAAAACAGAAACCTCAAATACAGTTTTTTACCAAGTGTGGCTGTAATAAGTAATATGAGATTACTAAACTGGGAAACTTTTCTGGAACCTTAAAGTTGGTGAGTTTCCCAAAATATACAAGGCACGAATGAGTTCATATACTGTCCAACACTCAAGACTTTTCAGTCGTAAGAGAAATCATGTATGTTAAGGACAGGCCAATAAAAATCTGCCTTGCAAGACTCCAGTCACATTAAAAGTAAAGGTGTGGGGTTTTTTTAATTGGTTTCAGGGGTAGAATTTAGTGATTCATCAGTTACATACAACACCCAGTGCTCGTTCCATCACGTGCCCTCCTTAATGCCCCTCACCCAGGTACCCAGTCCCCCCCAGCTCCCCTCCAGCAACCCTCAGTTTGTTTCCCAGATTCAGCGTCTCTTATGGTTTGCCTCCTCTCAGTTTTCATCTTTTTTATTTTTCCTTCCTTTCCCCTGTTTCATGTTTTGTGTTTCTTAAATTCCACATACGAGTGAAAACATATGGTATTTGTCTTTCTCTGAGTGACTTATCTCACTTAGCATAATAGCTTCTAGTTCCACCCACGTTCTTGTAAATGGTAAGATTTCATTCTTTTTGATGACTGAGTATTAATATTCTATTGTGTATATATACCACATCTTCTTTATCCATTCACCAGTTGATGGACATTTGGGCTTTATCTCCACATTCAATAAATGGATTAGACAGTAGATATGCCTGCTCATTTGTATATTTCCTCAAGAGTCTAGCATTGTATCTTAGCAGTAATTGTTTTAATCAACAACTGTGTCTTGGGACGCCTGGGTGGCTCAGATGGTTAAGCATCTATCCTTCAGCTCAGGTCATGATCTCCAGTTCCTGGGATCAAGCTCCACATTGGACTCCCTGCTCATGGGGGTCTGCTTCTCCCTCTCCTTCTGCCTCTCCCACTGCTCGTGCTCTCTCTCTCTCTCTCAAATGAATAAATAAAATCTTTTAAAAAAACGTGCATTAAAAATTCTCTTAACTGGGCGCCTGGGTGGCTCAGTGGGTTAAAGCCTCTGCCTTCGGCTCAGGTCATGATCTCAGGGTCCTGGGATAGAGGCCCATATCAGGCTCTCTGCTCAGCAGGGAGCCTGCTTCCCCCTCTCTCTCTGCCTGCCTCTCTGCCTACTTGTGATCTCTCTCTCTCTCTGTGTCAAATAAATAAATAAAATCTTTTAAAAAAAAATTCTCTTAACTGCTAAATTTACATCTAGGATTTCCTTCTAGTAAATTCTTGCATCATGCATCTGACTAGCCCAAAAGCTGCTGTGTTAGCGACTTCACCCCCTTGAGGTGTGGGCACAAAACTCAAGTCCCTGGGCCCAAGAACCCAGTAAATCCCTTCCCTGGAATGTTAGGAATTGGAAGAAAACAGTTGGTAGGTAGTGTCTGCCTCAGTGGCTGACAGTTTAAGATGGAAACCAGGGAGATGTCAGCAGCCATGAAGAGAAAAAACAGTGCCCATTAGGAATATGTAGCAATATGCAGAGAAAAACAAGTAGGACAGCAGAAAGAACCTACGGACATTTTCATCTCTCACTGAGGCCCCTGCCGTTCTTACAGAGTTCTATCCTACCAATAACGTCCCCCTTTGGTTCAAGCTACTTCAGGTTAAATTTCTATCACTTGCACCTGAAATACTTCTGACCAATTCATTTTTTTCCCTATAAATCCTCTCATCCATTCATTTTCTGCTCTTAATTATTGCCAACTCAAGTTGTACCTCCATTGAGATAGTTAATTCAGATTTTGTTAAAAAGAAAACAAAAGAATACTGATCAGATGTCATAAATGATGAACCTCAAGCTTATATTCAGTCTTTCATTAAATCGCTACTTTGTAGCATTAGGTATCACTCAAACCAAAAGGCCTTCAGTTGAGATTTAAAGATGTTGTCCTGGGTGCCTGGGTGGCTCAGTGGGTTAAAGAAAGCCTCTGCCTTTGGCTCAGGTCATGATCTCAGGGTCCTGGGATTGAGGCCCCCATCAGGCTCCCTGCTCAGTGGGGAGCCTGCTTCCTCCTCTCTCTCTGCCTGCCTCTCTGCCTACTTGTGATGTCTCTCTCTCTGTGTCAAATAAATAAATAAATAATCTTTAAAAAAAATAAAGAAGTTGTCCTACCACATGTAACACTGCAATAGTAATCTTTTAAAACATTCTCTAAACTGAGTTAATTGCATGTCTTATAAAATTCACTACCTAATTTTCAATAGGTAGATTTTTATTTTCTTTCCAATAACAGACACTAATATTTGTCTAGTACTTAAAATTTTTACAGTGCCTTTCACATCTAATCATGTTTGAGACCCTCCATAACCACATGGATGGTAGAGTGGATATGGTGTGCATTTTTGTACTGTTCATGGTAGGCTAATTGCTGCAATTCACAACCCCAAAAGCTCAGTGATTCAAAACAATCAAAGTTTATTTTTTGCAAATTTGAGTCTAATGCAAACCAAGCAGCCTTCAGAGATGCCCTTGTGATGTCACTATCATCAACACCAACACAGTAAGGGGGAAGAATGTGGGAAAGTACACCAGATGGCCCTTTTCAGAAGGGACACACATGTCAATTCCACTCATAATCCATTGGTCCGAGCTAGTCACATGGCTTTGGCTAGAAACCCAAGGAAGAGGGAAAGGTAGTCCTTGGTGGGGCATCAGATTCCCAACAGCAAATCCACACTATGGAAGAAAGCATGGATTGTGGATATTCAAGTAGCCATCCCTGCCATAGTTTTGGGGGTGAAGACCCTGAAAATCATAAAGAGCAGGAATTGCAGCAGAACAGTTACTCCTACCCCAGTGCTCTGACTTTTAGGTGGTCCTTTCCCCTCGGCCCTAATGTTAAAGGCAATCACAATGACGTGCATTTATAGATTTTATTTATTTATTTGACACAGAGAGAGAGATCACGAGTAGGCAGAGAGGCAGGCAGAGAGAGAGGAGAGAGGAGGAAGCAGGCTCCCTGCTGAGCAGGGAGCCCGATGCGGGCTTCGATCCCAGGACCCTGGGATCATGACCTGAGCTGAAGGCAGAGGCTTTAACCCACTGAGCCACCCAGGCGCCCATGACGTGCATTTAAAGTTATCCAGATGCCTCTCCTTCTCAACCCACTCATTCAGATTTTTTTGAGACTCAAAAAACTCAATTATTTTCACAATTTTTTCCTGACCTCCTTCCTTTCCCACTCTTGTCTCACCCCACCACACCAACCATGTGCTCCCTTCATTTTTCCATTGAGCAGCGTTTATCTCCCCGGGAATGTGAGACCATCCCCTAGCAGAACATGAGCCCCTTGAAAGTAATCTTACTCCTTTAGGTACCTGGTACACAAAAAGTGATTCATAAGTGTTTGGTGACTGAGGAAAGACTTTCTCCATATCTGGGTTTATTCAACACCTTGACCTCTCTTGGATTAAACCTCCTTTTCCTCCATTAATAGGGAACACCAAAAACAGAAGCCAGGGCACACGCTACAGACATAAAAATGTAAGCCTGGAATTCTTCTATATTTAACACATTTTATTACGACTCCTGTTCAGTGGCGTCAGCAGGTTCCCCCACCACCACCACCACCACCAGCACGTGGCTCTTTTGAAAATGTTTGTTTAATCCTACCATTCAGCAGCCTCAAGAGTCAGGGCGCCTCCATTAGCTCTGAGTTGATGCTTGGATGAGCCTTAAATCTTCATGTTTTTTGACACCGTGCTGAGACAAACTCTTTGATTCAGGAAAACTGCATACTCCACGGAATAAGGCTGAAGCAATTAATCAAATATTTAATTATATCATAACAGAACACACAGTTATCAAGCTTTTAACTAACAATGGTAAAGAGTCCCAAGTGACCCAGGCAATAGAAAACACTAAGACACAAAGGGCTGCTTTCAACCCCATGTCTTCCAGTCTCAGTGGGAATGTGTGGAGGAGTCTGGAATGGATCAGGACCAAAAGGCTAAGAATCTGGAAGCCAAGCAGCCCCCTCCCTAGGAGGCTGCCTGTTCCAGACATTCCTAAACACTGGTCCAGACTGACCTGCCAACTTCCCCCACCTTGCATACTCGGAAACAGGGCTCCTCATTCCCTTCCCTTTGCTTCCTTTTTCACCCAGAGTCCACGGTCAAAAATCTATATAGTATAATTGTGACATTCTGAAGTGTGGTATCTTGAAGGGCATGCAGCACCAAAGAAGCCATGTTATCCTTGGCTGACTGTAAACAAATTCAGAATCCATACAATGATGCAAAACATTTATTTTCGGTTCTTATTATGTCCATGTCACATGGATATCCAGAAGTCTCCACTCCTGGTCTCTTTCCTTCCTTTTCAACCTCTCAGCTTTAAAGTCCTGGTTCAGTCTGTGGCTGTCCTTCTGTCCAAGACCAGAGAGAGAGTTCCTGTCCCAGTCTTCCTAGTAAGGTGAGGTTGAGCATGTTTACATTCTTTAGACTGGACAAGATAACCCAAGTCCTTGCTCACTAATACAGAGAACATGTCATGGCATGACCTTGATGGGTTATTATGCTTAAACAACCCTTCACACCAGCATTAGAATGGGGAGAAACCAAGGTGATAAAGGGATGGAGAGTGCCAGCCTGCCACAAAAGTTTGCCTACCCACTATAATCTGGGATGGGAGACAATTTATCTCTACGACATAGCCCTCTATGTCACACATAGCTAACACCCACTTTTCCAGACCAATAAGAATTATTGCTGCTTCCCCATAAATGTGTCAAGAGTTGTCTACCAGTGACGGAGTTATGATTTAAGGTTAAAGCTTAATTCTGAAAAGGTCTGAAAACTGCAAAGTATGATAAAATAGATTAGTACTCCAATTTTTCACTCTTTCCCTATCAAAAGATTATCTATCCATACCCTTCACCATGTGATTCTGCAGTGCCACCAAGCAGAATATGCAAAATACATGCAACTCTTCTTTCAACTTGGCTATGTGACTGCCTTTGGCCAATGGAACGTGGGCAGAAGAGACAGTGTGCCAGTTCTAAAAAGAGACATTGTTCGTACGCTTAACCTTAAGCCCCTACCATGAGAACAACATATCCCATATTGTGGCTCTTCCTTTAGCTTGGGTCCACGAATGAGAAACAGATGGACCTGAGTCAGATGAAACAACTCAAACTAAACCAAACCTAGCCAAACTCAGCCATGCCCAGCAGAGCCAGAGGCAAACTGCAGTCCTCATGTAACACAAGTAATAAGTAAAATATCTCTTGTAGTAAAGCCACTGCAATTTGGGGCTTGTTTGTTGCTTGATACTCAGTAGGTTCTGATTCAATTTTTGAAGACTAAAAATTGAAATGAATGAATGAATGAGTGAATGAATGAATGAATGTTAAATTATACAATCCAACTGGATAAGAGCTATCATAAAGCAATTTTGAAATAATTGTCAGATTAATAGAAATGCATTTTTCTAAACTGTACCATGTAAAACATTAGTTTTTCTCGAGATATTAAAATGTATCCACAGTTAAATAAGTCTAGAAAATCCTGCATAAAATACCTCCCTTTGGAGATTCATAATGCGAACTAACAATTAAAGGCTCTGAGAAGTCATGTGATAAAGAACCCTATTTAACTGAATTTAGTATGCCCTAAAATTAATTGACCATCCACTCTTTCCCCTACTGGAATACCTATTAATATTCCAGTGTTTTTCAGGTCACGATCTGTGTCTTGGCTTGGGCAGCCATAACAAAATAGCACAGACGGGGTGGTTTCACCAACAGGAGTTTATTTTCTCACAGTTCTGGAAGCTAGAAGACTGGTATCAGGGGACAAAAATGTCAGTTTCTGGTAAGGACTGTTGTCCAGATATGCAGATGGGCTGCCTTCTGACTGTGTCCACACTTGTCAGGACGAGGCGGGGGCCTTCTTATAAGGCCACCAATCCTATCGGATTGGAGCACCGCCTTTATGACTTCCTCCAACGGTACTAAGCCCTAAAACCCCTCTCTCAAAATGCAACCTTATTGGAAGTTGCATCACCATAGGACTCTTGAGGAGGACATAATTCAGTCTGTAACAGTTTGGGAAAATAAGGAGTGTGAACAGGAGTACAGCAAGGTGAGTTCAGTCTGGGTTGGTAGAAATGAGAAACACTTCACTGAAGAGGTAGGACTGCAATGCGCCTGGGACCCAGGCGAACCTTAGCAAGTTACTTGAGGGGTCTATAAACTGGTCCACTTTGAGCTGGCACCCCTGTTCAGTTTCAGAAGTCTGAGCAAGTTTGCTGGTCCAGGCATGTATAGTGCTTTAGATATTTTACAGCCCCCACGAGAGGAGGAAATGTTTTTTTTCTCCCCCGGCCACAGCCCGGTTAATGAGTCCGTCACAACTCCAGCCCGGCCAATGAGAAGCCACACTTCCCACTCCCGTTCACTCCAGTGGACCTTCAGTTTGTAAAAGCCTTCGCGCCCTCCCGCTTTCCTCTCCTCTGTTCTCTGGACGTGCCTGTGGTTTTGCTGGAGCTGCTTGTCCCACATTGCAATTTCCTGCTATTCCCAAGTAAACCCACTCTTCTGGTAAAATACCCAAGAGTTCACTTTGAAGATTAACTGTTTGTTTGCTTATTTATTTGTTTGTTTTAAGGTTCAGGAGACTATCTAGCACAAACTAACCTAATGGGATATAAATATATATGGGGTTGGAAATGCAAATGCTCCCAGGAACCAGCATGGCAAATACAAATGGGTAAAATTAGCCAAGTGTAAATGATAGGGCGGGTGGGGATCATGACTAACTGGGGAATGCAGCCCCCCCACCCCCCGCTCTAGAATTCTAGCGAGCATTACCCCCTAGGTACGGAAGCTGAGTGCTGGCACATCTCCTCACTTTTCAACTAAAACTGGAAATCTGGTCTTTTATGTAAACTCTCCTAACTTTGAAACATTGGCAACTAGCTAAACATTTCTCAGTCCTCTCTATAGATACAAATATACTCCCCCATCTACACACACACACACACACACACACACACGTACACACACTTGAAGGACAAGTCCAGTCCAGAGGTCACCAGTTCTTAATCTGCGACAGATGTGGGGTACCTGGGTGGCTCAGTGGGTTAAAGCCTCTGCCTTTGGCTCAGGTCATGATCTCAGGGTCCTGGGATCGAGTCCCGCATTGGGCTCTCTGCTCAGCAGGGAGCCTGCTTCCCCCTCTCTCTCTCTGTCTGCCTCTCTGCCTACTTGTAATCTCTCTCTCTCTCTCTCTCAAATAAATAAATAAAATCTTTATTAAAAAAAACCTGTGACAGATGCAATAAGTATGCATTGAATGAAGACATGAAAACTATTTCTTTCCCTCCATTTGAGGGACAGATACCAGAGAACTGCTGGCATTGGAGGCCAGCAGCTGGGTTCTCAGAATGGTACAGCATTAATTTTTATCTTTGCTCTATAAAGAGAAGTGGCCACTAAAATTTATAGAAATGTCTGAGAGAAGTTGCCATCAAATATCTCTTCTCTGTTAAACAGGTACTCCTTAAAGGACCCTCACCCAGATGTCATTATAGATGGACTGGACTTCAGATGGCATGGACTTTCACAGCCTCGTTCAATGTCAAATTGAAAACATTACTATTCTTTCCATACTCTTGATGAATATTATTTCAAGATGATGACATTAAGTCATGCATAAAAAGTTATACACACAATATTGTGTCATTAAGACTTAATTTTAGGATATGTTACATATCAATCCATACCTCTCACAGCTAACCATGGGTTCTGTCTGTTTCTTTGTTTTTTATCCTGAATAGTTTAATCTGAGGAGAGCATACCTTAATTGGGGAAAGAAAACTGCTACCGAATTTTGGAGGACACATTAAATTCTGATTTTTCTCTGCAAACTTTTGTTTCCTGTACTCCATGTCCCATCACTGTTCCTCAATGCCTCTTCCACCCCAAGAGAAAGCAGGATTTGAGGCATTGACAAAGTGCTTTCTGTTCATTTCTTGAAGAATTAACTTTTGGAAGGTCTTCCCTAGGAAGACCTCTTCACTAGGCAGTTCCTTGTCTCCTTCTGGATTCCTGGCCCTCCCTCCTCCACGTTCTCCCTCTCTCTACCCCTACCTTGGCAAGGGGACTTGCCCTAAGCTAAGCTGATCGGATTGTGGTCATTGAGAGCGGGATCTAAGAAACAGACTGTGTTCTTGTGAATAGAGAAGATACAAGGTAGATATCTAAGGAGGGACTCTCAGATGACACAGCCTCAGTGCTAAAAGAGTGATGCAGAGGAATAGAGCAAACCGTGGAAGCAGGGAGAAAGTTCCAAGGACTAGGGCTCATGTTTCTAATTGCATCCTAAGGCCTGTCAGCTTGCCTGCCTTTGGGCTCCTTGAGACACCTCTGTACCCTCATGATAAACACTCCTCTGCTTCTGTTTTTAAGCCAGTTCGTCTCTTATCAGGGCCCGATGAAGTCAACAGTTCTACTTTGCAAACCTTACCAGGATATTATACAATTTACAAACTAAGCCCCCTTTTCAATTCAGAGGTGGCTAATTGGAAAATCAAATGTCTGGCACCCCTCATCCCAAATTCAGTCAAATTTTTACAGACAAAGTGAGCAGAAATACTACGCGCTGAATATTTAATTGAAACAGGGGCCTCCTTATTCCAAGCCCTTGTATTTAGAACACTATACATTCAAATGCAGAGCCGCTGCATCTCCTAGCTTTTCCAGAGAAGTCAGGAGGCTGCAGCGAAAGGGCAGATAGAATGTCTTGGCCCACCTTCACCTGGATCAGCCAAAATCTAAAACCAGGGAGTCAGATGGGACTCATTCCGTTTAAGACCATCATGGATTGCTACTGAACCAAAATTCAATGTCATAAATTTGCTGTGATTTACTCCCTATAAGAGGGTCCCTGCCTTGGTTTCTTTTTCTTAGGCCCCAATCCCACCCCAACTCAACCATAGCTTTAGATTTTTACTTTTAATTTCACTCAACTTTACTCTTAGCTTTAAAATGACTTTAACTGTTCAATATTTAATGAACCAATTAATTAAATAACATTTATTATGCTGTAGGATGGTGGTTCTCATATTTTAGTATGCATCAGAATTACCAAGGGAGCTTGTTAAAAACTCCAGGCGCCCACCAACCAACCCAGAGATTCTGATTCAATAAGTCAGAGGTGCAGGGAAAAGGAATTTCATTTTTAACAGTCCTGCTGCATCTGATCAGTTGACTACATTTGGGGACGAACTGCCCTAAGCATACAGGATTTTAGGACACAGTATGATTTGTAGGCAGTAAAGACTGGCAACAGAGTGCAAATGCCTGGGCCATTACTTACTAGTTGTGCAATTCGGGGCAAGTAATTAAAAACTCTGCAACTCAGTTTCCTCATCTGTAAAATTAGAACAATAATAACACTGGAATCACAGGGTTGTTGTGGACATTGAGTGAGGTGACACAGGTGAAGTCCAAATCTCATGCTACCCTGCCTGGGACTCTGGCTGATTCCAGATGCCTCCTCCTCCTCCCAGAGCCACTGGGCAAAAGGGTCAGCCTCTAAAAAAAGAACCTTGGAAAATTCCAGGGAATCAAATATACCACCTCCCCGGCCTCGTCCATCCGTGTCCTGGAGAAGAAAAGGGCAGTAGTAGTAGACGTAAAATAAGTGTGACGTGAGATACCCACCCCCGAGTCAACTCAAGGGTAGAAGACTGTATGATGTGAAGATAAACAAGAATGGTCACTATGACTGAAGTAACCTAAATAATAAATGAATAAATAAATAAATAAATCCTTTTGGGACAAGTGACACTTTCCCACGTACATGGTCCCATAGGTAGACCATTTAAACGGTGTACACACAGATTTCACTGTCCTATTTATAGAAAAAAATGGGTCGCTGCTGGCCACTGACCTTCGCCAGCCCAGGGTGACCACCTTAAATCAAGAGCTTGCAGTAACACAGCTGAGCTTAGCAATTTTAATGAGAAATCTGGTCCTGCTGGATTACTGTTCCTGGACCACATCTTGTCAGCAATTCCTCAGGAAATTATTCAACCATCCCCAATTGCAAAGAAACAGATGGCGTACTGGAAAAAAAAAAATTCTGAAACGTATGCACTGGTAAAAAGCAAATTTAAGGACACAAAGGCCAAGTCTGACACAAATACTAAAAGTACTTTTTCCTCAGAAAAATGGACTTGTGGATATTTTTGTTTTTCCTGTCCTTTTAAACTGTGAACTACACCAGTCAGCAGCATGCGTGCCCAATGGAGAGAACTGCTTGACTTTTGAGAGCCGTTTAACAGAGACAGCTTGTTTTAATACTACGGAATAATACTGATCAAACGCTCTCATGGAAGATCAAGTTTTAAAATTTGTATTAATGCCCTGCTTTCATTCCTCTAATCTCCTATAACCAAAACTCCAGGATCACACTCTATTATGCCAACTGCCCATGAAGAAATGCTGAATTATTATTAAAAATTATCATGGCACCTGAGAAAATAGCAGTGTAACCCTCATGAATATTAAATCTCTTCATAATGATCAGTGTCATTACCATGAATACTAAATGTTACGAATTCATTGCAAATTATGCTTAGTGTGAAAACTTGGCCTGTAACCAGAAAGTCTGAATTATACTTGGCAAATGCTTGAACGGATTTAAGTTATAAAAAGCAGGAAAAGGAAAACGGGTAAAACTTGGACCTTCAGTCTCAGAAGCCAAAGGGTGTTAGGAATCTTGCAAAAGGAAAGCAAGCTGCAGTTTTCAAATATTTCATGTGAATGTTAGACTCTTCTTCAGAGTCCCCATATATGCTTAATTATATCCCCGTAAAGAAAAGTCAGAGAAAAGTGAGAAAGGAGAGACTAGTGCCTTTAGTTAATTATTAGTCTGTGCTTGCACTTAGATGGCACTAACTTGTAGGGGTTAGTACTCCCATGTCATGGGAGTGATTCTGACCTCAGAAGACATTTGTGAAAAATAATCATTTTACGACAGAGCCTGCAGTTTTGAAAACTAAGCCAACTTGTAGTCCTTGCATTTCCCACTGAAGTGTTCTGCTTCAATAACAGAAAGCCACATCTATACGAAAACAAATGTAAGGAGGGCTTTTTATGGTTAACTGATCACAAGCCTTCAGCCATGTGTTTTTATATTTGCATGACATTCAGGCAAATAAAATGGAATGATTGATTTTCAAGACATTCAGAAAGCAAAATAACAGACGGAGTTTTAGACAAAAAGATCCTAATGAAAATCTGATGGGAAAGTGGATCTCTCTCACGGGGATTCTGACTGAAAACTGTGGGGGCGATTTATAATGAACCGAAGCCTACATTTCATGAGCATGCCTTAATAGAGTCACTTACAACTGTATTTACTGAGCAGGTCTCCCCATTCTTGCTGAGTGATCAAAAATCACAGGAACCAGGCTTTAGATCTCACATCAAAGCGAAGAAGCTCAAATCAAAATTCTCTCCTTTGGAAACAGGATTTTAAATCCACAGATATTTAGCACCCTTCAAAATTAAGAGCATGTTCAACATCAATTTTAAGTACTGTAATTTTACCCCAAAACCAGCTTAATATCCTTCTGAAATTTCCTTTAAAATATCCTTAAGATTTAAAGGAAGTTCTGATTGATGGACAGATTTAAGCAGTTTATAATTTTCTAAAACATTCTCTCACTGTCTTCAACAATAATTTTTTCAGGTGATGGAGAATACAGGACAGATGCTAATTTTGCCTCTGGGAATTTCGATGAAGTTATAGGATGGCATAGAAACTCAGAACAGCAGGATTTAACTAAACAGAACATCAATCAGTAAGGAACAGTATGGTATGCCTGGAACCCATTCAGAATGTCCTCGGGGCAGATTCCAAGGTGTTTTTTCCCCTCTAAATTTTAAGTGTCATAAGTAATGTCTTACATTCTTCCAGTAATTTCTTAAATTATATAATCACAGCCAACCAAGTGGCTCCTGAGAGTTACTCAGCTAATGATCCACTGGTAAGAATTATTGGGCTCTTCAGAATAATTACTTTGTATTCTTCTTGAATTCACCCAATTCCTTTAGAGTCCTCTGACTCTCCTTAGTTTCAACAATACTTTCTCAATAGTGTCAGAAGTCTTCAAAGTCTAAGGGAACCAGATTAGAAGTACAGATAAAAATTCTTCATATGTTCCCAGAGAATCATGAATAATATTTCTAAGTTCAAAAATAGCCCCTACTTACTTAACAAGGCAAGCAAACTGAGTGAAATTTTAAAGCAATGCTGTGAAGGGAGAAAATTTTCAATATTCCAGCTTAAGTGAAGTCAAATGACAGAGCATGGTAAAATGAAAAAAACAAAAAACAAAAAAACACGGTTTTGATTCCTGGGTCTTTTATGTAAAATGAATGATTACTTCGCTTTTCTAAGTCTCTGGGTCTTCATCTATAAAATGGGGAAAACCATACATCTTGCAGGGTTATTGTTAGGATTAAATGAAAGAGGTTTTTTTAAAGATTTTATTTATTTATTGGAGAGTGGGAGAGAGAATGCATGAGAGAGGGGGTGGGCAGAGAGAGAGGTGACTCCCCGCTGAGCAAGGACCCTGAAGTGGAACTCGATCCCGATCCCGGAACTCTGGGATCATGACCTGAGCCAACAGCAAATGCTTAACCGATTGAGTGTCTAGCCCAGTGAAGGGGATTTGTAAAGCATGTAGCACTGTGACCAATACCAAAATATGTCTTAGTAAACACTTATTTTCCCCAAGACTAGAATTCTCCTCACAAGTGTGGTATCTGTGTGTCTGCAGAGATCTGAGGCAGAGCCAGCCATTTTCAGTAAATCTATTATAAAGCTCACTCATTATTTTTTTAAAGCCCACTCATTAAATAATAGCTTCTCTTCCTCATCAGAGATTGCAGATTACAAGCAACAGATGCTCACTCAAAACAGCTCAAAGAAAGGCGGAAAACTGAAGGATGTGGGGAAAGCTCGAGAAGTTGTCCGTGATCAAGGCAGCTAGTCTGCTTCTCTCAGTCTCTCTCTGAGGCCTAGTGGCCCCTTCCCTGCTTCTCTCTGCTTGCTGCCTTCCCTCACCTGCCTTCTCTCTGAGGGCAAGCTTTCTCTGCCTATTAAGGCACACGGCTGAAAACGCGCCCAGTCCCAGGCCTGCTGCTACTGAAAGACCCTTCCCCTAGAAGGTAGATAGGATAACTAACCGCTTTTTTTTTTTTGCTTTTCTGTAAACCGCTGGCTTTTAGGTATAAATTAGGTTATTAATCGGGTTATTAGTCGCATATTAATTGCTCTTTTGCTTTACTGTCACTGCTTGGCTTATAGAAATAATAGAGACGCCATGATGGCTTTCCTACCTTCCCCCTTCTTGTTCCCCTCTCTTGCGCGAGCGGGCCCTCAGAACCAATCAGCTTGTTCCCCCTTCCCGCCTCTCACTTCGCGCGCGCGGGTACTCAAAACCAATCAGCAAACTCCAAGTATGCCTTTTTCAAAGTTCAAATTGTCAACCAATCAGTTGCGCCCCACCCAAAACTTGTTTGTGCCTTCCTATATAAGACCCTGTTTCTCTCCGGTCGGTGTGCTCGGTTAGCTGGAGCTGCCGACCACCCGCCGGTACCTGCGTGGAAATAAACCTCTTGCTGTTTGCATCCAGTGGCAGTGTTAAATTCTTGGGTAAGGGGATCCGCAGGTCTTTCACTACATGATGTCTGCATTCAAGCACACACCTCCCTATGAATACCCACTGTCTTTGACAACAAACTCACCACAGAAAATATGGTTCGTCTCTGGCAAATTGGGTTTATCTTTGGTACAAGAGTCTGTGGCAGGAATGGGAAGCAGGAGAAGCAACTGCACCATGAGGCCTGTGGCCCATCCTCAGCCAACACTGTAACTGGGGACAGTTCTAAAAGAAGGAAGGATGCTCAAGGCAGGCACCACAGAGCAGATCTGCCCAATCATCTCAACAAGACGTCACCTGCTTCTTCTTTATCGAGAGGCTGGAGGCCGCAGTGAGACTGCAGCCCAGGGCTGTTGGCCAGTCGGCGTCCACAGCTGTCGTGTCTCTCAAAAACTAGCATCATGAACAACCGAGAAACGGCCTGTGAACTCAGGCCCTGAGCAACCATAGAAATTCTCAACCACTTCCATAATTTGAAAATGGTGCCAAGCTTATTGTCTTTCCTATTTCTTTTCCCACACATACCTCCAGTCACTCCCACACACATACCACACACACTCACCGCACAAGGGTCTACTGAAAACCCACTGTCCAGAGCCAGGCTGCTCTTACTTCCTTACCTGTCCTTCTTGCAGGCGTCCTCTTCTCCCTCTTCTCTTTTTCCACCTACTTTCCTTTACAATATCCTCTATCCTTCTTTCATTTCCTAGTCCTTTAGCCCTCAACTCCAGAACAGAGTTTGGATCTGTAGAGAATATGTCATACAGTGGCGGCTAAATTTTAAAGAAAGACACCTGATGGCTATCAGTATGTTTGACACTCAGAAGCAAGAAAGGTCACCTTCCTTTATTTGTTCTAAATCGACTTTGCTCTGGTATTGATGAGGGGGCAGAAGGCGAGCTGAGGATGAAGTCCAAGCTGACACCCAGCAAACCCCACCCCCCCAGTCCTGGGTGGGATACCTGTGACATTCCTCCAGGAAGCTCCCAACTATCTTACTGTTAATGCTTTACTAGAGGGAAAAACAACCATAACTTGACAATGGCAAGGTCTCCAATATCTTTCAGGTTGTCTTTAGCATATGAAAGGTCTTTCGAAACCTCCCTTTTTCCCTACCCCCAACTCCAGAGTATTTTATCCATCCACCACCTCTCACAACCCCCAGGCTGCAGCTCTTTCTGCCCAGGGGTCCTGTCCCTGGTGTGTTAATGAAAACATCATTTTGCACCAAAGACGCCTCAAGAACTCTTTCTTGGTCATTGGTTATGGATGTCACCCCACCAAACCTCACCTACATTCTTAAACTACATCAATACTAAGCCCCCTGCTACACAGAGTGTTGATAAACTGAATCTCAGACACATTTACAGAGGTCCTTCTTCCCTCTAGAGGATTATTTAATAGTCCCAGAGAGTGTATCCAAATCCTCAACATCGGAGAAAGAGGCCTCTTGTCTTCAGACCATCGTGACTATCTTTGAGATGTTTATTATCCAAGACACACACACACACACACACACACCACCCACCCACCCACTCCAGGCCATCGGAAGGCAAATGTTTTCCCTGCCTATCGCCAAGCTCAGCCACAGGATCTTTCGCTATGGCTGGAAACTCGTGTGTAGCTTTTTCAGGCATTTGAGCTATCATTCCCAGCTGAGGTACAGCCATCTTGGGATGAGAGTGAGGAAATCCATCTCTCCTGCTCCAAGGTCAAACCACATCTCCTTCCTCTGGTTCAAGGACGCCACCTCCCTTTCAAACAGTCCATTCCCTTCGTGAGTCCAGATTTTCAAAACAAAGAACTGGTAACCTCCCCCTGAGGGCAACAAATGTCCAACTTCTGGGACTCTAAGCTTGCTTGCTTACCGGAAGGTAGACAAGAGGAAAACACCTCTCATTCATTTTCTGTCTCTCTTATAACCGTGAAAACAAGACAGATATTAATACCACTTGCTTTAGCAACTTCCTATAAGGGAAACTTTTTAAATGACTGCGCTGGAGGCCTCTTCCCGAGCTGTTGATTCCAGGCTCATTCTCCCAGAAGCCGAAGGTGACCATTTTGACTACCTATTTGGGATAAAAGGGGTCGTGGAAAGAAGAGAGTTCAAACTCCAGTGCTCTCAAGCAGCTAGAATACAGAGATGACCACACAGATTTTCTAGTGTGGCCCTGTATGTATTACTAAGTAGAAATAGTACTTGTTATTATTAGCTGTTCTGAGAATTAAATGGGATGACACTTGCAAGTGTAACTCACAGGATATTGTGCCTAAAAGCCATGCGGGGTACGGAAACATGTCACACAGGAAGTTTATTAGGCTGTACTATAAGGGAGCCACCTTCAGATTGGACTCAAACCAGTCAATAAGTCTTCTTGCAAAACAGTTTAAAATATCCCCTCTTGAAGAGCAACAGCTTGCAAAGAACACTAATCAGAGCAGGAAAAAAAAAAGCAAGGTGAAGACAAAAGACAGCGACCACTCAAGTTATCTCCACAGTTCACCAATAAAGCCCGCAGCCTGCATTTTGCAAAACAGATTGTCCATCTGCCCCCACCCCATCTTTCATCAGAGCCAAAAAGGGGCCCAGAGGTGCCCCGAGGCCCAAGTCTGGGAGCCCAGGTCACACAGGGAAGTCCGTGAACTGATCTGGTGTTGCCATCCCTGAGGCAAAAGGAAACTTTTCTGTGTAAAGATAGATTGAGGAAGCAAGGAAAAATCCAGAAAGGGAAGTGCCTGGAGTTGGCAGGGGGGAACTGAAGGCAAAGAGATGGTCTACAGCCTGAAATAGGCGGCCAGGCTAGGCCGAGAATGTGGAACTAGGAAATGCTCCGGAGCCAACCTGAGGAAGGTAAGGTCCCTTCACCAGGAGGGTCCACGTGTGAGGGCTGAGGGCAGAGAGCAGGGCGGGGAGGCTACATGGGCTCCACAGACAAATGCGAACCGCTTGGTGATAACAGTAATTTTGGGACGACTGATACAATATAGTTAACATTTGGGCGCCTGGGTGGCTCAGTGGGTTAAAGCCTCTGCCTTCGGCTCAGGTCATGATCTCAGGGTCCTGGGATCGAGGCCCGCCTCGGGCTCTCCGCTCAGCGGGGAGCCTCCTTCCTCCTCTCTCTGCCTGCCTCTCTGCCTACATGTAATCTCTCTGTCAAATAAATAAATAAAATCTTTTAAAAAATATGTATTGCTCTACAGATGTGGAAACTGAGGCCTCAGAGCTCGCCGAGAAGACACGGCTGAGACCCGGCAGAGCTGGAATCCAAATAGAGGGGCTCTGTCTTCAGAGTCCAAGCACGCACGTGACTCTGCGGAGATGCCAGGCATGCCTTGAGGCATCTTACGCACGGTAACCTCATACTGACAGCACCCTAACACGTGCGTGCTATTACAAATCAAGCAGATGTTTATACAGAAAATACACTACTCCAGTCCAACTGATCAGATATGTAAGAACATTCAGCAATTAGTTGTATGAGCCCTGAAGCGTAGAACAAATAGCAGGTCAGCCCAGCATCTGTGCTTCTAGAGAAGCAACGCACCTCTAAAGAGGACACCCCCTGGAACAGCACAGGGGCTCTTGGCTCCAATACGCTTATTCAGGATTATCACCAGCAACTTTGTGAGGAGGAATCTGAGACTCAAGTCAGCCCCACTGAAGAGCTCTTAGTCAGTAATTTACTATACAGAAAAGCAAGTTCAGTTGATACGTTCAAAATAGACACATGCATACACGCACATATGTAAGGTTAAACGCTACAGCCTTACAGAATCCATCTGAGTTCTGAACATGTTTTTAAAAGATAACAACACACAAGGATGCCTGGGTGCCTCAGTCAGTTAAGCGTGTGCCTTTGGCTCAGGTCACGATCCCAGGGTCCTGGGATGGAGTCCCACATCAGGCTCCCTGCTCAGCAGGGAGCCTGCTTCTCCCTCTCCCACTCCCCCTGCTTGTGTTCTCTCTCTGACAAATTAATAAACAAAATCTTTTAGGAAATTAAATAACAACACAAAAAGTTAAAAATACAACTACCCTATGATCGAGCAATCACACTACTAGGTATTTACCCAAAGAATCCAAAAACACTAATTCGAAGTTATACATGCATCCTGATGTTTATAGCAACATTATCTACAATAGCCAAATTATGGGAACAGCCCACACGTGCATCAATCAATGAATGGAAAAAGAAGATGTGAGATATATGTAGATATCTCACATACATATACATACATAACATGTACGTGTTCCCTCTCTCGCTGTGTCTCTCTCTATCAAATAAATAAAATTTTGAAAATAATAAATAAATAAACTGTTCTTGACACAAAAGCATTATCTATTTAGTCCAAGTCTAAGAAATTTTCTTTGAAGGTCAAGAGCAAACCGTCCAAGGGGCAAATATTGAATGAAAAGAGGAACACGAATGAAATTTAGGCATTCTTTCTCCCCTCTCATGCTCTCTCTCACTCTCTCTCTCTCTCAAATAAATAAATAAAATCTTTTAAAAAAAAGAAAAAAGAAATTTAGGTATTCTAAGAAGAAAGAGTTCTGTGTGAAGGTGCAGCTTAAAACCAGTGGACGTGAGAGACTAGCGCGCCGGAGCGAGAGGCCACATGTGGCACCCCAGCGCGAGAACGCCTTGCAAAGTCCTACTGCGGCCAGAGAGACTGAGGACCACACAGATGACAGACAGACCGGGAGAGCCATTATTAGTGTCACTAGGAGACCTGAGCATTGCTGAGACAGACCTGGGGTATTCTGCCTGGACGGGTGTGCACAGACCTTCACGCTGTCGAGAATGCACAGAAGAAAGAAAACCAGAGATCAGAGAACCAGAGGGACGTTCAGAAAATTGGAAATGGAAGGACATCTCCGCGGCAGAGCAGGGATGTGCCCTGACAGCTCAAACTTTGGGTTTTCAGACTCAAGTTTCAAAAGGATATGGGCCATCCTTACAGGTGAGCTGATGGCAAATAGTTATATCCTGTCTACACTGCTTCTCAAATTAGATGAATTTTAAAATATTATGCTGACAGGCAGGTTTCCTAGCAATCATAATTCAATATTTTGATGAATTTCTTCTGTACTTCACTAGTGCTTTGCTGGCTCATCTCTCTAATGTGGTGTGGACTCTAAGGGAAGGGAAGCTAATGCTGACATGCGTTATTTGACCTACCAAGTAGCCGTGTAAAGAACTTGGGTCAATCAATCGTAAAAATAAGAATTTTTTCTTACCTTTCTTTTGTTAAATAAAGTGAGGGGCCTTTCAAGGAGGCAAATGGTTTCAGACAGCCACTTGTCTGTAGAATCCAGGCAGGATAGCCAAACAAGCTAGTTCCAGATCTGGGTTTGAGGCCATCACTGCACTACCATTGATGTGACTCCTGATCCCATCGCTGAACTACAAATGAGGTCCTTGGCAAACCTCCTGACTTCTCTAAGCATCTCCTTGCCCCTCTGTAAAACAAGTAAAGTTACACTTATTTAGTGGAGGGTTGGGGAAATTCTGAACCTAAACGTATCTGGATGCAGTTTCCACTGTTTCCAGAAGATTTAACTGGGGATCACATGATCAAACCTGCCAATGAACACACAGTAAGGTGAAAACTGTACCCATCAACTCTAATGTCAGCACCAAAAGATGAAAAGGTGGGGGTTCCTTTAAGAATAATTTGTTTTGGGGCACCTGGGTGGCTTAGTCTGTTAAGCATCTGTCTTATGCTCAGGTCATGATCCCAGAGTCCTGGGATCAAACCCCTCATGGGGCTCCCTGCTCAGCAGGAAATCTGTTTCTCTCTCTCCCTCTGCCCCTCCCCTGCTTGTGCTCTCTCCCTCTCTAATAAGTAAATAAAATATTTGGAAGAAGAATAATTTGTTTTTCCTGGCATTTATATATTACTTAATTTTTAAAATCCAATCTTATAATTCCTACAACTATGATACTAAAATAATATCCCCATTTTGAAAATGGTAAAGTGCATAAAAATCTGTATAAAAATTCTATGCACACTCAGGCCTCATAGGAAAACATATTTGACAAAAATCTGCTTGTACCTAACAAACCCTCATTTCATTCAAACAACTAGATATTTCTCTCTTAAGAGTTTAATTGTTGGATTTAAGTGGTGCATCTGAAAGAATGAGGTTGTTAATTGAATTTACAATGAATGCTATGAATAAATAAATATATAGCATTAATATTTTATTAATAATTATTAAGATATGTTGGAAAGCATATATTATACTAGATACTTAGTAATATATGTAAAGTATCCAGTACAATACTGTGATAAAGTAAACACTCAGAAAATATCCTATAAAAAATATATAAGCCTTAGAAAATATCCTATAAAAAATAAGAGTATAGTTAAACTGGCAAAGTGCCAGCATGTTCTTTTGGAACATACCTTGCCAAAATCAAGTCAAAACTCTCTGTCTTTTATAAACTGTAGCACCCAACATTCTAGAAGAAATCATTTTATCTCAACAGGGTGGATATTTAACTTCTAAATGGTTATTAGAAAATCCACTTATGTCAACTGTGGATATTTCGAGTCCCTAATTCTCTTTTTAGGCAACTCTGATTTTTTTTTTTAAATATTTCAGTCAGTATATATACTAGTGTATTCTATTTGGTTGGTTTCACCAATCTATTAAAAACACTTGAATCTGTTATTCTGTTACTGAAAACATTATCCCTATGTTTTTGTGACTATGATTCTCTATTTTTGCTATAGAGCATACACCACAATTGTCAGCTATTGCTTTTCTGAATGCATCAACTAGATAAAATTCATGGCTGCAAATTTCTAAATCACAATCCTTCACCTTTCACATTCAATAAATCTCTTGACTCACTTAATCAAAAATTATATCCTCCTCTTCTAGGACAATACATGGAAGCTTAATGCCATATGAAATCTGTGTATCTATTAAATGTTGTTTTGTATTCATCTTGCTAGAATATTGATAGCCTGTGGTCCTTCTGAACTTAGAGCCCAGAAAATGTCTTAGTTAAAAGTACAGTGGTCGCTTACATTTCCATATGGCATCTGCATTTATCTCCTCTCCCTTCTGAGACACCATTGTACTGATACTGAAAAAAATCAGATAAACCCACAACAACAAAGGGAATGACAACGTAATGACCAGTGAGCAAGAGATCTCAAAATTTCCGTAAGACAAAAAGCAGATGGATGAGTCTGAAGACTAATGGAGAAAGATGGAGAAAGCCGCAAGCGAGAATACTAATGAAGTAGACTGCAATCACTAAGAGACAACAGATTTGCCCTGGAATACTCGGGAGCACCAGGTATGGCAGAGGACAGGTTTAAAGAATAGGCTCGAAAAGAGGGTTAACTGAGAGTCTACAGATGGAATAGTCAACCCTGGTCCTCTTCCCTACTCCCACACAGAACACTTCAAAGTGAGCTCTTTATCTCCCAGGGGGGAAAGGCATCCTCTGGATATGCTGAGCACATTATCTGTGAAGAGGTAGGGCAGTCAGTGCAGGAACCAGCACCCCTGAGCAGATCCCTCATCTCCCAAGCATTCAGGATTCTCAGTGCAGCAGCTTTGCTTTTCTGCCCCATTACCATGACTCGTTCCCCTTCACCAAGTTCCATCCACGTACACAAGGCTCACAGTCCTGTTTTGTTTTGCTTTTTTCACAGTCCTGTTTTTAATCGCACCAGGGATGGCATTTAAGAATGGCTGAAACACCCAACACGACGATAGGCAAAAACGACGGAAGATGCACCAGGATAATTCAGGGAGCGAGGACAAGAGGGAGGGAAAGAGAGAAGAGAACCACGTCTGGTT
Organism: Ailurus styani; assembly: GCA_002007465.1. Taxonomy (NCBI): domain Eukaryota; kingdom Metazoa; phylum Chordata; class Mammalia; order Carnivora; family Ailuridae; genus Ailurus; species Ailurus styani. The sequence goes on from LNAC01000906.1 coordinate 265,435, forward strand.
GGAGTTCCCTCAGAAGACTGAGAAGGTATCACGACCATAAACCAGGAAGAGGATGATATGAAAACAGTACAAAGACCAAAAAACAAAACAAAAACAAAAACAAGAAAAAAAACAAAATAACCTCTCAGAAACCAAAAACTGTCACATTAAAAAAATTGACAAACACACTGTAATATTAAATCAGACAAATCTCTCAGAGGGTAGAACAAAGAGATTGAGAGAGAAGACATTGCTACACCGTGACTAAATAAGAAACATTCTTACTTATCTTCAATTCTTAAAAATCAACTTGCAAACAAACTGCAGAATGCTTTACTCTAAATATCAGTCAGAACGTATGTATCCTCAACCCCAGCGGTGTACAGGAAAGTAGTAGCTGACCAAGGATAAAATGGCATAAAGGGAGATGGAGGAAAGCCTGGGAACACTGGTTCCCTCACGGTGGGGGGTCAGTAAATACTCTCCACGACGGTGCAACAAGAAACGGTAGCTAGTTATTGTTGGGAGATGGAAAACTGACCTGCAAAGAAACTAGGAATGATTCTGGATAGAAGAGGGGAGAAAGATAGAGAGGCCAGTTTATTAAGCTAATTCTTTGCATATTGTAATAGAACACTGATAAACTAAGAAATTAACAAATTAAATAAATTAAAAAACAGCAATATGAAGAAGTGGAGAAAAATACATGAATAGACAAAAATAGGAAAAACAATAAGTAGTTGCCTCTGACAAGTAGGACTGGAGTAAAGAAATTACCAGAAGTCAAGCATTATTGCTTTTCATTCTAAGTGTTTCTATACTACTTGACATTTTAAACCACGAGCATTAAATAAAATATACACATTAATTTTAAGGCAGTGTTAGAGAAACAAAACAGTGTCTATCTACCTCAATTTCAAACCATTTGAGAGGCTGCCCTTTTGTATTTCTTTGGTGGGTGCTCAACATTCCCAGCATTTCAGCATTGCGGGGGTCATTTTCCAGCCATTTTTGTTATGATAAGGCCATATTTACCCATTTGATAGTGCAATCTGTCTCCAAATTAAAGACAAGCAGTAGAGAGAAATGAGCAGAAATAATCTCATCTGACCTGCAAAATCAGATATGCTCAGGAAGGATTTCAGGTTTTAGTCTTTGAAATATGCTGAGTTCATTACAAATGAAGTAAACTGTTGATCATTTAGAATCCTTGACCAGAATTGCTACTTTGCTGAATTTTACCCAAAGGAGAAAGGCAACAAACACAGACACAGCTCTCTCCAGCTCTGATCTAGTGGAAAAATTAAGTTTCCAGTATAGATTCATATCAATTTCCCTGGACTCACCAAGTTTCCGATAGGTAACATGTAGAACTAGGAGGCTTTTTTTTTTCTGTTTCTTTGTACCTTTTGATATTTTCCCAATTTTGCAAAATGTAGACGTATTACTTTCAGTAGATGAAAAGAAAACAAAAGCTCTCAGGGAGTTGGAGAGCTAGGAATGAAAACTTAAAAGACCTCAACCATCAAATAAAGGGAGATACATTTTATTACATTTCAATTCCATATGATGCAATAATGATGCACTAATGAGGCAAGGAGGGTGCATGATTTTGATTTTTACTTACATGGTGGGACAGCTTCCTAAAAAAGGCTCTGGTCGAGGAGCCCGTGTCAACTTTCCCCTTCACTGAGCTGGAAAACTGCTAAAATCTCTCTTGCCGTAATTTTCCTCCCCATTTTCACACTTTTCCATGTCACTAGATTCATTTTTCTTTAATTCATTGTGTGTACTGGGTTTATTTATTTACACAGTATAAAGGTAATACATGCTCCATGCAGAAATATTAGCAAATACTGAAAAGCACATTTAATTTTGCAATCTGCTTAGCAACTTATTGTGAACACTTTTACTGCAGGAAATTTATTTCTCCCAAAATTGTTTAGCAGTTACAAAATTTCCATCTGGTACCTGTTTTATACTTTTCTTAATCTTTCATTGTTGGATATTTTGAGTGTTTCCAGTTTCTGACTATCTTCAATAATGCATTGGTGAATATCTTCATACATACATTTTTGTACGCATCTCTGAGACTTTCTTCAGAAAATATGAAATTACTAGAACAAAGGCCATATTTTTAACTCCTTCATAAAATGTATTACTTAAAATCTTTTTAATTCATTAAATTAATTTTAATCCCATCTTTCTTTTTAATCCACATCATCTCATCCTTTCAGGATATGCCCTTATTAAATACAGCATTTTGAAATCGATACCTAGAAAAAAAGACTGGAAAAAATTACACCAAATATACCAAATGTCTGTATTTGACTCTGGGTAATGAGATTATGGATGATTTTGTTATTTACCCTTTACAGAATTTCTCAAACTTTCTCTATGATCACATATTCTTTCTTTAATTTAAATTTGTCAACATTTATTGGTGAGGATGCGGAAAAAGGGGAACCCTCTGACACTGTTGGTGGGAATGCAAGCTGGTGCAGCCGCTCTGGAAAACAGTATGGAGGTTCCTCAAAAAGTTGAAAATAGAGCTACCCTATGACCCAGCAATTGCACTACAGGGTATTTACCCCAAAGATACAGATGTAGTGAAAAGAAGGGCCATCTGTACTCCAGTGTTCATGGCAGCAATGTCCACAATCGCCAAACTGTAGAAAGAGCCCAGATTCATCTGTTGATGAATGGATAAAGATAATGTGGTATATTGGAATAATTACTTGGCCACCAAAAAACATGAAATCCATAGGGATGGAACTAGAGGGTATTATGCTGAGCGAAATAAGCCTGTCAGAAAAAGACAATTATCATATCATCTCATTCATATGTGGAATTTGAGAAACAAAACAGAGGATCATAGGGGAAGGGAGGGAAAAATAAAACAAGATGAAATCCGAGAGGGAGATAACCATAAGAGACTGTTCATCATAGGAAACAAACTGAGGTTTGCTGGGGGGGAGGGGGTAGAAGGGATGGGGTGGCTGGGTGATGGGCATTAAGGAGGCACATGATGTAATGAGCACTGGGTGTTATATAAGACTGATGAATCATGGAACTCTACCTCTGAAACTAATAATATACTATATGTTAATTAGTTGAATTTAAATTTAAAAAATAAAAAATAATAAATCTGTCAACATTTAAAATCTAAAATATCAGCATTCATGTGTAGAGTTTATCCAATGTTAATCTGATTTCATACCTAACTTCCCCCTTTTGTCTTACTCTAAGCTGCCCATGGACCTTTTTTTTTTCTTTTTTTTTTTAATTTATTTTTTTTTATTCTTTGCCCCAGGGGTACAGGTCTGTGAATCATCAGGCTTACATCTTTCACAGCATTCACCAAAGCACAAACCCTCCCCAATATCCATAACCCCCCCACCCTATCCCTACTCTCCCACCCCCCAGTAACCCTCAGTTTTTTTGTGAGATTAGGAGTCTCTTATGGTTTGTCTCCTTCCCCATCCCATCTTGTTTCATTATTTTTCCCTCCCTACCCCCCACAACCCCCCACCATGACTCTCAAGTTCCTCATATCAGAGAAATCATATGATAATTGCCTTTCTCTGATTGACTTATTTCGCTCAGCATAATACCCTCCAGTTCCATCCACGTCGTTGCAAATGGCAAGATTTCGTTTCTTTTGATAGCTGCATAGTATTCCAT
>LNAC01000906.1:272678-408429 GCA_002007465.1 Ailurus styani
CTGAATGTTAACATACCTGACTTGAGACTGCAATTAAAGGTACATCTAAAAGGCGCTGCACAAGAATCTGGAGGGAATTGGACCCTTTCATTCCACTATAATGCTAGCCTACAACCACCTTAACATTATACACTGAATATGAAATGTCTGCTTTATCACTACAGAGATTTGCAAAGAGCTTCACGTTATAACCCCATTTGAGGAACCACAGACTTGTTGCTAGGTATTTGTTTCATTTTTAGCAAACTGAGAAATAAGGGACTCCAGTAGACAAGGAATAATAGTCAGGAGCCCCCCGGGATGTGACCCTGTGATTTTAGCCAGGTTCCAACTTTAGATATCCAAGAAACCTCCGTGCCTCAGTTCAGGTCTCCACTGAGGTCCAAACCGCAGCACCCCAGCCTCAGCCCACAAAGAAAGACATTTCTGTCCTCAGGAGGGAACACTTGTGACAAAATGTTAGGTGTACTTTATTAACAGTAATGACCCTGGTGATGAGAAGATGATTAAGCCATTTCCTGATTTGCTGGTTTCCTAGAAAATAATCTTGGCGGGCAGAACACAGTGATTTTTTTTTTAAATATATGCAGCACTGTTTCTTCCCTAGCCATACTCCTTTGTATATGAAATATCAGATCTCAGAGGGAAATTAAATTATAAAATGCCGTAATGTCTCATTTATTAGTCAGAGGGTACTAAATTACAGGTGAATGAATTTTCCAAATAACTTGAACTTTACCCCATCAAGCATCAACCTTTTAAAAGCTTACCAGGTAGATATGTAAATTATATGTAACATAAAAGTATACAAATTATAATTTACAGTGTAATATAAATTACAATATTGTACATATCAATCATATGAGTCACTTTTTTGCCTTCTAAAACAAAAGGTATTGAGCATGTGTGCCTCTTGATAACACAGGTCCCTAATTAGGAACTTGTGTGTCTATGATAATCATAGTGTCCTAATATTGCCACGTACTTTGATTTGGCTTTTTAAAATTTTTTTAGTCTCCTTTTGAACTTCGGCTGTTTGGTATCATTGCAGGGTAATAAGATCCTTCTTATACTAATTCCTTATTTCTAATTTGCTATGGACAAATAGATTAGATTTTTGGAAGAGTAAGTGTGCATGTGTGTGTGTGTGTGTGTGTGTGTGTGTGTGTGTGTGTGTGTGTGTGTTATGATTGTAAACCAGCCTTTAAAGACTGTCCCAAGATGACAGTGCAGGACTTTAAGTTACTGGAATCTACAGCCATATTTCTGACTTCTCAGAGTTCTCTTTCCCTGGCTCTTAGCTAAGCTCGCAGGACTTGATGTGGTCGGTTAAGTGACATCCTGATAAACGAGGTATTAATGAAGCATGATATTATATAAATTCTTTTCGATTGACTATTTGAGAAAACATTTCAAGTTTCAAGACTGGCTTACTTCCATCCCCAAATTATGCAACCTTGATGTCCAATGCAAATAAAATATTATTGAGTATAAAGCTTAATTTAACGCTTAAAGAGCAAAGTATTAATTGGGGATCACAAATGTTTGGGGAAAGAATAAAAGGCAACGTATTAACAAACACTCTTCTAACGCATTTTCAAAGAATTAAACCAGTTATGCACTTAGAAGTCCCAGGTTGAACTTGCTGGCTTATTCAAGCACTCCAGGGGCCCCAGCTGGAGATTCCGCTTCTGAAAGTCAAGGGAAAAGCAATACCCCACTAGTTTTTAAACTCCCTTAGTTAATAGTGAATGAGGGTTGAAAACCACAAAGATCTAACCCCTCCAGATTATTACCCGCTGCAGGAATGCTTTCCTCTTCCTAGATTACTATTCCTCCCCTTTCTTTCCTCTTCACCCCCCAACTCGGTTGTCTTCTTCTTCCTCTATTTCTCTTCTGCCCCTTAGGCTTCACAGAACTCCAGTACTCTCTTCAACTTTGGGGTCTTCTGGGTTTTTTAAGGCACTAATATATCTTCTAAACTCATATTGCTCAAAAGTAATATCTCCCCAGGTGCCTGCGTGGCTCAGTTGCTTGAGGATCTGACTCTTGCTTTTAGCTAGGTCATGCTCTCCAGGTCATGAGATCAAGTCCACACCGGGCTGGGTGCTCAACTGGTAGTTTTGCCTAAGATTCTCTCTCTCCCTCTCCCCACCCTCTGCTTGTGAGCTCTCTCTCTTTCTCTCTCTCTCTCAAATAAATAAATCTTTAAAAAAAGAAGTAATCTCTCCCAACTTCTGTGCTTTCCAACGCATATTGTTCTTTATTTATTTCCTCCTGCCTCATGTTATAGTTATTTTTTACTTGCCTATATTCCCACTAAATTCTAAATGTGTTGAGGACAAAAATTATTTCCTATTCACCTTGATATCTTCCATAATGCCTAGTAAACGGTGGGCATTAGCCCCCAAAACATATACATATAAGGTATATTTAATTAAATTGATATTATTTATACACAATAAGAAAGAAAATATACTATATTTATATGTGTTGTTTTCAAAGCACTTCTATACCCATGGTCTTAATTTAAACATATAATAAGCCAGTGGTTTAAATGAACCCAAAATGGTCATTTATTATTTTACTTGCCCAGCTTTCATTTTCTTTTCTTCTGATACCAGCACTCTGACTTTTCTGATGAATTATTCCTACACTTCTTTTATTCCAAATGATACAAGGGTGTAACTCCAGCCCTGGCTCCACACATGGTCATGTGATAGATGGGTGGCCTATCAGGGCACAACATTCCCCAGACTCTGGTGATTGAGTCAGGGATGAGCACATGATGAAAAGAAGGAAGAAAGGAAGAAGGAAGGAAGGAAGGAAGGAAGGAAGGAAGGAAGGAAGGAAGGAAGGAAAGAAGGAAGGAAGAGCAGGGAGGGAGGAAGGGCAGGGAGAGAGGAAAGGCAGGGAAGGGGAGGGAAGGAAGAAAAGAAAGAAGGGAGGGAGAAAGAGAAAAAGAGAAAGAAGAAGAAAGGAAGGAACGGGAGAAAACTGAATTCTGGGACTTCCATGAAATTGTTCGGAAAACAAAATAATTCATTTCTGATGAAGTTGCTGTGACATTAGGATGTAAATTAATTTGCCATTACAAGGGAAGAACCAAGAGGGAGAACAGAAGAACTGAGAGAAAAAGAAAAAAAAATGACTCTTAATGACATCATTTAAATTCCTGAATCCAGCCATACCTAAAGCCTACATAGAACATGTTTGGTAAGTGAACCAATGAAAAAGACTTCTCAAAGTCTTTTTACAGCAAATAATTACAGCAAAATAATCAACAAAAGTTAATTACAGAATGGAAAAAAATATTTCCAAACTGTACATATGATAAGGAGTTGATACCCAAAATATATAAGAACTACCACTCAACAGCAATCAATAAATAAAATAACAATTAAAAAATAGGCAAAGGAAATGAATGGACATTTTTCTAACGAAGACATACAAATGGCTGGCAGGTACATGAAAAGGTGCTCAACATCAACAATCAACAGGGAAATGCAAACCAAATCACAAGAAGATATCACTTCACACCTGTTAAAATGGCTGTTATCAAAATGACAAAAGATTTAAAAAGAAAAAAGGACAAAAGATAACAAGTATTGGCAAGAGTGTGGAGAAAAAGAAATCTTTGTACGCTATTGGTGGGAATGTAAATTGGTACAATCATTATGGAAAACAGTATGGAGGCTCCTCAAAAGTTAAAAATAAAACTACCATATGATCTAACATTCCTACTTCTGGGTATATACCCAAAGGAAATGAAAACAGGATATCGAAGAGATATCTGCAGTCTCCTGTTGATTGCATCATTATTCACAGTAGGTAAGATATGGGAACAACCAAAGTTTCCATCTATGAAACAATGAATAAAGAAGATGGGTGGATACCACATATGCACACACACATATTTATATGAATATTACTCAGCCATAAAATAGGGAGACCTGCCATTTAGGACAACATGGATGAAACTGGAATGCATTATGCTAAGTGAAACACACCAGACACAGAAAGACAAATACTGTGTAATCTCACTTACAGGCAAAATCTACAACAGTAGAACTCACAGCAGAATGATGGTTGACAGAAACTAGGGGATAGGGGAAATGGGGAGATGTCAGTCAAAGGATACAAACTTTCCGTTAGAATGAGTTCTGGGGGATCTAATGTACACCATGGACACAAGATATTATTAACTATCTTGTATCGTTAGTACTTGAAATTCACTAGGACTTGAAATTTGCCAAGATCTTAGATCTTAGATGTTCTCACCACACACGCACAAATGATAACTATGTGAGGTGATGGATGTGTAAATTAACAAGACTACGGTAAGCACTTCACAAGGTGTATGTATATTAAATCATCACATTGTGCCTCCTACAAACACATTGTACAACCTGAATACATAAAATTTGCATTTGTCAATAATACTTCAATAAAGCTGGAGGTAAAAAAAAAAAAGCCATTTGAATAGCCTTTTTTCCATCTCAAAAAGAAAAGGTGCTGCTCACCCAAAGCTTAATAATATCCCTGGGAGTTAAGGTTGTTATAGGAGCCACCTCTCACTCGTGGAAGTTAAGCTGGAGAAGGCTTTGGGGACATGCTAGTTCTCCCTCTACTGCGGTGCTCCCAGTACCATGATTCCTCTTCAACGCAGCATCGTAAAACACCAACATAGGAATGGCAACGCTTAGGGAGAGTCAGAAAACAATTTTCAAAATAAGTTAACCAATTTTTTTTAAAGTATATTTTTGCTACAAATATATTTTACAAAGGTGAAATAAGTTTACCAAACACTGACAGCCTTCACAATGTTACTTATCCACACTGTGGATCAATATAATCACCTGTTGTTCTCCATATGAGAACAACAGGTGATTATATTGATCCACAGTGTGGATAAGTAACACTTATTTTTTTTTTCCCCTCATGGTAACCAATTGGTTTGGTCTTTCTTTCCCTATTCGGGTGAGTCACGATGCCATGTGACAAGAAGAGAAATTATTCAAGCAGAATACATTCATTAAATGTGAACAAGGACAAAGATGAAACAGATCAAAATCTGTCTATGTGGCCTGACTAAATAATTCAATAGCAGATGGTTCTGGAAATTCAGGTGGCCCTCAGTAATTAGAGCTTAAGATCTCAGCCCTAGGAAGGAGGAGGCTTGCTTCAGCTGCTTCAATAATACCTACCCATGGGGCGCCTGGGGGGCTCAGTCGGTTAAACATCTGCCTTCGGTTCAGGTCATGATCCCAGCATTCTGGGATCAAACCCCATGTCGAGCTCCCTGCTCAGTGGGGAGCCTGCTTCTCCCTCTCCCTCTGCCTGCCTCTCTGCCTACTTGTGCACTACCTACCTACCCCTTATTAGCCCAGATTATTGGTCACTGGGTGCTCACCGGGCTTCTTGCATAAAACAGAACTTAACAAAACAAGGAGAAAGGAAAATAAACCTGGAGGCTCATGTGAAGGGTTTGGCTAGTAGCTGCTGCAGCTGATAGGAACAGGATCTGCCCCTTTACTGGGTAAAAGGTCAAGGTCAAGCTTCTCAATACACACATGTGAAGTTGAAAAGGTCATGAAGCTTTGGGGATTAATTTTGTTTTGTTTTCCATTTGTCCATAATACACCAGACACACACACACACACACACACACACACACACACACACACACACACGAGTCAATCTACATTATTTGCAGATTTTGTGTCCGCAAATTTGCCTACTTGCAAACATTCATTTGTGACCCCAAAATCCATATCGGTGGTGCTTGGTGAACATTTGCAGACGTGCAGAGTAGACAAAAAATGTTAGCCACACACGTTCCCACCTGAGGCAAACAAGGCGATGCTCTGCTTTCTTATTGCAGCTGTCACACTCTAAACAAGTGTCCTTTTCACGGTCTATTTAGTGCCACATTTTTCACATTTTTCTGTTTTTCTGTTGATGAATTCGCTGTTTAAAATGGCCCTCGAGTGGAACGCTGAAGTGTTGTCCACCTTTCCCAAACACAGGAGGCTGCACTGTACCTTACAGAGAAATGTGTGTGGCGAGCTTTGTTCAGATACGAGGTATTATGTTGTTGGCTTTGAATTCAATGTTGCTGAATCAAGAAAATATGTTAAATGAGCTGTCCCATAAAACAAGGTTATGTATTGATCCGTTAACGATAGTGTTGTGACCTCACAGGAGTCTAACCCTGTATTTTCCCCAGAAGCAACAGTTCAGTGACTTTACAAAACATAACCAGTGCAAATAATAAAACTTGTCTGTACAAACATATAAAATATGTAGATGTATTACTGCAGAGGCACAAATACCTTTAACTGACATTGTGTACAGATAGACCTCCATTCAAAGAGCCATTTTTTAGGGGAAGGGCTGCATTACCCTTCGCACATTCAAACGAAAGGTCCAGAGGTCTCGCTGCCATGAGAACATTCAGGGTCTGCTCCCTCCAGCTCCAGCAGATAGGAGGGTTATAAACACCTCATGCAGGACCATGTTGCAGTGGACATAGGAGATGAAAGAGCTGACTTTGATCACTTAATCCCTGCTTCCCTCATGAGTCCCAGTAATGATATTCATGGAGGAACCATGGAAACTGCTTCCCTGAGAAACAGCAAAACAGGGTACCAGTACTAACTACCACCATGCTCCCTTTCTCAGAACCTGGGTATAACCTCAGAATCCACTCACCACGGGAGACAATTATGGTGGCAATCTTTGTGTCTGCTCCCTACCTCCCAAGTATAAGCAAGTCATTGGTTTTTTTATGAAAATCTAACAGGTTGTAGTCACAATGACCGGAGCTCTAAGATCAACGTCGGCAGCCACAAACACACACCGCTCATCTGCCACGATGTGGGACAGTTGGGAGAAAATACAGGAAAGTGCAAGGGAAGGTTGGTACCTTCGAAAATCTTCTAAGGATAATGGGACCTTAATTAATTTGACATTTACAGGAACTAATTCAGAGTTCCCATCGAAATCATGGAATGAGCAGTGGCAGGTCCAAAGTCATGGCTCAGGCAGAAAGTATTAGCAGATAAGCCTTTTGGAATAGAGTGCACTATTTTACTTTTTGTTTATTTACTTCTCTTTCAGTGGCAATTATATGCCGTGCACATAGTTGGCCCTCAATAAATATCTCTTGAATTAAATGGAAGGTACCTTCCATTTGCTGATATCACCCCAACCTAAACCCCTGGCCTTAGACAAAATCAGGCAGTTATGGATCTTACTACTTTTTGGAGTGTATTCCTTTAAAAAAAAAAAAGATTTATTGATTTATTTCTTGAGAGAGAAAATGAGAGAGTGAGAGCATGAGACAGGTGGGGGAAGGTTCTGAGGGAGAAAAAGACTCCCCACTAAGCAGGGAGCCCGAGGCAGGACTCGATCCAGCTACTACAGGATCATGACCTGAGCCTAAGGCAGTTGCCCAACGGAGCCACCCAGACGCCCTAGAGTGTATTCCATAATGACTTTTTCCAAGTTGCTCAGGAGTCTAACGGAAAACAGATCTCCCCAGGTGTCCCCAGGACGTGGTATGGATACAGCAAAAGGGATGCACAAGGAAAAGAGGGAGACAGGGGAACGGGCACGGAAGTAGAGAGACAAGTACCAAGGCTTTATTAGGTCCCAGAAACACTGCACCTAGTAGAAAAGGGTAGCAACCAGAACATCCGATTAAATATTGTGCACTGAACCTATACATTTATGTTCATTCCCTCCCAAAACCTATAAACACAATAACAAATTTTAAACACACAAACCTAGCGGTTCATGAGTTTCACTCATACTCACCAACTTTAAAACCAGTTTGAGTTCCCCTGGCCTCACTAGGTAAAAACTAAGGTAACCAGAATCATAGAAATTCTCTAACATGAAAGAAAGTGGAAAACACATTTAAAAAGACAAAGATGAAAAGTGACAAAAATATTATCAGAAGGTAACTTATAAAACTATTATGATAACATCAGCGATAAAAGTAGATATTGCATCCATCAAAGTATGGGGTGCCACGAAAAGAAGACATATTTAGAGAAATAAAGGGACGTTTGGAAATGAAAACTATGAGACAGAGAATGGAAAGAATTCAACTGAAGGGTCGGAGAGAAACTTAAGGAAATATCCTAGAAAGTAAACAAAAAAGACAAAAATATGGAAAAAGAAGAGAAAGCATCAGAAAATTAGAGAAACTGTCTAGAAGCTCCAGAAAGAAAGTATACAGACAAAAAAAAAAATAGAAGGGAAGAAAATACCAAATTAGTAATGTATGCCAAACTCATAAAACCGAAAAGTAAAAGTTTCCAGATTTAATGGGCTAGCCTAGTACCCCAGCCAATAAAGAAGACAAATCAAAGACCCTTCCCCAGTACATCAGCAAAAAAACAAATAGAATGAAAAAAACCATCATAGAGAAGAGATCAGTAATCAGATTGTCATTAGATGGCTCAACACCAACACCAGAAGACAAAATTCAAAGAAATAATAACGTCTTCCAGATTCAGGGGGAGGAATAATTTTTAAAATTCTATAACTAGCCAAATTATCAATTAAATGTGATCATAAAGACTTTCTAAGTCTGCACGTCCTCAAGAAACTTATGTGCTGTGGCCCCTACTCTAGAAAGTACAAGGTGAAAAATGTTCTCCACCAGAATGAAGGTATAAATCAAGAAAGAGGGCGCCTGGGTGGCTCAGTGGGTTAAAGCCGCTGCCTTCGGCTCAGGTCATGATCCCAGGGTCCTGGGATCGAGGCCCGCGTCGGGCTCTCTGCTCAGAGGGGAGCCTGCTTCCTCCTCTCTCCTCTCTCTCTGCCTGCCTCTCTGCCTACTTGTAATCTCTCTCTCTCTCTCTCTCTCTCTGTGTCAAATGAATAAAAATAAAATCTTAAAAAAAAATAAAATAAATCAAGAAAGACATGGAAATAAGGAAATTCAGGATCCCACAAAAAAAAAAGGGGGGGCGTGGCAAAACGTGTCCTGGCGTGGTAAAAAAGGGCATTCCAGAGTGACTGTTCAGTCCAGGCCCAGAACTGCAGCAGAAGCAAAGAGGGCTCCCCAGCAGTTCCCGCTCCAAAAAAAGTAATTAAAACTGGCATATTACCTAATATGTCTCAATGTATTAAGAGTTATTTAGATGGGATAGTTAATAATACTCTATTACTTACTTGAAAGTTGCTAAGAAGGGCGCCTGGGTGGCTCAGTCGGTTTAGTGTCCAATTCTTTTTTTTTTTTTAAGATTTTGTTTATTTATTTGTTTGACAGAGAGAGGGCATAAGTAGACAAAGCAGCAGAGGGAGAGGGAGAAGCAGACTCCTCACTGAGCATGGAGCCCGATGCGGGGCTCGATCCCAGGACTCTGGGATCATGACCTGAGCCAAAGGCAGATGCTTAATGGACTGAGCCACTCAGGCCGCCAAGGGTCCAACTCTTGATTTCAGCTGAGGTCATGATCTGAGTCATGGGTTGGAGGCCTGTGTGGGGCTCTGCAGTCAGGGGGGAGCCTGCTTGAGACTCTTTCTCTGCCTCTATCCCTCCCCCAACTCAGGCATGGGCGCGTGTGTTCTCTCTCTCTCTTTAATCTTTTAAAGAAAAAGAAAGCTGCTGCGAGAGTAAATCTTAAGTGTTCGCACTGCAGAAAAAGAAATGGTGATTATGTGATGTGATGAAGATGTTAGCTGATGCTATGATAGTAATCATTTTGCAATTTGTAAGTATATCAAAGCAATATATTATACACTTTAAAGTTATCTAATGGTCTGTCAATTATATCTCAATAAAGCTTAAGCATTTTTTGAAAAAGAATTTTTAAAGACAAGAAAAAAGAGAGAGAGAGATCTGTATATGACAGAGTTTGGGGATATTTTCATCCATAAAATAAAGGAGTAGACCAGCAGATCTTTCTTTCCAGCTCAAACAACCTATGATCCCTAACCTATGATCCCCAATCCTTAAAGATGAAAATCTATATTTTAGAGCCAAGGTCAATAATGTATGGTTCATGCGCTTACCCAGGAAATGAGCCAAATAATAGTTAGAAAAACATTTTATTTATATCAGGATTTTAAAAGTTGGCTATTTAGCCAAGTAAGCTGTGCTTCCTCCAGTCAAACCACAACCCACCTCCCTGACCTCTTCCAGGCACAAACTTCTAACCGTAGCTCCCAGAGAAGGCACTAGAAACAGGTGACAAGAAATGCCCTTGCTAATATTGGCACCTTTCACAGACAGGCCACTAGTCTGCAAACTAAGAGAATTTAAGGATTAAGAAGCCACTTCAGCATAAGACTCACATTAGCCAACTTATCCTTGCATTTGCTAATGACCAAAAATAAAACCTTATAAATACGTTAAAGTGTTCTACAAAACTGAGAATAAATGGGTATTATCTGTGAAATCTTTCTTTTCTATTTGGCCTCCATACAGTCCTAGGGTTCATGCTGCTCATACATTTTGTATTCGGTGGAAGTGAATTTCCAACCTAAACGTTGAATATAAAAGCAAGAGACCAAGAAACTTTTCATTCTTTTTTCCTGGTTTCTAGTTGCACTACCCCTCTAGCCATTACCCTTAGCTGCATCTTCCCATGACTCCCCTCACTTGATCCTACCTGCCACACTTCCCCCAACTCCCTATCATCTTTGCTGGGTCTCTGTCCTCAGATGCCTTCTTCTTCCAGGATGATTTATACCCCTACTGTTCCTTAAGCCAGCCACTGGGGAAGCACCATTAAGAAATCTTGGGATAAAGACGATGGCTGAGGAAACCCACTGAAACCTGCTGAAACACACTCAGCTGTTTCAGAAAATTGGGATAAAAGCTGAGAGTCAGTTCTGGGCTTCCCCTCTTTATTCGGAATCACCTCCATGACATCACATGAAACCTGAGGGACCAGGTAACCCAGGAATAAAGCTGTTGAAAGGTAAATAAATGAGGGGCCCCTGGGTGGCTCAGGGGGTTAAAGCCTCTGCCTTTGGCTTAGGTCATGATCTCAGGGTCCTGGGATTGAGCCCCGCATCAGGCTCCGTGTTCAGAGGGGAGCCTGCTTCTTCCTCTCTCTCTGCCCACCTCTCTGCCTACTTGTGATCTCTCTCTCTGTCAAATAAATAAATAAAATCTTAAAAAAAAAGAAAAAGAAAGGTAAATAAATGACTCCATGTGATTCTGACCTTGGGGAGATATTCATCTAAAGGTTTGCAAGACATTGCATTCACATTAGAGCTGTATGTATTTTTTAAAGATTTTATTTATTTATTTGACAGAGAGAGAGGGAGGGAGCAAGCATGAATGGGTGGAGAGGCAGAAGGAGAGGGAGAAGCAGGCTCTTCTTTGAGCAGGGAGCCCAAATCCAGGCTCCATCCCCAGACCCTGGGATCATGACCTGAGCTGAAGGCTTAACTGACTGAGCCACCCAGATGCCCTTAAAGAGGTATATTTTTAAATCTGGCTGAACTGGGATTCTAAACATTTGGGGCACCATTTACCCTGAGTGTTTACATTAAGGGACAGCTAAATGGCTGTAAAGTATTCATGCTGACAGCAGAGGGTACAATTTATTACCCTGGAAGAACCTAATTCTTCTTTTTTTTTTCTAAAGGAATTTTATTTTTATTTCTATCTTTTTTTAATTGAAAAAAATTTTTTTACTTTATTTTTTCAGTGATCTAAGATTCATTGTTTATGCACCACACACAGTGCTCCATGCAATACGTGCCTTCCTTAACACCCACCACCAGGCCCACCCAACTCCCCTCCCTCCTTCCCTCCAAAACCTTCTGTTTGTTTCTCAGAGTCCAGTCTCTCATGGTTCGTCTCCCCCTCTGATTTACCCCAATTCACTTTTCCTTTCCTTCTCCTAAAGTCCTCCATTTTATTCCTTCTGCCCCACAAGTAAGTGAAACCATATGATAATTGACTTTCTCTGCTTGACTTATGTCACTCAGCATAATCTCCTCCAGTCCCATCCATGTTGATGCGAAAGTTGGGTATTCATCCTTTCTGATGGCTGAGTAATATTCCATTGTATATATGGACCACATCTTCTTTATGCATTCGTCTGTTGAAGGGCATCTGGGCTCTTTCCACAGTTTGGCGATTGTGGACAATGTGGCTATGAACATTGGGATACATATGGCCCTTCTTTTCACTACATCTGTATCTTTGGGGTAAATACCCAGTAGTGCAATTGCAGGGTCATAGGGTAGTTCTATTTTTAATTTTTTGAGGAAGCTCCGCACTGTTTTCCAAAGTGGCTGCACCAACTTACATTCCCACCAACAGTGTAACAGGATTCCCCTTTCTCCACATCCTCTCTAACACTTGGTGTTTCCTGTCCTATTGATTTTGGCCATTCTAAGTGGTTTAAGGTGGTATCTCAAAGTAGTTTTGATTTTAGTTTCCCTGATGGCTAGTGACGATGAACATTTTTTCATGTGTCTGTTAGTCATTTGTATGTCTTCTTTGGAGAAGTGTCTGTTCATGTCTTCTGCCCATTTTTGACATTCTAGATCAATATGTCTGTGGACACAAGACTTACNGACATTCTAGATCAATATGTCTGTGGACACAAGACTTACATGAAGAAACAGTTAAAGTCCATAATAGGGACTGCAAATTCACCTGCCTGGAGGAGTCAGGAGGTAACCCCAATGACCGGCCATGGGCAAGCACAGGAGAGAGGGGAACTATAGGGAACTGGAGCGAGCAGGTCCCGTCGGAGCGGCGGCAGTTACTTTGCTCCAAACAATTGCTATCATGCAACAGCGTATGCCTATTGTCGCCCTACGTTTTGTTCTTGAACCATAACATGTCCCAATTTTTGAAACACTAGAAAGGAAAAAGAAAAATCTGTACACTTAAACCAACCAAATCTATCGCCTTATAGGGAGCCATGCAAATTTTTATCTTTGCCAGCCAAATGGCTCTTTAAGAAGAGAGCAGGATCAGGAAGGTTTAGATAGCCCTCTGGGACAGTTCCAAATTTCAAGGACCTCAAAGGTGACCTCTGGCATGCACTTCGCTCTCATTAACGTCAGCAGGGGTTAAGAATTTATCAGATCAATTATATCAAGATTTTCAAATGGAGGTCTTCTTTTTATCTCTCCTGGATCAAACATTTATTTCATAATCCTTGGAAATATGGATGCGAGGCTAAACAAAGGATCCTGACTTTTTCTAAGAAAATATTTGTACTAATAAGAGGCCAAAAAAGACGTTCTGTACATTGACAAAAGATCGGTTTTCTGTGGCTGGCATTAAAACTTTCGACATCAAATTAGGTGAAAGTGTCAGGAGGTATTCTTAAAAGCTTGACTGCTTGGGAAGGATTTAGGGATATGAGTGTGCAGCTGGGCATCAGAACATTATTGATGTTTGTCCTCAGCCAGTGTTTGGCAGACACTGTTTCCATAGGATAGGATTGTCCGGTCCCTTCATTTATCTTGAATTTTTAAATTAAACTAGTATTTTTAGTGGGGCACATGGATTAGAAGAGATCATGAGAAAAAGAAATAGCTTGGCAAGAGATAGAATTCAAATACCAAGCAACATCTTAAATTGAATTGCCTTGAAATAACCTAACAACAAGGTTAGAAAAGTTTAAAACATTTTAAGGGTCAAACGCTCAGAATCCTACAGCATCTCTAATTAGCCAAGTGCAGTTCACAGAAGGAAGCTAAGCTCTCAAGATTAAATCCAGCGGACGCTCCTGACCACTTTCCACTTAACCAGTCCACCTGACTGAGCCACGGGCTCCTTTCCTCTGCAAAACATCTGAGTGATTTTACGCTCGGCAATTACCACTACTGTGTTATTTTCTAGAAGGCCTACACATTCGTTTTATGTTCATTTTGAGTTCCCTACATTTTTCTCCAGTCACTTTATCCCAGTTCTCTTACTAGTGCAATTACATAATTTAATTAAATGTTACATGAACTGGTGAAATAAGAAACTATGAAAACAGAGTTGAATACTTCAGAAAAAGTTGACAAAGGCAAGACAATTATTGTAGTAAGATATTTGTGAAAGAGTGAGATATATCTGTAAAAATCCAGGCAGATTCTGCATTCAGACCACCTCACAACTCTAGCTCCTAGCCCTACTTTTAGTAAGTTGAAAGCAGCAGACAGAGGAGACAATGCACTGTGGACGGGCTGGATGCCAGGGGGCCGACTGAGCTCTCCTCAGTGCACGTACCCTCGGAGAGGCCTTGACTCATCGTAATATTAGGGAACAACGTGAATATATTTAAGACACGTATATATTGTTTTCATGCATCTCTTTTCTTTTTTTCTTTTATTTTCCTATTTGAGTCTAGTCGACACACAATGTTACATTAGTTTCAGGTGTACAACATAGTGATTCATCGTCTCTGTATGTTATGCTGTTCTCACACAAGTGTAGCTACCATCTGTCACCACACAACAGTGTTATAATACCATTGCCTATGTTCCCTATGCTGTATCTGTTATCCCCATGACTTGCTCATTCCATTACTGAAGCCTGTCTCTCCCACTCCCCTTCATCCGTTTTGCCGATCCTCTCCAGCAACCATCAGTCTGTTCTCTGTATTCATAGGTCTGATTCTGCTTTTTGTTTTGGTGTTCATTCATTTGCCTTTTCAGATTTCACATATGACTGAAATTATGTGGTATTTCTTTCTCAATCTGACTTATTGCACTTAGCATTACACCTGCTGTGTCCATTTTCAAATGGCATAATCTCATCCTTATTGAGGCTGTGTAATATTCCAGTGTGTGTGTGTGTGTGTGTGTGTGTGTGTGTGTGTGGACTGCATCCCCCTTATCCATTCATCTATCCATAGACACTGAAGGTGTTTCTGTATCTTGGCTATTATAATTAATGTTGAAATAAACACAGGGTATATCATTTTGGATTAGTGTTTTTGTTTTCTATGGGAAAATACCCAGTAGTGGAATTACTAGATCATATAGTATATCCATTTTTAATTTTTTGAGGAACCTTCCTACTGTTTTCCACAGTGGCCACACCCCATTACATTCCCACCAACAGTGTAGGAGGGGTCCTTTTCCTCCATACCCTCTCTAATATTTACGTCTTTTTGATTCTAGTTATTCTAGTGGCTTTGATTTGCATTTCCCTGATAATTAGTGGTGTTGACTAATCACTAATCATGAATCTCTTTTCAGTTTGCTGACACATTTATTGGTCAATGCCTTTACTATATTCATTTCAAGCAAACCCTGTGTTCAAAGAAACCCTATGTTCAAACTTCTACCAAAGTTTATGACATTTGTAGCCTTTGGGTTTTAAACCATTGTCAGGATAGAAATTTTCTCCTTAGCCTAACATCCTGGCATAACAACCAATTGCAAACTTAGCATTCCAGTGGACCAAAATCAGGATAATACCTATGGAGACTCCCCACTATGAAGTTGCTTTTTTCTCCTCGATCTCATAAAAACGTATATGTTTGTTTCATAATTAAGGTAAATAAAGTTATCAAATCACTTTATATTATCTAAAACGAGTTATGTTCTATAAATCTGTGAAATATTTCTGAATAGGACAAAATTTTGAGAAGTAACAATCATTAGTAATTTTATGTGCCAGACCCTACTAATAAACATAGACACACCAAGTACATTTATACAGTTATTTTTCACAGCACTTTATACCTGAGAAAATTAAGTACCAGAGATAATACATAAGTTGCCTACGGTCACTGTATGTAATGTGAAAGGCAATAGCCAGGATTTGGCCTCTGGTCTCTTGAGCTCCAAAGCTGGTACTCCTCAACACAATGCTGTCAGGAGCCCCCAGATTCTATCACTTTGATGCTACTCAACTTAAGGCTCCTAGAGTCTTTAGAACACCTAGATTTTATCTTTTTTAAATAGCTCCATGTAATTTTTTAAGTCACTGGTTATAACATGCAGTTATATAATTTAAAAGTACTAGATGCTCCTGCACAAAATTTCTTTGGAGCAGAAAAGAACACATATATATTACTAATAAGAAAATACTTCAGTGGGCGCCTGGGTGGCTCAGTGGGTTAAAGCCTCTGCCTTCGGCTCAGGTCATGATCTCAGGGTCCTGGGATTGAGCCCCCGCATCGGGCTCTCTACTCAGCAGGGAGCTTGCTTCCTCCTCTTTCTCTGCCTGCCTCTCTGCCTACTTGTGATCTCGCTCCCGCTGTGAAATAAATAAATAAAATCTTAAAAAAAAAAAAAGGAAAGAAAGAAAATACTTCAGGGGAAAAAAAAGAAAGTACTTCAAAGGAAAGATAAAAAAGGAATAATTTGGGGATTTTTAACTCCTTCATACAAACACCTACTTCTAGGTTTATACTCAGCACTGAGAACTCAAAGTTGCCTGGGACAGCGTGATTGTCCTCAAGGAGCCCATGGTCTGGGTGAGGAAGAAATGATTAAGCAGTTGTGAAATGATAGCCTAGCCATTCTAATAGAGGTCCATGCTAAGCACTGCAGAAGCCAGAGGGGATGAAAACCCTCGACAAACTGGGTTTGGAGGGAACATATCTCAATATAATAAAGGCTATGGATGACAAGCTCACAACTAACATCATACAGAACAGTGAAATGTTGAAATCTTTTCCTCTAAGATCAGGAACAAGACAAGGGTGCCCACTCTCATCACTCTTATTCAAAAGAGTACTGGAAGTCCTTATGAAAACGATCAAGCAAGATAAAGAAATAAAAGCCATCTGGCACAAAAATAGACATATAGATCAATGGAACAAAATAGAGAGCCCAGAAATAAACCCACACTTAATGGTCACTTAATCTACGACACAGGAGGAAAGAATATGCAGTGGGGAAAAGACAGTCTCATCAACAAATGGTGCAGGGAAAACTGGACAGCTACATGTTAAAGAATGAAATTGGACCACTTTCTTACACTAAACACAAAAATAAAATCAAAATGGATTAAGGACCTTAAACGTGAGAGCTGAAACCATAAAACTCCTAGGAGAAAACACAGGCAGTAATTTCTTTGACATCGGCTATAGAAACATTTTTCTAGACGTGTCTCCTCAAGCAAGGGAAACAAAAGCAAAGATAAATGTCAGGATGATACCAAAATAAAAAGCTTTTTGCACAATGAAGAAAACCATCAACAAAATGACAAGGCAACCTACTGAATGGAAGAAGATACCTGCAAATGATATGTCCAGTAAGGGATTAACATCCAATATATAAAAAGAATTTATACGACTTGACACCAAATAATAATAATCGGTAAAAATGGGCAGAAAACCTGAATAGACATTTTCTCCAAAGAAAACATACACATGATCAACAAACACAAGAAAAAATGCTCAACATCATTAATCACCAGGAAAATGCAAATCAAAACCACAAGATATCACATTACGCCTGTCGGAATAACTAGAATCAAAAAGACAAGAAACAAGTGTTGAGAATGTGAAGATAAAGGAACCATCATGCACTGTTGGTAGGAATGCAAGTTAGTACAACCACTGTGGAAGACAATATGGAAGTTCTTCAAAAAATTAAAAATAGAGGGGCACCCAGGTGGTTCTGTCCATTAAGCATTTGCCTTTGGCTCAGGTCATGATCCTGGAGTCCTGGGATCAAGACCCACACTGGGCTCCTTGCTCAGCAGGGAGTCTGTTTCTCCCTCTCCCTCTGCCCTCACACCCCACTTGTGCTCTTTTTCTCTTTCAAATAAATAAAAATCTTTAAAAATATATACGATTCAATAATTCCACTAGGTATTTTCCAATGAAAACAAAAACACTAATTTGAAAAGATATATGCACCCCTACATTTATTTCAGCATTATTTACTACAGCTAAGATATGGAAGTCCAAGTGTCCATGGATTGATGAATGAATAAAGAAGTGATACATACACACACACACACACACACACACACACATATATATGTGTGTATATATATATAATAGAATATTACTCAGCCATAAAAAAGAATGAAATCTTACCATTTGCAACAACATGGATGGATCTACACAGTATCATGCTAAGTGAACTAAGTCAGAAAAAGACAATACTATATTTCACTCATATGTGGAATTAAGAAACAAAACAAATGAACAAACAAAAAACGTGACAAAGAGAAACCAGATTGAGTGCTGTGAAATGTGTAAGCCTGATGATTCACAGACTTGTACCCCTGAGGCAAATAATACATTCTATGTTAATTTTTAAAATGGGGTAAAATCAAAGGTACAAATCATGACTATAGATTGTTATATAGGAGAAAAACCAGAGATGACAAAACATAGGTAGGAAACCTAAAAGATTAAAAAGAACACAAAGATGTAGATTATTGCCAATCACAGAGAAGGTGAGTCGGTCTAAAGCTTGCAGAAAAATCCAAAGCCATTGTTAATTTTCCCTCTGAAATTAAAAATATGTATTGTTGAAAGGATCCTTCAATGGCTCTAAATGTAGCCCATATTGTCAGATCTGTTGGAAAATAAACAGGAAGACTTGAAGCTGTCCCACATTTAAAAAGAGAGAGAGAAAGAAACCAGACTCTTAAATATAGAGAACAAGCTGGTGGTTGCCAGAGGAAAGGTAAGTGGGGGCATGGGTGGAAAAGGTGAAGGGGATTAAGAGGACACTTCTTATGAGCACTGAGTAATGTATAGAATTGTCGAATCATTATATTGTAAACCTGAACCTAATATAACACTGTATGTTAATTATATTTCAATTTAAAAAAACAAATGTGCCCAATGTGGAAAGGAAGAAATAAAATCTCTTTATTTGTAGATGATTTGATCTTATATATGGAAAATCCTAAAGACTCCACCAAAAAAAACTCTAAGAACTAATCAATGAATTTAGTAAAGTTGCAGGATATAAAAATCAACATACTGAAATCACTTGTGCTTTCTATATACTAACAGTGAAGTATCTGAAAAAGAAAATCCCATTGATAATAGCATCAAAAACATTAAGTAATTAGAAATAAATTTAAGGAGGTGAAAAATCTGTACACTGAAAACCACAAACTTTGATAAAAAAATGAATAAGATACAAACAAATAGAAATATATTCTCTCTTCTATGGATTGAAAGAATGAATATTTTGAAGATGTCCATACTACCCAAAGCAATCTATAGATTCAATGCAATCCCTATCAAGATGTCAATGATTTTTTTCTCAGAAATAGAGAAAACAGTCCTAAAATTTGTATGGAACAACAGATCCCACATAGCCAAAGAAATCCTAAAAAAGAAGAACAAAGATGGAAACACTACACTTCCCGATTTCAAACTATATTACAAATCTATAATAATCAAAACACCACTTGGTACTAGCATAAAAGTAGACTCATAGACGAATGGAACACAATAGAGTGCCCAGAATAAAATCCCAGCATATATGATCAATTAATATTCTACAAGGAAGCTAAGAATACCCAATAGAAAATGGATAGTCTCTTCAACAAATTGTGCTGGGAAAACTGAATAATCACATGCAGAAGAATGAAATTGGATCCCCATTTTACACCACTCACAAAAATTAACTCAATATAAATTAAAGACTTAAGCATAAGACCTGAAGTTGTAAAACTCCAAGAAGAAAACGTAGGGGGAAGCTCCTTGATATTAGTCTTGGCAATCATTTTTTGGATCTGACACCAAAAACACAAGCCACAATGCAAAAATAAAAAAGCAACACTACATAAAACTAAAAAGCTTCTGCACAGGAAAAGAGACAATCAACAAAATGAAAAAGCAACCTATGGGATGAGAGAAAACATTTGCAAATCTTATATCTGATAAGGGGTTAATATCCAAACTATATAAAGAACTCACACAACTCAATGACAAAAAAAAAAAAGTAATCCAGTTTTAAAATGGGCAGAGGAACTGAACAGTTTTTCAAAGTAAACATAAAAATAGCCAACATGTACACGAAAAGATGCCCAACTAAGGTGCCTTATATTCAGGGAAATGCAAATCAAAAGTATAGTGAGATACCATCTCACACCTGTTAGAGTGGCTATCATCAAAAAGACAAGAGATATCGAGTGTTGGCAAGGAGGTGGAGAGAGGGGAACTCTTGTACCCTGCTGGTGGGGATGTAAATGGCTCCCGCTATAGAAAAACCATGGAGGTTCCTCAAAAAATTGAAAACAAAACTACCTTACGATACAGTAATCCTGCTTCTGGGCATCTATCCAAAGGAAATGAAACAGGGTTTGAAGAGATTGCTGCACTCCACGTTTACTGCAGCATTATTCACAATAGCGAAGATATGAAAACAACCTAACCGCGAAAGGTAAAGGAGATATGGTATATATACATATAAACAATGAAATATTATCCAGCCATTACAGAGAATAAAATCTTGCCATTTTCAACAACATAGGAGAGGGTATTATGGTAAGTGAAATAAGTCAGACAGAGAAAGACAATTACTGTACAATATCACTTACATGTGGAATCTAAAAAAGCCTAACTCATAGGTACAAAGAAGAATGGTGGCTACCAGTGGCTTGGGGGCATGGGGATGGGGAGATGTTGGTCAAAGAGTACAAACTTCCAGTCATAAAATAAATACACCCTGGGGATCTAATGCACCATATACTCGAAAGTTGCTAAGAGAGTAGATCTTAAATATTCTCACCACAAAAAAAAGAAATGGTAATTAGGTGATGTGATGGATGTGTTAGCTAACATGATGGTGATAATCATATTGTAATATATAAGTGTATCAAATCAACATATTGTACACCTTGAATTTAGACAGCATTATAATGAGATATACAATGTTTATTGAAATATCAATTACAGGGGCACTTGGGTGGCTCAGTCGGTTAACCATCTGACTCTTAATCTCAGCCCAGGTCTTGATCTCAGGGTTATGAGTTCAAGCCCCATGTTGGGCTTCACACTGGGCATGAAGCCTACTTTAAAAAAAAAATATATATATATATATATATACATATATATACACACACACACATATGTATATATATGTATATATTTGATTTATATATATTTGTGTATATGTATGTGTATAGGTTGTATTTATATATATGTATATCTATCTCTATATGTATAAATTATATCTCAATAAAGCTGGGGGAAAAAAAACAAAGGGTGATAAATTTGCCAGGGAGTACACCGCAGAAAAGAGTCTTTTGTCATTGACACTCTGCAATTGCTGGCACGTGGTACTAATAAAAAACAGATGACTTTTAGTCAATTTTGTTTTGTGTTAAACTGTTTACAGCCAATGTATTAGTTTCTGCCTATACCCAGGTGAACGGTTTCCACAACCACGACACTCCCCACCCTGTTATGCCACTGTGAATTTGAGCTAGGTCTTGCTAAACAGAAAAGACAAGGGAAGGTCGTTCCAGACAGAGACAGTCCTCTCTTTGAACAAGCCTGGGGCTATGAAGAAACAGGCAGGGCAAGAAGTTTGATATAGCAAAGCACAGGGTACAAAGAACCAGGCTGATAGAAAGACAATCTAAAGTCAAGCCAGAATCAGAGCTGACTGGCTCAGGACCCCAGACTTTATCTTACAGGCAATGGGAAGACTGGGTGATCTGATGTTCCCTAGAGTCCTAAGTTCAAATCCTGGCTGGACCATTTAGCTACTACTTGATCCCAACACATGAACCTCTCCTATCAAGGGAATCATAAAATGCCTACTCCATACAGTTGTTGTGTGGACTAAAGATGATGGCTTTAATGCCCTGTGTGGGATGATGGGACAGTATCTGTACATTGAAGGAGTTTAAACAGAATGACAGGATTAGATCTGTGGTTTAGAAAGATTTCCCTGGCAACAGTGTGGAGTCAGGGAGATGAATAAGGAAGTCCTGTGCAACTACAGGTAAAGGAAGGAGAAGATAATGTATTCCAGGTAGCAGTTGTAGTATTCGAAGCAGGAAATAGGTTCTAGAGATATTTAGAATATACACTAAATGTGAGGGAAGGCTATGTGGATACATTCAGCATTTTATTAGCCCACCAACAACCAAAGCAACGATTCACATAGTATATATATAATGATTTCTTTCACTCTGTACACTTATTTATAGCTACCTCTTAATAAAAAAAATATTGCATTTAGATTAAAAGACCTCCGGGTCAGGAGTCAAGTACACAAGTTCAATTCTGACTCAGCCCTAGTTGCCGCCATGACCAGTGTCTCAACTTCCTCCCTCAGAAACACAAAGAAAATATTCATTCTACCTAGTCATAGGATTTTTGAAAAGAATGAAGAATATTGTTACCAATAATATTTCTAGTTTCATAATAGCTATTGAATTAATAAGAACGCAATTCTCCATGGTTGTATACAATGTTGTGGAGCAAACTCTCTATGCTATTTTTGTAACTTTCATGTAACTCTGAGATTATTTCAAAATAAAAGTTAAAACAGTTATAAGGAAGTGGATATTCTTGAAACCCATGTGTGAATCGAAATAGCTGTTCTCAGAGATGCAGTCTGCAGAGAAATGGGGACTATTCAAGCTGAGTTTCCATGATGTCCCCTGGCGGATTGAACGGCTGCCCAGTGACACACAGACTCTTGGAAGCTCCCTGTTGGCAGTCTTCTGAAAACTGCTCTTGCCAAACCTTTCTTTTCATGTAAGAATGACAGCAAACAGCCAAATCAAATAGGAGATCTTGGGCTTGTTTGAAAGAAGCCTTTGGAAAACAGCTGTGAGTAGCCATTCATCATTCCCACCAAGCCCTAGAGATGCTGGGAGAGGATCGTGGGGTGTCACACCTCAGCCCATCTCCAAGAGCCTTGCTCACTTGTTCTTTCACACAAGATCAGAAGGTTTGTGTGAAGGTCTTCTTAGAACCCAAACCTCCAACATAAGAAGAGGAGATGAGCATTTTTTTGGAAAGAAAAATTATGCCAGACCCTATTAGCATCTTTCCTTTCCCCTCAAATGACCTTTAAAGATTTTCATTAGTAGGAGACATTAATGGGAAAATAAGGTTTTCCTGTGAGTCCTGCATGGAGGGGCCATTGGTAGGAGCACGGAAAACTTTATAAAAACAGCCACTGCATTGCCTACTCTCCTGACCAAAGAACCTACTTACTGATGAGGAAGCAGAAGTTGAGGAAAATGAGGTATCTTGCTAAGAGTCTATCCTCTTTTTTTTTCTTTGAGTCTATCCTCTTAAACTTAGAAAAGTCCATTAAGCTTCAGAACGCCCATTCCTATCTAACAATATATAGCAAATAGTCGTGGGTGGATCCAGGTAGAACTTTAAACAAGAAATAAATATGCACAAACAGCCATCATCAAAACAGGATTTCGTTGCCGTGGAACTACTCTGGGGAGCCTAACCTAAAATCACCCACCCCCCATCCAACCATAAGAGAAATGAAACTCCCACACAGCAGAGCCCCTCCAAGCACACATAATCACTGGATTACAATTCTCCTCACGTACACACGTGCAAAGAAAGGTCTTTTGAATGGAGCAAATAATCCATTAAATACTCAATTAAAGCCATTTCCAGAATGTACAAGAATGTGATTTAGGTCACACACATGATGTCAGAACTACGGGTTGAATCTCATCAATCAATGAAGTGGAAGAAAATAAGATTGAAACCAGTTGTTTGGCTTCATGTAGCTAAAACAACTGCGCGATTAACTAAATTTTTCTTTCTAACTGGTTGTCATGGTATTGTACAGATAGAATCTTTGACTGAGCCTGCAGACAACAACGAATTTGTGACATTCTTCCTTGACCCTTATATTGCAATTATATTACGGCTGTCTTTCTCAGACGACATAGAATCACAATACAGTCTCTTAAAAATCTCAGCAATTTGGGGATGGGAAAGCCAGTCAGTGGAAGGCCATATTTTTAATCATTTTAAAAGACGGTTTTGTTGTTTTCAAATATTGCACACATCCAAAACTCCGATATACACGAGTACTAAAAATAAATTCAATTAAGACAATGAAAAATGGTAAAAGTCAGCATTGCACAGTAATATATCAAAAATATACAGTTATTTCTATGTACAAACATCAATTGCTTTGCACTGGGATAAAGGCACTTTCACTCAATGAGAACTGCAATAATGCTGATAGTCATTAATATTTAGTGGACGTTCAGAACAAACCAGAAGCTTTACATGTATTTTCTCATTAAACCTCCCTATGACCATTTAAGATAGGTTCTAAGATGACCCTAATTTTACAAGTGAAGAAACTGAGCTCAAGGAGAGAAGTGCCTTGCACACAGCTAGCAAGAGGTGGGTCCCCTGCCCATGAGACTCCAAGGCCTGAAGCCTTAACTCACCTTGCACAGCCTCTGAGTGCACACTCTACCCTGCCAGATGTCCAAAACTGATTCCTTCAGTTACATTTCTTATCCATCTTTAGCCCCCATTTCTAATCTCACTGAGACCAGAGGGCTCCTTTCAAATAAAGAATAAAGGGTCACTGCAGCATTATTTACAGTAGCCAAATAGAGAACAACCCAAGTGTCCATCGAGAGATGAATGGATAAAAATGTGGAATATATGTGATGGAATATTACCCAGCCATCAAAAAGGAATGGAATCTTGCCACTTGTGACAACGTGGATGGACCTAGAGAGCATTATGCTAAGTGAAATAAGTCAGAGAAAGAAAAATACCCATGACTGCACTTGTACGTGGAATCAAAAAAAACCAATACAGATGAACAAACAGAACAAGACAGAAACCCACTTATAGATGCAGAAGACAAGCTGTTGGTTACCAGAAAGGGAAGCGGTTGAGGGCAGAGGAAATCAGCAAAGAGCATTAGGAGGTACAAGCTTCCAGTTATAAAATAAGTCATGGAGAAGTAATGTACAACACAGGGAATACAGTCAATAATGTAGTAACTTTATATGGCTACAGATGGTAGCTAGACTTATCATGGGGATCACTTCACAAAATCACTAGGACATATACATCTTAAACTAAAAGAACAGCATATGTCAATCATACATCAATTAAAAAAAACAAATCAATGAATAAGGAGCAGTTAACAATTTTGAAATGTAAAAACAACACTTGGAATCTAAATCAACTAACAAAAACACCCAACCCAAAATAAAGACATCTTTATTTCAGCAGTAAAATACAGGATTTTAATCTACTTCCACCATTTTTAAGAGATCTCTTTCTTCCTGATTTTTGGACCTCTTAAAATGAAGACTTTAAAACAAAGAATAATGATTCTTCTCTGAGCCAAGGAAATTAGTGGTCCTCGGATCCACATTCAACCTAGCCTTTTCTATGACATATTTTGGTTAGTGCCTTGGAGATGTGCACAGTGGTTATGGAATTCTCTCTTCAGTCTCACTCCCCAGACGCTGCACAGGGAAGATGGCAGGGATGCCATGTTCTCCAGTGCTCTAGAGACACGAACAAATACTAAAAGATAATTAAATCTGCAAACACACCACCACACAGGGATTGTGTATAACCTGCCCCTAGAGGTTCAAAAGTGGAAGACTGACAAAGTATGCACCATACTTCCATTGGCAGAAGCAACAACTCATTATCCTAGAACACAATCCCTAATGTTCATGACTTAAAAATAAAAGGAAAGGGCGATAATTTTTCATCTATAATGGGTTTGATAGATCACAGCTCTGATTTTCCCTCCCCACTGGATTATTAAGGAGAAAGTCAATATGAATATGCAACAGAGTTGTGTCCTGCTTTCTCTTTTCTGGCAAACTGGTCTTGGCTCCTAATTCCCAGCAGAATCAATTAACAATGCATAATTTTAATAGAATGCTTGAAAGTACAGAACTAGCGCTGTAAAAATTAATTGTCTTGGGCTGATTTCCTCTAGACACCATTAATCAATATTATGCCATCCCACAAGCAGCTGCTAGCCTTCTTCCCAGTGATTCGAGAGAGGAACGCATGTGAATAAGATAACCACAAGTTCTGCAGGTGTGTAGGTAACATTTGAATTTTTCACATCCTGGAACATAAAGTCCTGGAAAGAAAATGGATAGTTTTGCTTCTTAAGCTAAAGCTAAAGTTCTTAAAAAGATTTTAGAGTGATTTAGATTAAATGATTTAATTAAGCAAGGTATGAATGAAAATTTCTTGTTACAATGATACCTAAAATTTGACCACTTGTTTGAAGCCCACACTCTGGAAATTACACCACCCATTTATGTCAAGGACTATTGCATACAATCATTTGGTGTGTCCAGAAAGAAAATGATGCAGTTTAGATCATGGAGAGTGTTTTTAAATCTCTGGATCCCCACGAATATTTGAAGAGAGCATTCACTTTAGAATAACAGGAGTCCAGGCCTGACTCCACTACCTCTTACAATGTTGAGTAGGACGATGTGGAAACTAATACTCCCTGTCTTGGAATCAAAGTTGGAATCATCTATAATGGGAGGAAGTGAGTAAGGGATCTCTAAAGGTCTAGGTCTGGGCGCCTGGGTGTCTCAGGGGGTTAAAGCCTCTGCTTTCAGCTCAGGTCATGATCTCAGGGTCCTGGGATTGAGGCCCGCATCGGGCTCTCTGCTCAGCAGGGAGCCTGCTTCCTCCTCTCTCTGTCTCTCTGCCTGCCTCTCTGCCTACTTGTAATCTCTCTCTCTCTCTGTCAAATAAATAAATAAAATCTTTAAAAAAAAAAAATAAAGGTCTATGTCTAAAGTTCCTTGATTTAAAAGCAAAAGCCTGGGGATCCTGGGTGGTTCAGTTGGTTAAGAGCCTGCCTCCAACTCAAGTCATGATCCTGGAGTCCTGGTACCCAGCCCTGCTTCCAGTTCCCCATCCAGCGGGAAGTCTGCTTCTCCCTCTCCCTCTACTCCTCTCCTTACTATACCCCCCTCCCCTCCCTCTACTCATCTCTCCCTCAAATAAAGAAATAACATCTTTAAAAGTAAATAAATAAATAAAGATAGAAGCAAAAGGCTTGGAGCAATTCACACAAAGATGGAAAACCACACATATTCTTCAACAGATGTTGACTGTCTGGGCATGCTCAGTTCTCTAGGCCGGGGTCTTGCAGTCCTTCAGCCATGAGGCACGTGTGACTATGGAGCACCTGAGATGCACTGTAAGTGTGCAGCACACACCAGATTAGGAAGACTTAGTATGAAAAATAAGTGCAAAATACATCAAAAATTTTATATTGATTATGTATGGATACGATAATATTTGCGATACACTGGGTTAAATAAAATATATTATCAAAATTAATTTTTCTTATCTCTTTTTCCTGTTTCTAACGTGGCTACAAGAAGACTTTAAGTTGCTTATGTGCCTTGCACTCTGTTAGTGGACAGCACTGGGCTAGGTCCCGGCAGCTTAGCAGTCAGCAAAACGGACACGTCCCCAGTCGTACGGAACCGGCGCTCTAAGGGAGGCAGGAAATAATAAATAAGCATAATTAATGTTCATAACAGTGCTGTGAAGATAATAAAACAGAAAATTGTGCCTAACTCTTTTTCTTTAGATAGTAGGGTGGTCAGGAAAGATCTGTAAACCAAGGAGACATTTAATCTGAGACCTAAATGGTAGGACATGGGAACTTGTCACGGACCTGTGAGAAGAATGGTCCCGGAAGAGGGAACACCACGCCCCAAAATCCTGAAGTGAAGCCGACCTGGGATGTGTGTTTTTACTAGACACTGAAATACTTACCTTTATTTTTTTTAAGGCTGTTTTTATCTATTTGAGAGTGAAAGAGAGAGAGCAGGGGGCAGGAGCAGAGCGAGCAGGGGAGAGACTCCCAAGCAGACTCCCTGCTGAGCTCGGAGCTTGTCGTGGGGCTCAGTCACACAATCATGACATGATGACCTAAGCCAAAACCAGCAGTCCGACGCCAAACTGACTGAGCCACCCAGGCACCCCGGAAATATTACTCAGGCTCCATAATGGATTTATCCGGTACCAAGCCCTGTTTTAGGAACCATCACAAACATCACTCCATTTCAGCTTCTTCATGACTCTATATAAACTGCGACACAGTGTCCATGGCACAGACGAAGACACTAAAGCTCAGAGAGTGTGAGGCCCTGCCCAAGGACTTCCGACGTGAAAGACAGTGGGGACCGAAGCTCCCATCTTCATGCCTCAAATCCAGGGCTCTTTCTCTAGAGCGCCCTCTGTCTTCGCCACCCAAAGTACACAGCACAGCCTAAACAGATTTCCCAGCAGATGTGTGACAAGCGGCTCTTTATTACTCAGGGGCTCACAGGAGGAGGAGTGAGTTTGGAGAAAGGCGATCACCACCATCAAGTGTTTTTGACAAACATCAAGTCTGGCCACAGGCAGCACGGTTACTAAACAACAGTGTTTGTGTTTGGAAAGGAAGGAAGACAGGCGTAATCCCTTTCCCCTTCTCCTCTCCTCCTCTTTATTACTGAGCATTCATTTTATTCATTACACTCGGTAGTGGCCTAGCAAGCATTTTTGTTTGTGGTTCAGAAGACCTCAGAGAGACAGTGGAAGAGTGCAGATCCAGCAGTCAGAGGGACCTGGGTTTGCATCGTCTCCACCTCACCTCTTAGAGGCTGTATGGTCTTAAACTATGCAACCTCAACACTCTAAATCTCAGTTTCTTCATATGAAAAAAATGGCATTAAAGTACCAGCTGATAGGGTTGCAAAGGTTAAATGAGATGATGTGGAGCAAGTCCCCACCCTGGGAGCTAAGGGCAGACCCCTCACAGAATTCTATACACTTATAGGTGTGACCTCACTTTAAAAGAAGCTCCTTTGCACTCTTGTCCTGGAAAGCTGAGACATGGGGAGTTTCAGCTGACTAAAGTCCTTGGAAATCCAGGGGTTAAAGGAAGATGACCCTTTATCCTTTAACTAGAATCTCCTCACCCTGGGTCCCAACCAAATCTATTCTCCATTGGGCATCATGGGGGCAATGGCAAAATTAAAAAGCATTCATTAGTCAATAAACCCTTTACCTGTAACTAAAGAATAATTCCTTTTAGGAACCGACACATCCCCAAATATATGTAATCATGAACTGAAGCAGATTCTGAAAGATTTATTTGAGATTCTGAAGGGAATGCCCTAATACTTTCAAATAGAAGTAGCCTCAAGCCTTTGTACTGCAGCTCTTTTTCCAAAAAGAGCACACAGCTTGAAGGTCTCCGGTGACGTCTCCTTCAGGCTATGACGCAAACGGCTTAAGCCTGACTCCTGGGAAAGGGCTTCCTGTTTCACAAGGATCTCAGCCCAAGCAATTAGAGGAGAGGTTTGTGAACCGTGAACTCAATGGGAGCAACAGTGAGCAGCAAAGGGCACAGAGATATAACCTCAAACAATTTTATACCTATATACTGATGAAACACAAACAGTATTCCCTACTTGGTACTGATTCTGTTTCTGGAATTTGTCCTGGCTGCAACGATAACCAACAAAATCCAGATGAGTTCAGGGTGAGAGACAGGATGTTTTCTCTCTTATCTAATTGTGTGAGTTGTCCCAAATTAGCAGATTTTTCTGTTAGGGAAGTGTCTGAACCTGTTCAGTCCCAAAGACACCCATTCCATCCAAAATGTCTGACATAACCTTCTGTCCATCTACCAAACCACTCTTCTTATTTCTTTTCAATTCTAAATCACAATCTGTCAATTACCCACATAAAGCTTTCCATGATAATCCCAAACTTTTCTGCGAACACTAAATTCAGTATGGGGTTTGGGAGGGATTAAGAAGTATTTTATTTATTTGCAGTGAAATGGGGTGGGGAAGTCCTTCAACCTCAGGAGATGCTGTGGAAAGGGACCGTAACATCCTACCACCCATGCCTTTGTCTCATCAGCATAGGGGTTGAATTATGTATACTACAATTGTGTAGACTGAGCTTCAAGAAAGCCTTGGTGTCTCCTTCCCTGATTACTGCTCTACCTCCTTTTATAGATGCCTCAAAATGGAAGTAAGAGGGCATTTGTCCCAATTCCTTCTTCCTGGAGCTCTGTAAACTCCCTTGTAGAAAACTCTCTAGCATTATTTTAGCTCCTATGCACAGATCTAGAAACCCATACTTAGAAAGTATGCCAAAGACCTAGGACCAATATGGACCAAAATGTCCTTAGTATAAATTTTTCTTATGAAGTGATAGAGATTTCTGGGAGTGTTTTGGAAGACCCATTTTCTTCTCAACAGAGATCTGTTTCATGCTAAGGAACATACAGAACCCCAGTTAACTCAAAATTCAGCCTTGTATTCTAGGTGGAACGTCTAACCTGAACTTGCAGTTTTCAGCTTGACGATACCAAAGGACATGGACCTCCCATTTCTTTCTGAAGGCAGTTGTTCTTCTAGTTTTTATGTCTACCTTGTTTCCCATTCCTTCTTATACCTCAATATTATTGGGTCTCCAAGTTGAGAGGTATGATTGAGAGGCCATTTACCTAAAATGTCCTATCAGAGTTATCCCCGGAAAGGTGGAGATCTGGGACACATAGAAAGTGTAGACCATTAACCTTGACAGTCTGGCTGCCAGCCAGCAATGGTTTTCCCACCACCCTCCAAATTTATATCCAGGTAAAATACACTCAAATGATTTTTGGGAAAGCCAAATGGGGACAGGAAGCAGTAAGAAGGAGATAGGATATAATTTAGAAACAGAAAGAATCATCTAGTCAAACTTCATCGTTTTGCCACGAAGGAAATGAGGCACAGATTGATGATGATTTGTCCAATGACACTATGTTTATAAGGCCAGAGCATCGGAACATACCCCACATCTCATGACTTCCAGGCTAATGTTCTTTTCCACTGCCCAATTTACCAACCCCAGGAATAGCTCTGACTCTTATCCTAAGACTATCCTCCAGCTGTCCATAACAAAAATTTGGAAGACTCAGCACTGTGAACTGAAAGGAACTTTGATGTCAGACCTGGAGTAATGTCCATCTGTGGGTAACTTCCTGGGAAATTAATAGCAACTTCTCTAGACCCCTGTTTTCTTATTGGTCAAGTGGTACCTTTGGTACCTGTCTGAATTGTGAAAAATCAAAAGATACAGGGAATGCGAAATTGCTCTGAAAATTACTAAGTATAATGATTCTCCAATTCAACTGATCTAACAGACAGAGCACTGGATGCCTGAGGGAAACAGATATAAACACCTGTAAAAAGTCCCCACATCCTAACAGATCTAGAACTAAAGCAAAACCTCTTCCCAGCAGCCCTGGAACAGGAGAAAAACCAGAAAGGGAAAGGAAGAGGGGGGAAAAAATCTGTAATATGGTGCTATATATGGCCAACTATCCTGGTTGTCATGATTTTAGCACTTAAAATCCCATGTCCTGGGAAGCCCTCAGTCTCAGGCAAATTGGGATAGTTGGTCACCCCAAAATACAATACTTAAAAAAAAAAACTAAAATTGGAATCACATTTTATTTAATTATAGGAAATTTAAAATGTTTCAGTTAAAATTTTTTCAGTAGCCAACTATGAACTTTTCATTACCCCTCTTCACTGAGGTCAGAAGAGGTAAACTGAAGTAAAGGCTGAAAAACATATTTTTCTGCCTCTGACGGCCAATGGTATATTATAGAACATTGTACACAGCAGAAAAACAACAGCAAGATAAAATGGGTGAGTAAAGAGGCAAGATAAGAAGATTAGAAAATGTCAAAAATATAATTTTATAACTCTTCTGCTCTATCCAGCCAATT
This sequence comes from Ailurus styani, assembly GCA_002007465.1. Taxonomy (NCBI): domain Eukaryota; kingdom Metazoa; phylum Chordata; class Mammalia; order Carnivora; family Ailuridae; genus Ailurus; species Ailurus styani. The sequence goes on from LNAC01000906.1 coordinate 304,359, forward strand.
GGTGCCTTGCATTCTCCCTGTCTGTGTGCAAAAGTTGAGAAGCTTGTCAAAAAGATGGTTCAAGATGGCAACGTAGGAAGATCCTGAACTCACTTCCTCCTGGAGACACAAAAAATATACAATTAAACAATTCCCTATAATAAAACATATATTCCCTATAATAAAACAATTATCTATAAAAAAAAAAAAAGACCTGAAAGCTAGATGAACAGCTCCTCCACAACAAAGGGAAAAAGGGCCAAATCGAAAGGTAGGAGAGGCAGAGATGCAGTCTCACCAAAAACCTTACCCCCAGCGTGGCAACCCACAATCAGGAGGAATTTCAAAAATACAAACCTTCTCCCTGAGGAGTAAGGGGTCTGTGCCCCACAACAGGCACCCCAGCCCTTGCGACCTGCACCACAAAGACAAGCCCCCCAAACCTCTGGCTTTGAAAACCAATGGGGATGACATCCAGGGAATGCCATAGGGCTGTAGCAAACAGAGATTCCTCTCTTACAAGGCCAACATACAGACTCATTTACCCTAGCACCATGATAAAATCAGCTGTTCGAAAAGCACCTAGACCATATGTAAAGGAGCTTCATTTGCTAAGTTTAAAGCATCTGCCAGGGGCCAAGAATCTGTTGGGATTCTCTCTGGGGACAGAGGTGCCGGCAGGCACCACTTTGAAATACTCTACCTTGCTAGTGCTTACACTGGCAGCTACCATTTTTGACTCTCCCTCAAACCTGTTAGTGCTGGTGCACATACCCACCCACACACAACCCCCCATACCATTCCCGCAGGCGCGCCAAGGCCACCCAGCAAGTGCCCCACCCTTGCATCGCTATTGCAGTGCTGCCAAAATCAGTAGGCACACAGAGCCCACAGGGATACCCTTGAACTCCTGGCTCTGATGGCCAGTGGGGACTACATTTCTGGGTCCCATGGGTCTGAAACAATCAGAGAGACAGTTCTTGTCAGAGTACTACCCCTGGGGCACTACACAGACAGCAGACTAAAACACAAACTCAGTCTTCCTGTGAGAAAGACCTAGGTACTTATCCTAGAGCTTCAGCTTGGTGGCAGATTAGGTTTAACATGTATCTAGAGGTTGTGGAAGCACTTTCAGGGAACATAGGCTAAGGGACGCTATTTTTGTGCTCTCCTTAGGCCTCACTAGAACTCACTGGTACTGCCCAGGAAGGAGCTCATACACTCATCAGGAAGCATGATTTTTGCAAATGTCACCAAGGGGACACCCTCCAGATTATATGGCCTAGAGATCCAACAAAGTTTAATTGTGGTCCCATAAGACTATATATATTTGCCTACCACAAAAGCTACTGTCTGAGAGACTAACTTCCAATTGGCCTGAAAGCAGATGCTGACTGAAACACCCTCAACAACTGGGACCTACCAAGAATAAATCAGGTGCCTTAGAAAATCACAAAGGTTCAAGAGACAACCAAGAGCTATGGCAAGGTTCAACAATAAAATTCTCCTACATGAGGCCACTCCTTCAAGACTGGGAGAGATAGGTGTTTCACAGAATACATAGAAACAAACAGAATCAAGCAAAATGAAAAAAGAGACTATGTTCCAAATAAAAGAATTAGAGAAAACCTCAAGGAAAAAACCTTAAATTAAATAGAGCTAAGTAATTTACCTAGTAAAGGGTTCAAAGTAATGGTGGTAAAGATGCTCACTGAACTTAGGAGAAGAATGGATGACCACAGTGAGAACTTCAACAAAGAGAGAAAATATAGGAAAGTACCAAATGGAAGTCACAGAACTGAAGAATACAACAACTGAACTGAAAAACATATGAAAGTAAAAATCTCACTGGAAAAGGTAAACGTATACTAAAAGCAGTTAATTAATCACTTATAAATCTACTAGGAAGGTTAAAAGGAAAAAAAGCACTAAAACTAACTAAAATTACAAAAAAGAAAAAGATGTAAAATGTGATATCAAAAACATAGAATGAAAAAAATAAAAACAAAACCTTAAAATGGAGGAGGTAGTAAAAATGTAGAATTTTAGGATGTTCCCAAACTTAAACTGCTATCGACATAAAATAGATTGTTATGTACAAAGAGGTTACATCCTAAATGTGAGCATCATAAATGTGAAGAAAAAGCAAAACTTACAGTAAATGCACAAAAGATGATAAGAAAGAAGTCTAAACGTAACACTAAAAAGTCATGAAACCACAAAAGAAAACATAAGAGAAGAAAGAAACAGAGAGGAACTACAAAACAGATATAAAAAAATTAACAAAATGGCAATAAGTATATACCTATCAATAATTACTTTAAGTGTAAATGGACTAAATTCTCCAATCAAAGGATAAAAAATGAATGGAGGAAAAAACAAGACCCATTTATATGCTGCATACAAGAGAATCTCTTTAGATATAAGGACATAGATTGAAATTGAAGGGATGGAAAAAGATGTTCCACGCAATTGGAAACCTGAAGATGCTGGGGTTTCTATACTTATAACAGATAAAATTAGCTTTAAAACAAATACTGTAATAAAAGACAAAGATGGACATTAAATAATGATAAAGTGGTCAATCCAAAAGAAGACAAAACATTGATAATATTGTGTACATACATAACACTGTGCATTTAGGTACACAACATGGGCTGATTTAAAAATATAAAACAGGGCACCTGGGTGGCTCAGTGGGTTAAAGCCTCTGCCTTCAGCTCAGGTCATGCTCTCAGGGTCCTGGGATTGAGGCCCACATCAGGCTCCCTGCTCGGCAAGTAGCCTGCTTCCTCCTCTCTCTCTCTGCCTGCCTCTCAGGCTGCTTGTGATCTCTTTCCCTCTCTCTCTCTCTCTCTCTCTCTCTCTCTGTCAAATAAGTGAATAAAATCTTAATATATATATATATATNTCTCAGGCTGCTTGTGATCTCTTTCCCTCTCTCTCTCTCTCTCTCTCTCTCTCTCTTTCTCTCTCTCTCTCTCTGTCAAATAAGTGAATAAAATCTTAAAATATATATATATATGTAAAGCAAATATTAACAGACCTAAAGGGGGGAATTGACAGCAACAGAATAATGGTAGAGAGCTTTAACACCTCACTTATATCAATGAATAGATGATCATCCAGAGAGAAAAATCAATAAGAAAACATCAGCCTTAAATAACACATTAGACCAGATGGACTTAATAGATAATGTACAGAACATGCCACCTGAAAGCATGAGAACACATTGTTCTCAAGTGCACAGGGAATATTCTCCAGGATAGATCATATGTTAGGCAACAAAACAAGTGTCAAAATAAATTTTAAAAGATTGAAATCATATCACGCATCTTTTCCAACTACAATGATATGAAACTACAAATCAGTTATAAGAACAAAATTGGAAAAAGTGCAAATATATAAAGATTAAACAATGTGCTAAAGAATGACCAATGGATCAGCAAAGAAATCAAAGGATAAATAAAAAAAATAGCCTGAGACAAATTAAAATGGAAATACAATATACCAAAATCTTTGGGATACACNTAGAATGACCAATGGATCAGCAAAGAAATCAAAGGATAAATAAAAAAATAGCCTGAGACAAATTAAAATGGAAATACAATATACCAAAATCTTTGGGATACACCAAAATCAGTTCTCAGAGAGAAGTTTATGGTAATACAGGCCTACATGAAGAAATAAGAAAATTCTTAAATCTAAAAAAAAAAAATTCTTAAATCTAACTTTATACCAAAAGAAACTAGAAAAAGAGGAACAAATGAAGCACAAAGTGAGCAGAAGGAAGAAATTTTATAAAGATTTAGGCAAAAGTAAATGAAATAGATGCTAAAAAAGACAATAGAAAAAATTTAGTGAAACCAAGAGCTAGTTCTTTGAAAAAAAAAATTTACAAACTTTTAGCCAAACTCACTAATTAAAAAAGAGAGGTCTCAAATAAATAAAATCAGAAATGAGAGAAAAGTTACAATAGACATCAAAGAAATACAAAGGATTATNATTTACAAACTTTTAGCCAAACTCACTAATTAAAAAAGAGAGGTCTCAGATAAATAAAATCAGAAATGAGAGAAAAGTTACAATAGACATCAAAGAAATACAAAGGATTATGAGAGACTGCTATGAACAATTGCATGCCAACAAAGTGCTCAGCCTAGAAGAAATAAATAAGTTCTGGAAACACAGTCTTCCAAGACTAACTCAATAAAAAAGAAAATCTAAGTAGAACAATTACTAGTAAGATACTGAATCAATAATCAAAAACCTCCCAACAAACAAAACTCCAAGACTAAACAACTTCACTGGTGAATTCTACCAAACATTCAAGGTTTCATGCCTATCCATCTGAAACTCTTCCAAAAACTGAACGAGAGGGAACACTTCCAAACTAATTGCATGAGGCCATCATACCTTGATATCAAAACCAAATAAGAACATCACATACGCACACAAAAATTATAGGCCAGTATCCCTGATGAACATGGATGCAAAAATCCTCAACAAAATATTAGCAAGCCAAATTCAACAATACATTAAAAGGATCGTACACCATGATCAAAGGAGATTTATTTCAGGGATGCAAGGATGATTCAATATCTGCAAATCAATCAACATAATAACCCATATTAACAAAATGAAGAATAAAAATCATACAAACATCTCAAAAGAGGTAGAAAAAGCATTTAACAAAATTCAACATCCATTTATGATTTTAAAAAAATCTCCACAGAGTGGGTATAAAAGGAATACACCTCAATATAATAACAGCCATATATGCCAGGCCCACAGCTAAAAGTGAAAAGCTGAAAGCATTTCCTTTAAGACAGAACAAAAGAAGTATGTCTACTCTTGCTCCTTTTATTCAAGATAGTGTTAGAAATCCTAGCCAGAATAATTAGGCAGGGAAAAGAAAGAAAAGGCATCTAAATTGAAAAGAAAGAAGTAATACTCTTCCTATTTGTGGGCAACATGATTTTATTTTAATTTTTTTTAAGATTTTATTTATTTATTTGAGAAAGAGAGAGCATGAGTTGGGGGAGGAGCAGAGGAGCAAGCAGACTTCCACTGAGCAGGAAGCCAGACATAGGGCTCGATCCCAGGACCTCAAGATCATGACCTAAGCTGAAGTCAGATGCTTAACCACTGAGCCACCCAGGTGCCCTGGTAACATGATTTTATATATAGAAAACCCTAAAGACTTGACCAAAAAAACTGTTAGAACTAACAAATAAATGCAGTAAAATTACAAGATACAAAATCAATGTACGAATGAGCTATCAGGAAGAGATGGTAAGAAAACAACCCTATTTACAACTGCATCAAAAGGAATAAAATACCTAGGAAAGAAATTTAACCAAGGAAGCAAAAGGCCTGTATGCTGAAAACTATAAGACATTTATGAAAGAAACCAGAGAAGACAGAAATAGATGGAAAGACACACCATGCTCATGGATTGGAAGAATTAATATTATTAAAATACCCATATTACCCTAAGCAATCTATAGATTATCAAAATTCCAATGGCATGTTTTACAGAAAAAGAACAAATAAACCTAAAATTTACATGAAACCACAAAAGATCTTGAATAGCCAAAACCAATCTTCAGAAAAAAGAACAAAAGCTGAAAGCATCATGCCCCTGATTTCAAAATATATTACAAAGCTATACTAATCAAAACAGAATGGTATTAGCATAAAAAGAGACACAACACAGATCAATGAAACAAAGGCCAGAAATAAATCCACACTTAAATAGTCAATTAATTTATGACAAAGGAGGAAAGAATATACAAATGGGTAAAGGACAGTCTCTTCAATAAATGGTGCTGGGAAAAGTTGACAGCTACATGCAAAGCAATGAAACTGGACCACTATTTTATACCATATATAAAAATTTATACCAAATGGACTAAAAATTTGAATGTAAGACCTGAAACCATAAAACTTAGGTGATAAGCTACTTAATGTCAGCCTTGGTATGATATTTTGAACCTGATTCCAAAGGTAAGGGCAACAAAAGCAAAAACAAACAAATGGGACTACATACCATAAAAACTTCTGCCCAGTGAAGGAAATCATCAAAAAAAAAAATGAAGACTACCTACTGAATGGGTGAAGATATTTGCAAATTATATATATCATATATCCAAAATATATAAAGAACGCATACAACTCAGTAACAACAACAAAAAAAAAACCCACAGTATGATTAAAAAATGGGCAGAGTCTCTTAACAGATATTTGCCAAAGAAGACATGCAGCTGACCAACAGGTACATGAAAAGATGCTCAAATCACTTACCAGGAAATGCAAATCAAAACCACAATGAGATATCACCTGACACCAGTTAGGGTGGCTATTGTCCAAAAGACAAGAAATAAGTGTTGGCACGATGTAGAGAAAAGGGAACACTCATGCACTGTTGGTAGAAATGAAATCTGATGCCACCACTAAAGAAAACAATACAGGGGAGGAGCGGCAAGATGGCGGAGGAGTAGGAGACCGATTATCATCAGGTCCCAGGAATTCACCCACAGAGCTATCAAACCAAAGATTCCTCAAAAAATTAAAAGTAGAACTAACACATTTTCCAGCAAATCCACTCCTACAGACTTACCCAAAGAAAACAAAAACACTAATTTGAAAAGATATATGTACCTCTATGTTCACTGCAGCATTATTTATAATAGCCAAGATATAGAAATAACCTAAGTGTTCATCAATGGATGAATGAATAAAGAAAATGGGGGGAGGGGAGTGTAATGGAATACTATACATCCATAAAAAAAGAATGAAATCTTGCCATTTGTGACATGAATGGATCTTGGTATATTAAGCTAAATGAAATAAGTCATACAGAAAAAGACAAACACTGTATGATTTTTCTTATATATGGAACTAAACATAAAAACAAACAAAACAAGATAAAACTCATAGACACAGAGAACAGATTGGTGGTTTCCAGACAGAAGAGAGTTTGAAGAGTGGATGAAATGATTGAAGGAGATCGAGGTACCATCTTCCAGTTATAAAATACACAAGTCATGGGGTCTTAATGTACAACGTGTTGACTATAATAAATAACAGTATTTGTATTTTATAATACAAATACAGTATAATAAATAACAGTACATAATAAATCACATATTTGACGGTTGCTAAGAATAGATCTTGAAAGTTCTCATCATAAGAAAAAAAGATTTATAACTCTGTATGGTGACGTATGGTAACAAGATTTATTGTGGTGTGCATTTTGCAATGTATAGAAATATAGAATCATTATGTTGTATACCCAAAACTAATATATTGTTATATGTCAAGTACACTTTGATTTAAAAAAGAAATTTTAAAAGAAGAGTTTTAAAGAAAGAAGCTTGTCAAAGCTTAATATCCAATATGTTATTTTATCTTACATTTTGCTCCCATTTTTCTAAAAACTACAGAGAAATGCAGTCACTGGTTCCTGACAGCACAGAATATCTCTAAGGTCTATATCTATTGTTTAAAAGTACACTTTTAAAATGCAAAACAGTAAAAGGCATTGTTTCAACTCTATATTATTCCAATTGGCTTTTCTGGTCAAGGCCCTTTAGAGTGTGCATTCTCTTGGCCAAGACTGGAAAGAACGTCATATTCAATATTCTAAACTATTCATCCCCAGTTCTGAATTCGGATCAGCCAGTCTGCCTGAATATACACCCATTCTGAAACCTATTCCAAAAAGGTTATTTTGTGGTGGGAAGAATAACTTTTTTAGGTCTGTGTGCAGAAAGATACCAAGATAAATGAAAGGTTTTGGAAAACTTCTGGTGTGCAACCACATTTAGAGATTTCGCCAAAATACTTATTCTGGTTCTTCCATCTCTCTAGAGCAGATTTTTGAGCATATGGCTTCAGGATATTTTCTCTATCTTCTCTTTCTCCCTCACCATCTTGTATTCCAGTTCTGCAAGCAGAGACATATATGAATATGATATGGTTTTTTTTCCTTCAAAATACAGGGATGATAAAATAACAAATGGCATTCTTAAAGGACTTACATAAAAACATTGCAATGAACTTTATTGACATACAATGTACAGCAAGCCCCTGAGATTTCTTCCAGCATTATTCTTTCCACGACCCTTTTAGATCACATACAATTATGCCCACATGCAGCTAAAAATAGTTTTAAATTCTGATGAGGTACAAACGCAAGATAAAATGACAGGCATGGTACACTTAGTAAAATAATCAATAGTACCTCATACATCTGTACTTTTAAATCTCCTTGAGAAGAATGATCTATATATACCAGAGTGGATTATTGGCTGGGGGAGGATTAAAGAGAGATCTATTTATCCATGTTGAATTCAAAAGACAATAAGAAGACGTTGTCTTTAAAAGTAAATCCCGTAACCTGCACAGTGCACAACCCACCATCAGGCACACTTTTATGATATGCTTTGGGGAAAAAAAAGTGTTCCGTTATGTTTTATTTTTTTAAAATATCTTAGCTATGGTTTATTTCTCTGTGTGAAATCCCCATGTGCTTTTGGGGCCTGCGTAGATACAAACATCATATTAACAGTAGTTATGGGAGTACTTCCTATGCACAAAGTCCTAAACATTTTACAAAGGTGAACTTAATAATCTGAATTACTATTAAGAATAGTAGATACAATTCTTCTGCTTATTATACAGATGAGGAAAATGAGCACAGAGGGTAAGGGACTTCCCTGAGGTCACGGAGTTAGGAGGTTCTAGAACCAAGATTCACACCCAGAGAATTTGGCTATGTTCTTCATCACTGCCTCTCTGGCCTCTCAGCCATTTGCTGCCTGTATTACAGATACCTGTTATTTTCCAGTCCCTCAGAGGTTCTTGCCACCGCAGTGCCTTTGCACATGTTTTTTTTTTTTTTTTTTTTTTTGCCCACAGAATTCTCCCCTGCTGGCACCTTTTCCTCGTTACCCTCTGAGCTTAAATGCTGTGAGCTTAGGAGGTCTTCCCTGCACCCCCTCTGCAGTTAAGTGTCTCTTCTCCCTCATTCTCTCTTTCTATTCTATGTTCATATCTTTCTAGCAGTCAGCACAATTTGTAATTATTTTCTTTCTTGTTTCTGTCAGATGGCCCCACTGGAACATTCTCTCCTGGAAAGCACTGCCCCTCTTGATCCTTGTAGTTTCCCCTGCACTAAGCACTGTAATTGCCTCGTAATCAAAATCAATAAATATTTGCTGAATAAATGAATATTTAAAAACTCTCTACATAGTCTGAACTAACCACCTAACCTGAGTTCAGGAGCTAACGTGAAGCTATGTCCAGGTGTAGGTTTAGGAAAAGAGGTTCTGGGTCAGGATTATTTAGAGAACCTCTCGCATAGTCCATGAATATGGGGACGATCTCAAGACTTCTTGGACATCTGATCCCTGCAGATGGGGAGGTCACGTTATAGCACAGCACTCTGCATCAGCTGCCAAAGTCTTCCTGGACACGCACCAGGCAACTGGTTAATTCAAATCCAGAAATAAAGCCTTGGCTCAGGGGGAGCCAATCCGTGGCCCCGTCCTCTTGTACTGCATACAGATGGATGTTTTGTCTTCAAAACTTTTATATAAAGCCTATCTAAAAGTGGGGTGCTATAAAGACAATTAAGTCCCCAATTATTTCTGTCAACCTCAGAATGACGGGAAAACTAGAAAGCTTCACTTCTCAAAGTATTACTACATAATTATCTCTCTGGACTTCCATAGTGAATAGTCCCTAGTCCAGAGTTATGCGGGGCCGAGATTACTACTGCCAATTACCAGTGTTACAGGCCTGGCCTGAGATCGGACTTCCATTCCCTCGTGTTCACTCCCTGAAGAAGAAAAGTTTTTAACTGCAGGATCAGTTTGCTCTCGCAGTATCCTAGTAAAGCCATCCCTTTGCCTGGGCAAAAGTCAGTCAATCCCCGAAAGAGCACTGGTTAACCAGTGACTGTATCAGTCACGCTCATGGCAAGAAACAGAGGGAACATTCAAACTGGCGAATTTGAAGAAAATTCAGTAAAGGAATTGTTTATAGAATTAAGGTCAGGGCCTAAGGAAACCAAAATAAAAGTATAGTGCAGTACTCTAGGATGAGTAATAGTGCTATTAGCACCCCTAGACATACAAAGGCAAAAGAAGCCAGCAGTTCGCAGACAAGATTCCAGAACAACTAGTTTGGAAGGAGGTACATGGCGATTGCGGGCTGACCAGGAGTTGTGGCCTTTGGAGAGAGGCAGACAGCCTACAGCAACGACGACAAGGAGGAGACAGGGAAATAAACACCCCCACCTACTCCTCCTCATACCAACCACTGATCCAGACCAACTGGGACCCAGAGTTTCTGAAAAGTCATGTGACCAAACAATACGACCACGAAAACATCCCCCTCCTTCCCCTAAACACCTTACAGCATTGCACAGACGTGGTTCTTCACGGCACAGACTTTGAGAAAAGCTGGAAAAGAGGACTTCTGTTGTCTCCTCTAGCTCTAGCTTTCTGTGACTCTGGCCAGGAATGAGTGGGAAGGCATAGGACAGACACATCTAAAAGCCAAGTAATGGTGCTGTCACCTTGTGGTAACCAACGTTACTCATGGTATCACAGCAAGACCCACGATTCAGCACGAAGACCTCGGTCACTGGATTAACAACTGGGTGGGGGGAGGGGTCTTTTTGGATAAAATAGCTGAAATTCATCCAAATTTCTTTTTTAAATGAGGGTGGAGGTTACTGAGAATTCACTAGAACCTATTAATTGCCTTCCCAGAATCATGATTGTGACAAGGGGTTCATACCAGATGCTCCTAAATATAATGAGACTAATTTGTAAGTGCTCCCATAATGCACGAACTCTGAAGGAGCTCGCTGTCAGGGGAAAGTTTCTTCTGACCTCAGCTAATGACCTCCTTACTTTGTGAAGCATGGAGATTGATAGATCTTGTAATTTTATCCCTGTTAATTTAACTGCAGATGCTATTCTCGGGCAACTTGGTGATCGCAAGGTTTGAAATATTGATAAGAGTCTATAGGACGGCAGTAAAGAAATAGCGGTTTTTAACAGACTGTGAAGGAACTTACAGCTTGTTAAAGAAAACTGGCTGCAGCTCAAAAATGCATGGGAAACTGACAGAGTGGGAAGCATTTAAGATAGAGTCAAGGAAGTAAACCATAAAATATATATTTATGAAGCCAGCAATGCCAAATGAGCAACAGGAACCAATGTGGCTGAGTGTGGAAGGGAAGGCATATATACACCAGCAGAGAAGCAAAGGATATTAGAAAAATCAAAATACACACATATGCTAGAATACTTCACCACCTCACATTTGCAACTAAGGACTGTATGGAGCACTCCTCACTACTCCTCACTTGGAGGCCACTCTGCCTGGGATGGCGATGGACGGCCCGGCAGCCGGGCCGCCCCAGCACTGGGCAGGGTATTTCCTGGGGTCCTCTGTCAGTCTCCTGGACCCTGTTCCCCTCCTTCCACCAGCACTCTGGCTCCTGGGACATCTGTATATCAGAGCTCCCAGCTGTCGTGTTAGGAAATTCAATGGCACGACGCGCCGGCCTGTGACAGTTAACAGCCTCTGTGAGAAGAAGGCCTCAGAGTATAAGGAATGCTTTTTGCCCCGAATGCATTTCTTTCAGGCATTGCCATGGGGTGTTATTGTTTTGTTCAAGCTGTAACCCGCCCCTAATATACAAGGGAATTATAACACCCAGGCAAGGGGGGGAAACGGTTGACAATTATCGGTTAAATTCCTTGCCATTCTACCGAGATCTGAAGTATTATCTCTATCCCAGAATTGAAGAAACCAAAACAGAGACGTTTCAGCAACGTGACCAGCAAGCTGAGCTGTGAGCGGTCACTGTTGCAGCCAAGAGGGAGAGAAACCTGAAAATCTTCATTACTTCTGAACCCTTTACCCCTAGAACCAAGAAGGGGAACGAAGGAAGCAGAAACTGGTCCTTGAGTTTGTTTCCCATCTCACTTTACTCACCGCGATTGACTATCCTGGGAAGGAAAGACCAAGAAAGGAAAGTGTAAGAGGAATTATAAAATAAGTGTGGAGGAGAGGAGGAAGGGAGAGTTGGCATAAAAGTGAAGTGACCAACTGGCTGTCACAGAGCCCCAAACCTGTGTTGCGGGCTCCCTGGGGAAGTGGTACGGATCTGCTCCGAAGTGAAGAGATAGAACGACCTCTCCTGAGGTCGGGCGGTATAACACAAAGACAGCACTATTGGACTAAAAGTCCAGGGGACCCGGATTCTAATCCCGATTCTGCTACTCTCAAGGTCTGTGTGGCCATGAGCACGTGGCCTGAAGCATCTCCTGGATCTGGGGTCATTTGCGGAAGAATGGAAGTCTCCTCCCCCTTCTACCTCTGACCCCTCAGGCTCCGCACATCACTAATATATATTTAAACCCAATGGCTAAGCAGAATTGAGCTCTTGGAGTCTCCCTTCATGCAGCTGTCAAGGGTTTCTGTGAGCCAGAAGCTACCCTCAGCAGCAGAAGCCCCCTGGATCTCTCTCTCTCTCTTTCTCTTTTTTTTTTTCAAGATTTTATTTATTTATTTGGCAGAGTGAGAGATTATAAGTAGGCAGAGAGGCAGGCAGAGAGAGAGGAGGAAGCAGGCTCCCCGCTGAGCAGGGAGCCTGATGTGGGGCTCCATCTCAGGACCCTGAGATCATGACCTGAGCCGAAAGCAGAGGCTTTAACCCGCTGAGCCACCCAGGCACCCAGCCCCCTGGATCTCAACCAGCATTTCTCATTTGGCTAAGTTCTCCGGGATAAATGAGTTCCTGTCTGTGGTGCCTTTGGGGCCACAGGTTGCCTGCAAGGGATCCAGGGTGAAAGTACTCACACTTCCTTAAAAAAATGAGGACAGGATGCTGTAACATCGAAGAATTCTCAGAAATCCAAAATTCCTCCACCCCTATAATGGAGTCCAAGCATCTACTCCACATACCAGGACTCACAATAAATGCAGTTCATAGACTATTTTTGTCAGTCTGTTTTCTGAAAGTTCTGACTATCTTGGATTCAGTATTAAAGGTTTCCTTTGTTCCCTTGGAAAAGACACTGCCTGACAAGCACAGAGAAAAGTATAGTGACATGTTTTTATAGAACATATCACCAAAGCCTTATTACAAAGCTTGAAGCATTAGGTTTTTGAATATATATTTTAAATAAATAGAAAAGTAATGATGGGCTCCCAACAATTGTAAAATTAGAGGTTCCAGCATTATTCTAACAGATGGCATCCTGCTTTGTGTTATCGTGTTCGAGTTAGCAACAGTCTTCATTATACAGAGATATTCTTCATTGTGCGATCCTCATAATAGGGATTAAGGAAAGGATATAAATGCAGTAATTTAGCAGAACTTATTGTTGGAAAGTGCTCATTTACTTCTAACTTGCAGCATGACTCTGTTGCTTAAAAAATGTTTTCCTGCTGTTTTGTAGCAGCAGGGCGAACACAACACATTGTTGTTAAGGTTGTTGATTCTAAGTAGCTTTCATTAGGTATAAAAACCCATAAAGAATCAATAAATACTTCGTGTTTTTCTAAAGAGCATTCAAGGGTGGATACTGTTAATGTGCTTATTGTGTCCAAACAGTATTAGCCCAAGAGAAATAATGAGGAAAAACATGAATAGAAAGTGGAAAATACTCTGTTAGTAACACTTTCCATGCAATAAAGCATTCCAAGTCAATAACTTGCTTACTACTTACAGACCAGCACAATATTTTAAAAAATCCCTTACATAACTGGCCATCTCTGTTTAATGGGATTTTCTGCACAAATATTACACAGTCCCTGAAGGAGCTATTAGCTGTTCATGGCAACTGTCCATCTTGATCCTATTCCTCTAAGCTAGCCTTACGCATCCCCACACCACAAGGATAGTAACCAATTAAAAAAAAAAAAATGCCGTGGCTTCTTCAGCTCTATCTCAGCATTGCTCATGGCCCTGCCAGGCTGATTACAATGCAATGAACATGTTAGGTACTCAATAAATGCTTTGTGTGTAGGAATGAATCCTCTCTAATAACTGTAGTCAAAATTTGCTTGCTTCTGGCAAAGTTGGATTCGTAAGAATACAATTTGTAGACAGTGGGCTGAGATAATAAATTCGTTATTTATTATTCTAATCATTTTAAGATCACAGATCCCTTTGAGAAAATGATGAAAATAATGAATTCTCTCTCCAGAAAAATTTACACACACACACACACAGTTGATTTTACATAAAATTTTATGTGGTTCCATAAACCTTTAATTGCATAACAGATTCCAGGTTAAGGATCCCTGGCCTTCCAAAGCAGCAAAATGATCACGGAAATATCCGTGAGCAATATTGAGCAAAGGATGACAAAATTCTTTGCAATGTTACATAACTCACCTCTTAAGGACATCCATTATATGGGTCTTACAGGGCATTCTCATTGGAGGCTAATCTGATTATCTGCATTTCAAAAGAATTTTCCAATATACCAAAGACAGTATGTGTCCTGAAGCCAGGGGACCTGTATTCTTGAATTCATAGTCCCTGCCACAGAGTTGGCCTTTGGTAAGTAAGTGTTTGATGTGTGTGTTGGATGAATATATGGTTCTCTTGCCATTTCTATAAATAGCTATGCTTCATTTAAGTGTTTGCATTTAGGTCATTAAATGCTTGCATAGAAGTGCAAAAAGCTTCTGTCAATTGAAGATTACTCAGAAAAGAAGATAAAGCATATCTCAAATTGTAATGTGAGTCAATGGGAAAAGTGATTTACTTTACAAAAATGAAATTTACACAAAACTCGTGCATAAATCAAGATCTCCTCTCTCTCATGAATAATTTGAGTCACCTAGTATAATTTATAGCCTTTGTCATGAAACCAATTTAAAGCCCTGTTCCAATTTTAGTATGTCTTCTGTTGAAGCTAGCACAAATCCTGATGTGGGAAACTTGTCTGAATTGCATATTTTTTTTTTCTGGAATAAGGGATGTGAGCTCTTTAAACATTGGGCATTTGGTTTTGCTTTGTTTTGCTTTTTAGCTCTTTGCGGAGACAGATTTTGAAATTTGCTACATCATTGTCACAAAAAATTCTCTTTATGTGAAGGTTATATGAAGCTAGTGGTTCCAAATAAAGAAGCTAATAAAGTACTGAGGGAAGTGATTTCACTTTTCTGGAAATATTAGAAAATTCCAATCTCCTGATTTTAGGGAAAATATTCATGAGAAAAGATTTTTCTTACTTCAGGCAGGAAAACGGTATTATGGTACAATCTCCTTTATCAATAAGCCTCTCAGTTTTGAGGTACCAAACTGATTATCCAGGAATTTAGCTTCCTCCATGTATTAATTTGTTTGCTAGGGCTGCTATAACACAATACCACAGACTGGATGGCTTAAACAACAGAAATTTTTTTGCTCCCAGTTCTGGAGACTCTAAGCCCAGGACCAAAGTGTTGGTAGATTTGGTTTCTCCTGAGGCTCCTCTGTGGCTTGTAGATGGTCATCCCCTTGTAGCCTTTTCACATGACTGTCTCTCTGCTACTTCTAGGGGGACTCTAGTGTCTCTTCTACTTCTTATGAGGACATCAATCCTATTAGATGGGGGAGTACCCTAAACAGCCTCATTTTAACTCAATCACCTTTTTTGAAGACTGTATTCGCAAATACCATTATATTTTGAAGAACTGGAGATGAGACATCAACATATAATTTTAGGGGAAAGGCACAATTCAGCCCATAATACTCTAAAATCCAGGAAACTGACCACTTCCCTTCCCAAAGCCCTGTCTTCACAGACCACCTCTGACTAAACCCATTGTCCCATGATTAGGTTTAGAATTCAATGACTTCTTTCTGATCCCAGGGTCGATGGTGACTCTGAAGCTATTAGTTACTTCCATTTACTTTTCTACCTCTGCCAAAGTAACCAGGGGCCAACAAAAGAGAGTTCTATGTAGAAATCTGAGTGACTTGCTTATTCTACTGGTCTCTGTGTGGTGTGTGTGTGTGTGTGTTCTTCTAGATATAGAAAACAGACCTCCAATTCCTTGTTTAAATTTAAACATCAATAAATCAGTCACAGTTTCTCTGACATTGGCTATAGCAACATTTTTCTAGACATGTCCCCTTGGACAAGAAAAACAAAAGCAAGAATAAACTCTTGGGACTTCATGAAAATAAAAAGTTTCTGCACAGCAAAGGAAATAATCAACAAAACAAAAAGACAACCTACTGAATGGGAGAAGACCTTTACTAATTATTTATTTGATTAGGGGTTAATATCCAAAATATACAAAGAACTTCTACAACTCAACACCAATAATAATAATAGTAATAATAATCCAATTAAAAACTGGCAGAAGACATGAACAGATATTTCTCCAAAAAAGGCATATAGATGTCCAACATACAGATGAAAAGATGCTCAATGTCATTCATCAACAGGGAATTGCAAATCAAAACCACAATGAGATATCACCTCACACTTGTCAGCATGGCTAAAATCAAGAAACAACATTAGTGAGGATGTGGAGAAAAAGGAACCCCTTCCTACTGTTGGTAGGAATGCAAACTTGTGAAGCCACTCTGGAGAACAGTACAGAGGTTCTTCAAAAAATTAAAAATAAAACTACCTTATGATCCAGTAATCACACCACTGGGTTTTTACCCAAAGAATACGAAAACATTAATTTGAAAGGATAATGCACTTCTATGTTTATTGCAGCATTATATACAATAGCCAAATTCTGGAAGCCACCTAAGCATTCATTGATAGACAAATTGATAAAGAAAATGTGATACACATACACGGGAATATTACTCAGCCATGAAAAAGAATGAGAGCTTGCCATTTGCAACAACATGGATAAACTAGAAGACATAATGCTGAGTAAAATAAATCAATCAGAAAAAGACAAATACCATATGATTCCACTCATATGTGGAATTTAAGAAACAAAACAAATGAATAAACAAATAAAAATGAGACAACAAAAAACAGACTCACTATAGAGAACAAATTGGTGGTTACCAGAGGGGAGGTTAAATAGGTCAGGGGGATTAAGGAGTATACATTATCATGATGAGCACTGAGTAATGTATAAGATCATTAAATCACTATATCATAAACCTGAAACTAATACAACAATCTATGTTAATAACACTAGAATCTTTAAAAATAATAATTAAAAATTAGTCACAATAATTCCACTTACATTTGTGTAGAACTCTACATTAAGAAGAGAACTATGAAAGAAAATCCAACAAAAGCAACTGAAAAGGAATAGCCATACAGAAGGGAAGAGAACTGTAAGAAAACAATGTTAAAGGAAGAAGGAAAAATGATATTCAGGGTTGCACTGGCACTTTTGAAGGATGTTCGCCAATGAAAGGACATAGAGTTTGGAAATTAAGAAATCATCAAAAAATCCTAAGAATAGTTTCAGTGGAGCAGAACGGAATGTGGGAAGCCAAATACAGTTGGCTGAGAATTTAATTAACAGTAGTTAATCAGAATAGTGAACATCGGACAATATTTTCAAGATAGAGAGAGAAATAAAAGAGTAAGTAGCTCAAAGGATGATCAGTGGAACATGAAGTACCAAGAAAAGAGTCTGTAAAAATAGGTGAACATGGTCATAGATTCAGGATGGGGAGGAAATGTGAAGAATTAGATTAAGAGAGAATATAATAAATGAAGAAAAAGAATATCCAAAGGATAAAGCACAGACCAGGAAACACTGGAACACTGTGTGGAAGATTCAGTAAAGAAGAAAGTGCACATTCCTCCTTCCTAGGGCACATCAAAGAGAGAACAATTGTCAGCATGGTGAGACCTTTCCTCTGGTTGATAATACCAGGCAGTTTTAACGGTTCCCATTCAATGACCATTTGATATGACACATGACCTGCTTCAGATGGCAGCTCAGAAAAGGAGGCCTTTTGGGAACTAGACTCATCTTCAAAACATCATCTTGCTGAAAAATTAATTAAGCAAAGAGACAATTCACCAAATTTGTCAGTTTGTTTATAATTTCTTTCTCTTAACTATAAGTTTACAAGCAATTAGTACCAGATGAGATTTTACAGATTTTTGAAGATTTGGGAAAAGTTTTGGTTGACTGATTTTCATTTTGTTCTTTATGCTGCCATTTTAAGGAATATTTAATCTGTCAAAAGCAAAGTGTCATAGAGTGCTTTCATCTAATTACAAACATATATAGTATTCAAAAAAGTTTATTTAAATACCAGTAATCAAAATTTCAGTGTTTCCTGTGGGGTTTTTAGATTATACTGATTCTAATATACCTTACTCATCCTTTGCTTTGCCCACTGTCTGTCCTATTTGAGAGCCTTTTGCCAAAACATCAAGTAGGACAGCCCACTTACATTGTTATTATAGCAATTAGTAGCCAAAATTTAATATGTGATATAGTTGCTTTTATTGCTTCATGGTTACTTTCCATCCTAAAAAAGTACAGCATCCCCAAGATGCAAAGGATCAATGAACCTGTCAGCTATTGAATAAAACTCATCACAAAGAAGGGCCCTTGTATTTGTGCATCCGATTCCATCGCTAACGTTGCCGCTGTGGACTTCAAAAGCTAGAATTTTTTAAAGGATATGTGCATCACTTAGTGCATAGCTGTGTTGTTTGGGCTCTTTATGATTGCTGGAAGAGGCGAGTTTGGGATTTGCGCCAAGGGTACTGGGGACCAAGGAGAGCTTCAGGTACATCCCTGGGGTACCTGTGATTCCAAGACCAGGTTGTGTTATCAGTTCCACAGAGAGCTGGGATATCAGCTCACTGGAGCCCAGGAAAGACCTGAGCTGGAGTGACCACCTGGGGGCACTTTTAACTAACGTATTATTTGATCTCTCCATCACAGTTTTGTATTTAGATTTAACATGGCTCAAATCTGAAGTCCTAATCATTCAGTCCTTTCTAATAGTCCTATCTAAACAGCCTCACTTTCTTCACATCTTTGAAGAGTTGCAACCTTTCCTTTTTCTGCAACTGTCAGCAAGTCTATGCTTCTGGAGGCTTTACAGAGGAGCATAAACATTCACTTCCTAAATGAGTGCCAAGACAAATTTTGTTTGGGCCTAAAGTACACTTCTCATTAATGGATTATAGACACATATTTATAGAGTCCTTTGGGGATGGAAGAGGGTAGGTCTTGACCCATCCATTTCCATCATGGGCCTCATAAGAAATCTGGTGCATGGCCCCAAACCAGCATGCTGGGGCCACCACGCTCATGAGGTTAGCCCCCAAGTATGCAGACAGGACAATTCTCCATAGTGCTTAAAAACTGGAATAAGGCTTCCCAAGTTTAAGTTCTGGTCTCTAATAGGTTCATATAACTTATTACTTAATATCTGACATGTTATTTAATCTCTTTCTGCCTTTGTTTTATCTTTCATGAAATCAGGTGAGAAATAGATGAGTTTGTGTGTGTATTATATATATATACATATATATGCATAGATATATGCATATACACACACATACACACACACACACACACACGTATATAAATATGCACATTTGGCACTTAATATATGCTCACGTTAGTGGTTTTGTCCACCCTGGAAAAGTCTCTAGATCACAGCTTAAGGTCACACACTTTACTTTGTAAGTTATTCCCTTCTGGCTTTTCACTACCTAAAAAGTTGAACTTAATTTAAATGCTATTACTTTTCTGACATATAATTTATTCATTCATTCATTCAAGAAATATTTATAGAGGGCATACCACATGTCATGCTTTGTACTGAACAGTAATTAAATATAGTGAAAAATAAGGCAGTGCATTCTCTACCCTCAAAGAGTTTACAATCTAGCAGGGAGGACCTCAAATTATAAATAAAGCACAATGAGAATGCTCGTGATGGGTAAAAGGAAGGAAAAGAGCCAATGTAAAACAGACATAAAATTCAAATCTTCCATCAGTTTAAGCCTATGCTTATGGTCAGTGGCGGGACCAGAATAGCTGTTGGGCAAGAACAGAGGTACTTTTTCTTTTCTGCACTAACACATCCCCTCGCAGAAATTAGTCATGTCCACTACACTTGTACCTGTGTATATTGAGGTAGCTATAGCAAGATCCATCTACCTCATGGGAGAGAGTCAGCTATTAAGCAGTAAAATCTTTCCTTAAAAGAAAGGCACAAGTAGAGAAAGAAGTGGGTGATATGTCGTGAAAGGGGGAGGGCAGAAAATGAGGAAAAACTAGAAAATACTCCTCGCACCCTATGTTCAGTATTCTCTGCCCTGCAGCCCACACTTTCGTGTAGTTTCTTCAGCCTCACAGCCAGCCAGGAAGGCTGAAGAGTGCACTTTGAAGAGTCTTGGGCTCCTCCACACTGACCACCCCTTCAGTGTGGGCTTCACAGAACTCACGAGTCAGGGGAAGCTTGAATGCCTTGAACATCGGATTCCTTGGATCCGGATTCCTTGTGATTTGGATTCTTTGTGAGAGGCCCGAAGGAAACACAAATTTGCACCACAGTACTTGTGACCAACTGTCCCGGTTTTCCTGGGACTGAGGGGGTCCTAGGATAGGAGACTGCCTGTGCTAAAACTGGGACATTCCCAAGCTAACCAGGATGGTTGGCTGCCCTAACAGTGGAGAAGTCCCCCCAAAGCAGGTATCTGCTATCCACTCTAGAGTCCCTAGGAATGAAGGATGGTGTTTAAATATGGGGGTGTTCTGGGATCAGACAAAACGTGCTCAAAGCCAGATCCCACATACAAGTTGTGGAACCTTGGGCATTTTACCCGTCCTCTCTGAGTCTCAATTTCCTCAACCTCAACATAATGACACAGTTGATAAATCTCTGTAAGGATTAAATTTAAAAAAAAATGGATGCAAAGGTTTCTACACACTGCCTGGCCCACTGTCAGCATTAGCCACTAATTTTACTACTTTTTAGATCCTCAACAAATACTTTTTGAATCAACATGTAATTGCATGTGCTTTGACAATTCTATCATGTTTCTGACAGTTACAAATGTTTTTTTTCCTTTGGAAGTTGGGTAGTATGGAGTAATGAATGTGACACTCCCCCTCCCCCCACTGCTCACGAGATCCATCTCAGACCACTCCACACCACAGCTTTCCTTACACCTTTCCACAATTCTTCTGGATCCAGTCATATTCCCTCAGAGTCTGTACATCCCACCAAGGCATGTCTTAAGCAGAAGGACACTTTGTTGTCTAGCAATAGAGTCACATTCTCTCTATCCCTTCCTCACCCTCAACCCACTTCCTCAGGAGCACTGGTCTACCTTGTAATCATTACTACTGTTAACATGGGAAATATTTGTTTGATTCAGCTGGGATCCAAAGAGTGAACAGAATGGAAAGAAGACAGGAGAGGACCACTCACACTCTTTCAAGGATGTGGGGAGATGTATGGCCAGGAGCCAAGTCACATCTAATCTGTCAGGAGAGAGACGTTGAGTTTCATCAACAAGCAGGTTGGCCTTGAACCAAACCAAAAAGATCAATATGGCAAGGGGCTCACTGTATAAATGAAGCAGCCAACATGTATTATATAAACAGTAAGTCTAACAAGGAAGCATTTTAGCTTCCAAAGTAAAAGATTTCTGGATTCCTAGGAAGATGTAGGAAGTAGAAAAGGAAAGATTTAGAAAAGTACGGAAAACACATTAAAATACTACCCATGATCTTTCAGAGTTCTCAGATGAGTTAAAACTACACCATAATTGTGTAACCACACCCAAATCCTGATACCACCCTTTAGAATCTCATCGTCCCACACGCACACATACACACATCCCATGAGCGTCACTGAGGAAGTGATTGTGCCTCATCCAACAGGAGTGATGCCAGTGGGAAAGCACGAGTGGGAATCCATGACTGGTAGACAGAACGTCAGACTAGGAGACCAGAGATCACAATTTCAGCTCAATCCATTAGTGACTATGGCAAATCATTCACTTGTTTGTTCTTGAGCTGCTTCAGCTCTAAAAGGATCATAGTCATCTCTGTCCATTTCTCCTGCATAGGGAACTCATAAAGAGGAATGACATCAAAAGCATGGAGACACTCTTCAGAAGAGGAGAACATATGCATACCTTATATTATTAATAATAGAAATTGGATTCAATAAGTCTGCTTAGAAGCCTTTGTCAAAAGGCCAGGCAAGGGTAATTCCTCTGTAATAATGCCAGGCCTTTGTACCCGCGAGGCTTTGGAAATGTGAAGACATTTTTAAGCAACAGGAGGTGACTTCATAACCATTCTCTACTAAATATTTTCAAGAGCCTTGTTAAAGTCAGCTTTAACTTTATTTTAATAATCAGTTGGAGCTTTAAAACAGGTATTAATTTAAAAGCTCCCTTTCTATAGCAGATATTATATAAGCTTATTCTTCCTTAATAAAGCATTCAGTTCACATTGAGAGAAACAAGTGGTTTCTGATTATAAAGCATATTGAAAAATACAGCCATCATCAGATAGTGTATGTTGGATAAATAACACTCAATCACAGGAGTCAGCCAGTGACAGTGGATACAAATATATTTTTTGAGTCATACTGGCTATCAATCAGTGGTAACACCAATGAACAGAATGAAAAATTTCACCCCAAACTGACTGTTGAAGTGTTGCCCAGACCATTGCCCATTCATTCTCCATGCGATTAGTCACATTGCTAGCTTCGATAAGGGCGTTTGCTTTCCTCTATCTTTTCTGTTTTCTTCTGTACTGAACAGCGTTCTATGGGGAGAGGAGAACAGCATCTGCTTTCAGTTCTGCCTGTGATTTGAAACTCGGCTGACATGAAAGTCACACCTGGAATAATAGGCGGGGCCGTACTCTAAGTCTTTTATGAGCATATCAGTCCCGGTATATCGAGTAAACATTGTCGTCACTAAAAAACACACACTGTTTTCTGAATCACTATGCCTGATAGCATTCTTTTGGAAGAATGTCAGCAGTAAGGGGTCAATACCTTAATCTTACAGAACCAAAGCCCAACTTACCATGTGACTGGGCTACTTAGACCTGCTGCCTATTTCTGTCCCAGTTCCTGACTGGTTTGCTCCCTTGACTGTTAGACACCAGACAGAATTCGCAATCAATCAGTATTTATTGGTAGAGGGCCCTTTTTCATGAGCTGAGCCCTGATTTTGTCCATGTGGATTTGGATGTGGCTCCTCTGTGAGATAAGATACTTTTCCTACTCTTGAGGAGATCACGTGGGGAAGTCAAAGCAAATACTTGCAAAATTAAATGACCATGCAAAATGTAATAATGAGGCTGAAGTGCAAGAAATGTCAAAAGACGGTAACTGAATAGATGCTGAAGGAATGATACTAAGACCAGTGGGTTAGGGGCGCCTGGGTGGCTCAGGCGGTCAAGCATCTGCCTTTGGCTCAGGTCCTGATCCCAGGGTCCTGAGATCGAGCCCAGTGTTGGGCTCCCTGCTCAGTGGGGAGCCTGCTTCTACTCCTTCTCCCCTCCCCTGCCCCAGCTCGTGCTCTCTCTCACTTTCTCCCTCTCTCTCTCTCTCTCAAATAAATAAATAAAATATTTAAATTTTTTTCTTTAGAAAAAAGACCAGTGGTTTAGAAACAGTGCTCCAGGGAACCCCAAGTATGCTGGTGTGGGGAGCACTCAAGGCTGCAGCAGGAACGAAGAGAAACTCCCTCCCAGCCCGGGGCCACATCCTCCACCAGAGTAACTCTTGTATTTTTGGTTTTTGTTTTCTGTCCTTGTTTTTTTGTATAGTGGATCTGCACATACAATTTCACATCAACAAAGGATCTTAAATTTATATTTTAAAAAAGCCTCTGATATATTTTTAAATATTTTAAATATTTAAATATTTTAAATAAATTTTTAAATTTCAAAATCCCGTAGTGTAATCACTGTGACCTAGTGTGGCCTCAGAAGTTTCCTTGGTGGAAGAGGAGTGAAGACTTGCCAGAGGTAGAGGATTTGGAGAGTCGGGTTTCCAGGTTACTGGTTATATAAAAACACGAAGATGCTTAAACAAGTGGCAGTCCTAGGAGCTGGCCCATGGTTAGGGGATAGTGCCACTTGCACCCGGGCTGTAGTGCAAGACAGTGAGTAGGATGATTTCAGAGGCATCATCTTGGTGAGAAGCCATATCAAAATCCACCCAGACGGTCATCATTTCATAGGAAGGATCCATGTACACAGATACAAGATAAGACAGATAACAGAAAGCTCAGAGGAGAGTAGGAGGCTTCCCAGTGAAGGGGCAGAGACATGAAGGGCGGGACAGGGAGTCAGTGTGGGCCGGGCTCCTGGCCCAGCTAAGGCAAACAACAGAGCTAGATCGGTTTCAGAAACCATGAGCGAGAGTCGTGGCTTGCCAAGAAACACTGGAAAGGCAAAACACAAGTACCGAGTCCTCTTCTCCCCAAAATCCTTCACTCTTGAATGGAGTCGGCAGCAGAGGAAGTTCTAGAAGATGTCCTGACACCACTTTGGTCTTCAGCCGACCTTTGGACCTAGCAACCAGGGAGACTCAGTTCTGGTCGTCTGACTAAAGAGACAGCGGTAGGAAGCCAGACGAGTCCCTCAGCACTTAGCTGCTAACAGCAGAATTGGTGTGTATTATCTGAACACAAGTAATGTGTTTTTCTAAATTACACAAAGAGAGCAAAATAATATACAAACACAGCCTAAGTATTCTTGGGCTGAAAGCACAAAACATGGATCATTTAAGCATAAAAAATTATTAGAGGAATCCGGGAGTGTCTTGTAGAATTAAAGATGAGGAACAAGTCTTGGAGAAGACAGATGGGGGCTGAGATGTGGGGAGTCTCAGCAGCACAAACCCTAAGGAGCCCCCTCTGGAGGGGCTGCCTTTAAAAGGGTGCAGCTTGCTTCTCTAACTGCAGGACTCCAGTCCCCTGTTTGCAGAGGCACCAGAACAAATGACTAGCTGTCTCCAGGGAGTTTCAACCCATGATGCAATAAACTTACAGCAAGGAGGGCGCCTGGGTGGCTCAGTGGGTTAAAGCCTCTGCCTACGGCTCAGGTCAGGATCTCAGGTCCTGGGATCCAGCCCCACATCAGGCTTCCTGCTCAGCAAGGGGCCTGCTTCCTCCTCTCCCTCTGCCTGCCTCTCTGCCTACTTGTAATCCCTCTCTCTGTCAAATAGATAAATAAAATCTTTAAAAAAAAAAAAAAAAACCTAGGGCAAGGAGAAAGGGGAAGTAAAGCTGGAGGAACTCTATGAGCCGCGACACTTCCACAGCATGTGGCCACTGCGTACGTCATTACACACTGGCCTAGGAGTCATGGAAGAAGCCACTTACGGGAATCCAGTGAACTCAGTCAACCAAATATAGTGGTCATGATGACCCTGATTTTGAAGAACAGAAATAAATAAGTTCCTCTACTTTAGACTGTTTAGACTGTTTATTGAAACAACCGTGCTTCCCCCATTATGGTACATGCTATTATAATTACATAATTACCTTTTTTTTAGTAGCTGAACTGGAAGCATTTCAAACATAAGGCTGTTTCCTGCTCATGTTTGCATTTCTAATGACTGTACCAGTTAGGCGATCGATACACATTTCTTACACATCTGGAAATCGTGTCTGTCAGACTCTGGATGGATGTAGCTATCAGTCATGAAAGGTGTGTGTCCTTTATTTTTTTTTTAAAGATTTTATTTATTTATTTGACAGAGAGAGAGACTACAAGCAGGCAGAGAGGCAGACAGAGAGAGAGAGGGGGAAGCAGGCTCCCTGCTGAGCAGGGAGCCCGATGCGGGCCTTGATCCCAGGACCCTGAGATCATGACCTGAGCCGAAGGCAGAGGCTTTAATCCACTGAGCCACCCAGGCGCCCCAAGGTATGTGTTCTTCAGGCAGGGGTTTTTGGGTAAAATAACAGTAGGACACTGAAAGATGAGGCCCTTGCTCCATGATTCATGCCGTGACTGTGGCTGGAAGGCTAATTAGAAATCAGTCAGTACAAAAAGTGTGTGGGAAGCAGACCTCCACAGCACAGCCTGAAGCAAACGAGCTGTTGGAGGTAGTCCTGGTCGCTGCCCTTCCTGGCTGCTAAGGCAAAGCCTGGCTGATCTTACTAAAGATTGGGGCTGTTGCCTCCCAGCAGGTTCTACAGCATCATATACTGAGTCCTCTTCCTCTTCTAAACATTTATCCTAAAATTGGAAAAGTAAATGGAGAGGTGCTTTGTGATTCCCCCTGAGCTTCATCCCCTACCCAAAGAGAGAGATTTAATATTTTATTTTCTGTATAACCCATCCCATCCATAAACCGTTTATGCCAGATTTCAGGCAATTTGATGACGTCTTCTACTTCTCAAGGGGGTTGCTTCCACTCTAGAGGGGAGAAGCTATCGTCTTCAAAGTCAAGGATCATATTAATCCTACCCACCACCACCACAGATGGAATTCGATGATAGCAAAACCAACTCTAGCTCAGCTACCTCGGACGCCCACTGGAAACTATGGCTTCTTTGAAGAATGTTGCCAATACAGCTGACCCTTCCCCCAAATACTAGCAAATATCCACATCATCAATGATCATCCTTAGGGTGAACGGATCATGTCACCTCATGGATCAAACTCATCAATTCAGAATTGTTTTAAGATAAAAGAACATGGGTTATAACACTATGAGCTCTTTATGCAATTTCTTTGCAATACTTCTCATGCTAATTAATTGCCAGATCTTTGAAATATGATCAAAACCAAAGTCCCCTAGTGGCCAGGTTGAAGGTCCATAGCGGATGCAGAAAATGGAGAGCCAGAAGAAATTTCATCTGTCTTGGCAGGGACACACAAAGAGAGAATCGGGGTCAGAAGGCAGATAGCTTCCACGGTAACATTAGCATCAAAGAAAAGGATGAGGATATTTTAACTATAGAATAAATACATAAAATGTAACAATATTTGAAGCCAAATAGCAGCTCTGTCCTTTAAAAAAGCATTATATTGCTTTCTTGGGAAGCATATATCTAAAATTACAATAATTCAGATTGCTTTAGATTTCACTCAGAAACATTTTGTTAAAAGATTGCCTTACATCATATTTGAAAAAGATAAGCAGACTTTTACCAAATATAGAAACAAGGATCATAAACTGAAAATAGAAGCCAGAAGACAGACTCAGTGGAAACTAAAAGAATATTAACATTGCATTACACTTGGCAGTGAAGAAATAGAAATATACAGTGATTTACTACCTTTACAAAAGAATAGAGAATTAGGTGAAAAGCTATTCAAACTATCAGAAATCATAAGATACTTTTTGGCAATAAGTAAGGAAGAAGATTTATTTAACTTTGGAGAGGGCTGGCAGAAAGGGACTAAAGTGAGAAACAATAATATCACATATTAACTTTGTTCTTAAACATCTACATTTAATGTATCAACTTTGGCTGTTGTTATATGCCTTGGCAATTCAATAAAGTTACTGGAATGGAAAATTGAAAATTTTTATTGTGATATTTCCAATTTCTCCACTGGTGGAATAGTTTAATAATAAGCCACTGCATATGTTTTCAGCATTCTCATTAAAATGAGTGAGCTATCATTTTTCTTTCTATTCCTAGTTATCAGCAACTTTATTTACCAGTGCATATTAAGTAGAACACAAAGCTCAGCTAACCATTTGCGGATATACTCTCTGAACAGGCAAGTATTACCTACTGGAAAGGCATCAAGTTTTAGAGCTGGAAGGAATCCGAAGTGGTTTCATATTCCACATTTCATGGGATCAACGAGGAAACTGAGGATCAGAATGGTTATGTAACTTATTCTAAGTCCATAGCTCGTCCATGGCTGAGTAGATGTCATCCTCCTAAAATCTCCTATGACTGTAGACTAACCCAGAACACCCACATTATTTCAGCGGTTAACCATTGAACGTAGGCCTACGCAGTCTTGTGTTGCAAAAAAGAAAACGAAAGAGAAATGGCCAAAGAAGAGCCTGAATTTATTAAAAGTCTACTTCAGCCTTATCATGAGGAATTCTAGATTGCCAAGGAATCAGATTCCATTTATAGTCATCCTTCCTTGGGAATGAATATTTTCCTTTTGGCTTTTATGAACGTGCTCCCAGTTTTTACATGTTTCGATGTTTTCTAAAATGTCTCTGCATTCACATCAGAGTCGTGTGGAGTACTGATGACTCCCTAATGTGTAAGGTGATCTCTTCCTAAAGCTGCATTAATTCCTTTGTTGGTCTTTGCAGAGTAAATCTACTTCTAATCTGGTACCTGCAATTAAGCTGCTCGTATAACAATTTATTCCCTTTTAAACAACAATTTGGGCATGTTTTCTTTGGCTCAGGCACTACATAAAACATTTATGTTAACTATTAACCTTCCTGAGGCAACAGACTTGATCGAAAGAGGAACAGAGAGGAGCTGAACGAACCAGGGGTGGGATCCAACTCTCAGCTGTGTTGCCAATAAACCATGGGGCCTTGGATAAATCATTTATCTTCCCTGAACCTTTCTCCGTGTGTAAAATCTACGAGGTCATTTTCATGACCCCTAGGATCTAAAACCTTGCATTTCTAAATTAATCATTTCTAAGCCGACCTTAACAATAGTTATTATGCTTAAACCCTATGCTTCCATCTCACTTCTATGCACCTGGTACGGTTTTCGGTCCCACTACTGAGAAAAGTAAATAAACTGCAATAAAATGTGATGTCTCCCTTACTAGGCTGTGAACTCCATAAAAGGTTAATTCATTTTTATAGGCTTAGTGTCTGGCAGAGTTGACATTCTATAAATGTTTGATATATGGATGGGTGGATGGATGATTGCCAGAGCATAGCGTAAGGGGAACTTAAATATAAGTTTACATTATCTCTGCAAATAGCCCAGAGGTCATTATCCTGAACCTTATCAGAAGAACTAGCACTTACATGTCATTTTGCCTATTTGCAGCATAATGTTCATAGTACATCTCTTATAACATGATCTTTTCTGGCCTAATCTTCTACTCCTAACCTCCCTTCGTGACAATAAGCCTTTTGAGAGAAAGATCTGTGTCTAATTCATCCCACCATTCTGTACCTACTCATTGAACTTATGAGACTTCCATCAATGTTAACTAATTAAATGAATTTGAAAATTAGTTTCACTACAATAGTAGCCAAATAAAATAAATGATACATTTTGTACCAAAGTCAAAATCTTTTCAGGAACAGTGTTTGGAGTGAGTTATCTGTGATAATAAAATTCTGACTTTTTTGTCCTTTTACCCTTTATTAATCTCAAAATTTCACCCCCTATAAAAATCATTCCTTCTTAGTGACTTTATTTTGCTTTGTATATGGTCAGGTCATAATTAACATAATATAGTTAGGCCTAAGGTAACCGAGTAAGATGTTACAGGAGAAGACGAAGCGCGAAGAGCTGCAATGGTAAACAAAGTCATGGCAGAGTTGTATTTGCATGGTTTCAGTTTACATGAAATCCAGTGGGAGGCAAAAGTATTCCCGGACCTTGCATGCAAATCATCTCTATGTCGCTTCAATAGATTCTTTGTCAAATGTTAAGAGTCCACAACTGAGAATGATACAGAATAGCACCAGAATATCGTCCCCTGGTGGGATGTCCTACGAGGGTTACTATCATGTGGATGACAGGATATTTACTTTCAGAAGCTGTCTTTTTGTTCCTAGGCGTGTCCATTTCTCCAGGTCGAAGGAGGCTTTCCTTACAAGCGGTTCTCTTTTTCAGGCAACACAAGTTTCTTGATTGCTATCTCATAACTTCCACAGATTCACAATTTCATTTTGGCATAAACAATCTATATTAACACATACATAAAGTTAATATTTTCTAACTCAGTTTTTAAATAGTCATCACAATTCTAATTATGCTATTAATCCATTATAATTATACTCATTATTACAAATATGATTTGTTCATGGGGATCTTCATTATTATAAACAGTACATTACTGTTATAAATGTTATCAATAAACTATAATTGTTAGAAACACCCTTAATGTATTTACTATTTGTTTCATCAGGTCCCACATAATCCACACGGGCATTTTTATGTCTGTATAAATTTCAAAGGAACCAGATCATCTCTTACACCTAAAAAATTACTGTCATGTTAATAAAAATAATCGCTAAGAATTTACTGAGTGCCTGCCTTGTCCCAGTCACTGTGCAAGCACTAAACGTTTTAACACAGATCATCTCATTAATGCTCCCAAGGATCCTATGAGGTAGAAGCTTTTATTAGCCCCATTTTACAGATAAGAAAACTAAGGCTTATGTACATTAAATAACTACCAAATGTTTAGAGATAATAAATGATGGAGATAGAACTGGAACCCAATTTCACTCCAGATTATTGTGTTTTGGATAGCAGATGAACTTGCTCATTTTGGAAGATGCCTCACTTTTTGTATTTGTATAATTATTTCTCTAAACTCAAGTTTACATATCCTTTTCAATTTTTGTCTTAAAAGCAAAAGAATATACAGAATGCAAGTTGAAATATTTGCAATAGGAATTATAGGCTGTCAAAAATATAATGAAGATAATTACTATGAAATTAGCAAATACAGTATATCAAAGTAGGAGAAAAGTGTAGGTATTATATAATTATCAGCATAGTTTTCTGTGAATTTGCTAGTGTTGACTGATTAATTTTACAGTTAGTAAACTGTACCTTAACAGCTTTTTCTTTCTAGTGTGTAAGGTTTAAAGTTTAAATTTCTTTTCACAAAGATTAAAGGTTTGCCAAAAGCTAATAGTTGCCAAAAGATAATAAATGATTAAAAGTAAATTTAACCACAAAGGTTTTGATAGTACCACATTACATCCCATCCATTTATGAATTGATATTTGTAAAAAAGCAAATATGTAAAATCTGATATTCATTTCCTTCATTATTTTCCATTTGCTATAGCCCAATTAGTATCACGTTAAGATTATGTGCATAAAATAGATATGAGACTACATCCTGTTTGAAAGTTTAAGAAAAATCTATGAGCATTTTAAAAAATATGTCTAGGGTGCCTGGGTGGCTCAGTGGGTTAAGCCTCTGCCTTCAGCTCAGGTCATTGTCTCAGGGTCCTGGGATCGAGGCCCGCATCCGGCTGATGTGCCTGCTTCCTCCTCTTTCTCTGCCTGCCTCTCTGCCTACTTGTGATCTCTCTCTCTCTCTNGGCCCACATCCGGCTGATGTGCCTGCTTCCTCCTCTTTCTCTGCCTGCCTCTCTGCCTACTTGTGCTCTCTCTCTCTCTGTGTCAAATAAATAAATAAAATCTTTAAAAAAATATATGTCTAACACATCATCCTAATAAAGATAGCTTACAAATCAGAAATATTTCCTGGCTTTATGACCTAAAGCCACAACTATATGAAACTTAAGAGCCATATATTCCTTGTTTTTAAAACTATGAAACCTAAAAAGTTTAAATATTTACACTGGGAAGCAAAGAAGTACTTTGAGGCTATGAGAATTCACCCAAATAGCCTTTAGAACAAAACAATGCATTCATTGTGATCTGTTTCACAACTGCTGCTATATTTACCAATCAAAAGCTTCTTGAGGGTTTGTCATATTCAAGACCCTATAAAGCATACTCTATGGGATATGTCCTCAAAGAGCTATCTTTGGAAGTGTTACATTTCTTTTGTCAGTTTTTAATTGTGTAAATAAAACAGACACCTGTTTCACAATACTTAAAAAAAGGATTAGTATTTCTTGGCCTATTTTCATTATATAAAAATCCAGGTGGAGATATTGGAACCAATAACTCAATTTTTCATCTAGGGTTCCTTTTACTCAGACCTTCTGAGACCCATGGGAGTACTACATTTTGCTTTGCAAAACCATCTACTAAAATTTCCCTTCAATTGAAATAGAAATGATACTTATGAACAAGGGTGATTTTCCATGAGTACAAGAAACAGAAGAAAGCAAGCAGGGGAACATGGTGAGTGGTCAGAACTCAGGGTCTATTCCGGGGGTGGGGGGGCCTGCAATACTGGTTTTGCCACCTACCAGATACACAGCCTTGAGGAAGTCATTTAATTTCATTAGACCTCAGTTTTCCTCATCCATGAAATGGATGTAATTATGCTATTTCCCTAATAGAGTTGCACTTAGCAGACTGCTGGAAACACAGCACAAATTCAATAAATGGTAGTTATCCTCACAGTTAGAAAAGAGGGGAACAACAGGTAAAGCCAATATGTCATTTTCCGTGGATGTTGCAACAACAACAAAAAAAAAACCAAACAGAAATAAATTAGATGCCAGTTGATCCTTTCCTGGTGTATTACTAAAAAAGACTAAATTTGGGATGGACTAAGAAAGGAAGTACAAGGATCATTTATCACTATTAGCCATGCAGTTAGGAGAAATGTGCAATGAGTACTTGACCTAAGGAAGAACCACAGGCTCTGAGGAAACTGCAGATAATTAACTTGTTAAATAATTCACTAAAATGAACCACTTGTCATGCTGTGAACCACTTGGTTATGGCTGAAGAGCTTGTAAAAAACAATGATGCTTACAATTCAAAATTCTATGTACAAAATTCCTTACTTGAAATGACCTCAAATATCCTATTGCAAGATCTAAATTTGGGTTACACCAAGGCAAACAGTTTTAAAAAGGGGAAATGACAATTTCATAACCATTTTTTATATGTAAGATTAACTATAAGAATGAACCACATAAAATTGCTTTTGTAAGTTAAAAAAAATTTAAGTATCAATAATTTCATAAGGCTCAACCTAATTTTCTGGGGTTTTTCACGACATATTATTCTACGTTCAAGGTAGTTTTGCAAGTCTACCAGAACAGAATGTGGAATAGCCTAACCCTCTGACTCATTTCAGAATCACTGCAAAAATGGGGAGGTTAGACAAAATAGCAAACACAAAACCAATTTTCTAAAGGAAGCTGAAGAATATAAGTAAGGTGACATTATGAAAGTAGACTTGGTTATTTCACATCTGCCATAAAAATGTATTTTTTTAGTGCAATCCTTGAGTAATCCTTGAACCACCAACTATGCTTGAGAGGCCAATAACCCAATTTTTCCAATTATACATTTACAAAAGTGGCAAGGCCCTCTTTTGAATAATTTTGAGCTCAGAGCTAAACCCTTTGTTTAAAAAAAATTCAATTTCAGGGAAAAATACACATAGCTAGTCCATACTAACATCAGGTGCCTCACTCTTCCAGGGCACACAGAAAACCTCACTTCCCAACACACTTGCAGTTAGGTGGGACCGCATGAATAATTTTGGCCAGTGAAGTGTGACCAAGAAAATAAATATCACTTCTCAGTGTTGAAGAAAGGCAAAGTCCCATATGGTTTTCCTTACTGCACTGCAATAATCAAGGAGGCGTTGAATTGAGATTACAGAGCCACGAGATCAAAAGAGCTTGGACTGCCGAGTCACCTCATAGAGGATAACTGCCACAAAGAGACATCCAAACCCAGTGGGTCTTTTTTTGAGCAAGAAATGAACTTTTATTTTGTTAAGGCATTGAGAGTTTGGGGTTATTTGTTACCATAGAAGAGACTAATATAACCTAACTGGCGGGGACAACTTTGGAACTATCTCTCACCCACTAGTGCAAGTGGGCTCACCCCTGCAGCACAATCACACATCACAGCTGGATCTGGTAACAGACCAGACCTCCCCGTACCCCATCACAGTTGTGCATCACAGCCAGGCCAGGGGACAACCTTGCCAACCCCCACACCACAGCCATGTTGCGACCAGACCAAGTGACAGCCCCACTCACCCCTGCACTAGAGAATAGCCAGGTGGGGCACAAGCCCCACTCAACCCTCCCATTGTAAACATAGCTCGTCCACAGCAGACCACTGGGCACAGTGGGGACAGGAGATACCCTCTGAGTGCCCAGCTCACACAGAAGGGATTGAACTTCTGGATTCCATATGACATTTCCTACACAAAGCTGCTCCTTTAAGACTAAGAAAGGTTGATTTGCCTAATACATAAAAACAAACACAGAGTCAGGCAAAATGAAGAGACAGAGGAATATGTTCCAAACAAAAGAACAAGACAGATGAAGAAAGAGAGAAGAAAGAAAGAAAGAGAGAGAGAGAGAGAGAGAAAGGGAGGGAGGAAGGAAAGATAAGACATTAATGAAATGGAAATAAGCCTTCAGAATTCAAAATAATGGTCGTAAAGATGTTCACCAAACTCAGAAGAATGGACAAACATATCAAGAGCCACAACAAAGAGAGGAAATATTAGAAGTCCCAAACTGAAGTTATAGAGCTGAAGAATACAATAACTGAACTGAAAAACATACTAGAGGATTTCAACAACAGACTGAATGAAGCTGAAAAACAGATCAGCGAGCTGGAAGATAACACAATATAACTCACCCAGACAGAACAGCAAAAAGAAAACAAGATTTTTTTAAGGGACCTTTGGGAAAACATCAAGCAGAATAACATTTGCATTATAGGAGTCCTAGGAGAAGATAGGGAGAAAGGACCAGAAAACATACTAGAAGACATAATGGTTGAAATCTTCACTAATCTGAAAGAGAAACACACACAGTCCCAAGAAGCCCAGAGTTCCAAAAAAGATGAACCCAAAGAGATCCACACCAAGACACATTATCATTAAAATTTTAAAAGTTATAGATAAAGAGAGAATCGTAAAACAACAAGAGTAAAACAATTTATTACATACAAGAAAAACCTAGAAAATGATCAACAGACTTTTCAGCAGAGACTTTGCAGTCCAAGAGGGAGTAGCACAACCTATACAAAGTGCTGAAAGGAAAAAAGTCCAACCAAGAATTCTCTACGTGGCATTCAGAATTGAAGGAGAGATTAAGAGTTTTCCAGAGAAGCAAAAACTAAAGGAGTTCATCACCACTGAACTAGCTTTATAAGAATGTTAAAGGACTTCCCAAAACTAAAAATAAATGGCACTAATTAATAACAAGAAAATACACAAAAGTAAAAGTCTCACTGGAAAAGGTAAACACATAGTAAAACTAGTAGACTAATCACTTTTAAAAGTAGCATAAAAATAAAAAAACAAATATAGTTAAATTAACTAAAACTATAATAATTAGTCAAGGGATGCATAAAATAAAAGGATGTAAAATGTCACATCAAAAATATAAAACATAGAGGGGCGCCTAGGTGGCTCAGTTGGTTAAGTGTCTGACTCCTGATTTCAGCTCAGGTCATGATCTCGGAGTCCTGGGACCAAGCCCTGTGTTGGGCTCCACTCTCAGGGGGAAGTCTACTTGAGGATTCTCTCTCTCTCTCTTCTTCTTCTCCCTTTCTCCCTCTCCCAACTCATGTGCCCTAAATAAATAAATAAATAATATATGCGTGTGTGTGTGTGTGTGTGTGTGTGTGTGTATAAATAACATGGGGAATATGTTCAAATTTAACTGACTATCAACTCAAAACAGATCATTATATACACAGGAAGCTATATGTGAACCTAACAGTAACCATGAAGTAAAAACATACAGTAAATACACAAAAGTAGATGACAAAGAGAACACTAAAGAAACAGCCAGAAAACAATTAACAATATAACAATAAGTAAACACTATCGAAAATTACTTAAAATGTAAATAAACTAAACTCTCCAATCAAAAGGCAAGGGGTGGCTGAATGGATTTAAAAAAAAAAGATTCATCTATAAGCTGGCTACAAAAGACTGACTCCAGCTGGAAGAACACACACGTACTGAACATAAAGGGAAGGAAAAAAGATATTCCATCCAAATGGAAATGAAAAGAAAGCTAGTATAATTAACAAAATGAAGGATAAAAATCCTTTGGTGATCTCAATAGATGGAGAAAAGGCAAATTCAACATCTGTTCATGATAAAACTCCCAACAAAGTAGGTATAAAGGGAACATATAAACATAACAAAGGCCATAAATGACAAACCTACAGCTAACATCAGACTCAATAGTGAAAAACCAATAGCTTTTCCTCTAAGAGGAATTCCTACTTATTCCTTGCCTATTCCTATAAGGCAAGGATTCCTACTCTTGCCACTTTAATTCAACAAAATATTAGAAGTCCTAATCACAACAGTTAGGCAAAACAAACAAACAAAAAAGGAACAATAAGAAAAGGCATCCAATTTGGAAAGGGAAGTAAAACCCACTATTTACAAATGACATGATACTACATATAGAAAACCCAAAAACTCCACAAAAAAACTATTACAATAAATAAGTAATAAATCTATTCAACAAGTAACAGGATACCAAATCAATATACAGAAATCTGTGGTGTTTCTATAGTCTGCCAACAAATTATCAGAAAAAAACATTTTTAAAAGATCCCATGTACAATTGTATCGAAAAGAATAAAAATACCTAGGGATAAATTTAATCAAAAGAGTAAAAGACCTGCACAATGAAAAGTATAAGAAACTGATGAAAGAAATTAAAGAAGACACAAATAAATGGAAAGATATTCCATGCTCATGGATTGGAAGAATTAAGGTTGTCAAGATATCCATATTACCCAAAGCAATTCTCAGATTCAATGCAATCCCTATCAAAATTCTAATGGTATTTTTTACAGAACTAGAACAAATAATTCTAAAATTTGTATAGAACCATAATAGCCGGGCGCCTGGGTGGCTCAGTGGGTTAATGCCTCTGCTTTCGGCTCAGGTCATGATCTCAGGGTCCTGGGATCGAGGCCCGCATCGGGCTCCCTGCTCACCGGGGAGCCTGCTTCCCCCTCTCTCTCTGCCTGCCTCTCTGCCTCCTTGTGATCTCTCGCCCTCTGTGAAATAAATAAATAAAATCTTTAAAAAAAAAATTAAAAAAAAGAACCATAATAGCCAAAACAATCTTGAGAAAGAACAAAGCTGGTATCTTTCCCCATGATTTCAAACTATATTACAAAACTACAGTAACCAAAACAGTATGGCATTGGCATAAAAACAGACACACAGACCAGTGGAACAGAAACAAAAGTCCAGAATTAAACCCACATGTATATGGACAATTGACTTATGACAAAGGAGCTAAGAATATACATGGAGAAAGGACAGTCTCTTCAATAAATGGTGCTAGGAAACTGGACAGCTACCCCCAAAAGAATGAAATTAGAACTATCTTGCTCCATGCACAAAAATTAACACAAAATGAATTAAAGACTTGCATGTAAGACCTGACACCATAAGATTTCTAAAGAAAAATAAAAGCAGTATGTTCCTTGACATCGGTCTTAGCAAAACTTGTGTGGATGTGACTCCAAAAGCAAAGGAAATGAAAGCAAAAGATGAATGGGACTACATCAAACTAAGAAGCTTCTACACAGCAAAAGAAACCATCATCAAAACAAAAAACAGTAACCAAAACACGAAAAAAGTGTCTTCTCCTACTAAATGGGAGAAGACACTTGAAAATTATATATCCAACAAGGGATTCATACCCAAAATATATACAACTCAACAACAACAAAAAAAAACCCAATTAAAAATAGGCAGAGAAAGTGAATAGACATTTTTACAAAGGAGACATACAGATGGCCAACAGGCACATGAAAAGATGCTCAACATCACTAATTATTAGGGAAATACAAATCAAAACCACAATAAGATAACACCTCATACCAGTTAGCATAGCTATTATCAAAACACAAGCTATCACAAGTGTTGGCCTATGTTGTGGAAAAAAGAGAATCCCCATGCACTGCTGATGAGAATACACATTGGTGGGGCCACCATGGAAAATGGGATGGAAATTCCTCAAAAAATTAAGGATAAAACTACCACATGATCCAGCAATTCTGCTTCTGGGTATTCATCTGAAGAATACAAAAACACTGATTCAAAAACATAAATGTGCCTTTATGTTCACTGCAATGAAATGTAAACAACTTAAATGCCCACTGATGGATGAACAGGCAAAGGAGATGAGGTGTAGATACACAACAGAATACTATTCAGTCATGAAAGATAATGAAACCCTGCCATGTGGGACGACACGGATGAACTCTGAAGGTGCTGTGCTAAGTGAAATAAGTCACATGGAGAAAGACAAATACCATATGATGTCACCCATATGGTGGAATCTAAAAAAAACAAACAAAACAAAACAAAAATAAACACGCAGATATGGAGAATGGACTGGTGGCTACCACAGAGGAGTCAGATTGGGACATGGGCGAAATGGGGGAAGGGGGCCGATTATATGGTGGTAGATGGTAACGAGACTTTTAGAGGTGATTGTTTTGGAGTACACACAGATGCCGAATTATAATGTTGTACACCTGGAAAAAAATTTGTAACACATGATATTCTCCCAGCTACCATTACCACACATACTCCTTCCACAAAAGATTTAGTTTTGTGATTATATGGTTTTGGTTAGTTAGTATGATTTTTGGGAAAAGTTATTTAAGGTTTGAGGCTAAAAATCTGGAACTGGGAGGTAAAATAGACCTAAAACCCTCAAACGTGTTTTCTAAAAAATGTCTGCGGAGGACTGAATTAAAATCCTTGGAGGCCCACACACTGGAGATACTTTGGCCCTGATTCCTCTACCCATAGGTGATATCACAGAGCAAAGTCATATATATGTGTAAGAAATTCTAACAAAGTTCTGACTTCTTTCCCATGATAATCATACTGTTCCTTCTTTTTCTTTTTCATTTTTTCAGCATCAAAGATTAAATTCTTTTCAGTCGGGCTTTGTTTGCCCATTATTTGCTAGTGCCTATATTAAGTTGGGACCAACTGCCATTAAGTGATTACATTAGGTTTATCTGAACTTCAAGTTTCAGAATGAAATTAAAAAGACAATAAACATAAGAGGATAGTTTACAGAATAATCAGCTGGGTTCTTCTCAATTATTTAGAATAGGACACATATAATATCCAAAATAGTTTCAAATATTAACCAACAAAGTAATACAAGTTCCGGCTATGAAGACAATCTGTTTCTAGCCTTGCTCCTGGGGTTTTAAGCCAACAGGGTTATCCATGCACAATCATGACAATAAAAATGGGCTGAGGGCACTCCGATCCATCCCTTTGGTGGCGCTTGTCTTAAGCCTTCTACCTTTGTTTCTTCCTTGCTTCTTGCTTTCATCTGCTCTACCCAAATTCTGATCTTTGGAGGTGTGTGCTTTTGAATTTAATCAAAGAATTTGCTTCCTGGCTTTTGACCCCAGGATTCAGAGTATACTTGGCATCTAGCCCATCCTATTCCTTTCCCATCTGTAGGAAAAGCATAATACTATAGCTACTGTTTAGTGAGTAACTGTCATGTTAGGCGTGTGATAGGCATTTTGTACACATAATCTCAACCAATACCCACAAAGACTTCACTGGTAAGTACTTTTCTAAGATTTTATTTAGTTATTCAGTTATTTAGTTATGAGACTGAGACAGACAGAGATAGCAAGAGAGAGCATAAGCGGGAAGGAGAGGGGGAAGCAAACTCCTGCAGCACAGGGAGCCCCAGGCGGGACTCGATCCCAGGACCCTGAGATCATGACCTGACCCGAAGGCAGACGCTTAACTGACTGAGCCACCCTGGGGTCGCACTGATAAGTACTTTTATCACCTTGTTGTGATCGAAGAAACCGAGGAGCTTGAGAAAGGTTAGAGAGCAAGAGGCTGGATTTAAGCACAGATCTCAATCCTATGCTTTTAACTACCACTTATAGTATGGCTGTGTACATATTTTCATTAAAAATAAATATTTACTGAGCACCTACTATATTCCAGGTTCTGTGCTAAAGAATGACTAGACAGATGTGAACAATACAGACAGGGTCCCTAATTTCACAGTAGCCGTGTTCTCCTTGAGATCATACTGTAAAGCGGCAACAGATAATATCATTCCTAAAAGTGATAAGTGCTATGAAGAAAAAAATAAAGTGCTGGAGAAGGGCTGGAGGGGTGGCTGGCAACATTAGATGAGGAGGAGGAAAGGCACATTGGGAAGGAATCGGTCACTTGAAAATCTGGGCTAGGAACATTCCAGACTGAGGAACATTCCACTCATAGGTGCAGTATCAGGAATGAGGGTGCTGTCTTCGAGAAACAGAAAGATGTCTGGTGTCACTGAGCTTAGTGACCCGGGGGGGAAGATATATAGAAGAGATGAAAATGGTATGCAGAGCCAAGTCCTACAGGGCCTAGCCGCCAAGGCTAAGAGAGCTCAATTCTACGTGCAATGGGAGCCACATTGGAAGGAGGGAAGTGACATGATTACATGATTTTTTAAAGCACAGGTAATGTGTCATTTTTAAAAATGAATATGGAGAGACAGACTAGAAAGACACTGAATGTCTAAGGGACTCCAAAAGGCCAAGGCACAAAAACCCTAAAAGCAAATGGATTTTCTGCACCCTCTTCAATCAGTTCTATCCCAGGAAATATGAAGTTCATGGGAAATGTAGCATCAGATTTTAATTTACCATATTTAATTATATTTATGAGTGTCATCTCTTCAAGATGGGGATATCCTCCCAAGGCAAAATGTCCTCTCTTGCATCGGCAACTATAAAACCATGGTTTCAAAATTCAAGATAGCCCCTACAATAAATTCCAGCCTCTACTGTTTCTACTCACAAAGCATGTTTATAGGTGGAAAACGAATACATGACCATCATAAAATAATTTTATTAAGCACTGCATATTGAGAAAGAGAAACATACAGAAGCCTAAAATCAAGGACTTGTCTTCTCATATGGAAGATGTGACTTGTACAAAATGCATCTGGACAGACATTACAGAGATGTATTTTATCACTCAGTGTTTTCTTTTGTAATAAAGTCCAGAAGGCGCAGTACTGTAAAAATAAAAGCTTTACAAATTCTGAGACTTTGTTAATAAGAAAATTAAATAAAATTTTTGTACCATCCATGGAATTTGGTTATAGAATTCACAAGTCACAATGATAGGACTACAGATAAATTTCCAAATTCCTTTCAGAAATATTCCACCCTACTGCAACTTTCCAAGTTTGAGATGGGGAAAATATCCAAGTTAGATAAGATTAAAATCAAATTTTAGCATTTTCTTCCTTTAATTCAGGCCATAAAATCTAATATTAACCAGCTTGTCAGGAATGTCATGAGAAATACAACTAACAAATTTAAAATCTGGAGTCTAGAGCCAGAAATTCAAATGTAGGCAGAAAACACAAGAACTAAGGTGAGGTCCAGAATAAATATGAGTGTCCTAGAAGTAACAAAGAAAAAATATTCAGCGTATTTTAACAACTAAACTGCTGGGTAACTTCATGCCCCTGGGAAAAAGAAAATCTTTATTTTCTCATAAAAGAGTAAAGAACACACACATTTCGAAAACCATAAAAGCTATAACTAAGGAAAGGCCATGTGGGCAACTAGATTATCTTTACAATACACTCTTCACTATTTTATTTGGTCCTATTTTATGTACCTCAGGAAATTAGGTTTCCATCACTCTCGAAAATTTTCTACCAAACTATTAGATATTATTGCTAAGTAGTAACCAATAATCCCCACCAAGTGGTTTAAAGGACTCTGCCGGCCTGTGTCTTACCGATATTTTTATTACTATTTTTCATTAAGGCTGTATTACCAAAATAATATTATTTTGTGAAAGTTAAAGTTCTAATTAGGAAAATAGGAGCTGGCAATGGCTTAATGCAGAGTTAAATTCTGAGACCCTCAAGGAGAAAAATAAAATAAATAATATAAAAATAAAATAATCTCTAAGGTCTCCTCTCGACCTTTATTAATTGCAAAAGAAAAATATCTCTAGGAAAGAATGATCCCTTTTCTTTCATGGGCACCCTTTGGGGTAGGGGTCTTTGGGGAATTAAAACACCCTGGCCTGCCAGACACATGTGTGTCTGAACACAGTGAGGCATAGTCCAAAGTGTCCTACTTTCTCTAAATCATACTTGCAAAGAAAACGATATTCTCACCCAGCTCACTCTACAGTTACATACCACAGTGAAAAGTACTAGGAATGACAAGTCAGAAGGTTTGGAATCTAGTCTTTGCCAGGATCCAGAACTTTGACTGCAAGCAGGCCCCGTGGTAGGTATTACAGGCCTCAGCCTCTTTATTCACACAAGGAACTGTAGTCAATCTTCCCCTGACTCTCCAAACGGTCTGGTGTCATGATCCTCATCTAAGAGAACAGAACTAAACAGATAGTCCTTCTGGTAACAATATGCTGACATCAGTCGTTACAGAACGTTGTGGCCGAGCAACTGAAAATTTATAAATTCATCCTGCAGATAACGCGGTAAGTCTTAGAGGGGGGAGAAGGGAAGTTGTTGAGAGTTGAAAAAAATAGGGCAAACCTCTCTTAGGCGTAAGCAGTAAGAAGAGTTTGACTGTGTTTTCCTATTATTTCAAATCCCAGGTTCTGTGGGTACACTCCGTTCTAAAAGAAAAGTCAACTGATATAAGGAAGACAGGTGAATATAAAGTCATACTATTATGAGCTGGAGTAATTCTAAACTAGAGTAGCAGGGTAAGCAACACTCCTAAGTAGACCCCAAACTACTTCTATTTGGCAAGTTTAATCTTCTCTGCCAAATTCCATAGTAAATGAACAAAGGTCTCTTCTTATTTCTCTTGAAATTACGGAAGAAAGATATATTAAAAGGAAAAAAAGTTGCTGGATAGGGCGCCTGGGTGGCTCAGTCGCTTAAGCGTCTGCCTTCAGCTCAGGTCATGATTCCGGGGTCCTGGGATGGAGCCCCGCATCGGGCTCCCTGCTCAGCGGGGAGTCTGCTTCTCCCTCTACCACTCCCCCCTGCTCATGATCTCTCTCTATCTCTTTCAAATAAATAAATAAAATAAAATTTTAAAAGGTGCTGGAAAATCCATACCCTGAATAGATTTTCTCTGATTAAGAAGTTGGTTTTGACATAAGAGACTTCTAATCTCATAAAACAAACTGAGGGTTACTGGGGGGTGGGAGGGTAGGGATAGGGTGGATGGGTTATGGACATTGGGGAGGGTTTGTGCTTTGGTGAATGCTGTGAAAGATGTAAGCCTGATGATTCACAGACCTGTACCCCTTGGGCAAATAATAAAAATAAAATTTAAAAAAAAAAAAAAAAAGAAGTTGGTTTTGATTTATTTTGTTGTTTTATTTTTTTCTTTCAGGAGCAGGGTTTTGGCTTCTAATGAATTATCTTACCCCTGGTTATATAAATCAGTTCAGTTTCTGAACATTTCTGACAGACAGTCCATCAGTTAAAGATGTTCAGTATATATCCCCAATACTTATTCATCTATTAATTTATCAATCAGATCATGTATTGCATATGCTATTATACATTATAAAACATAAACACAAATAGAATTGTTAAA
Source organism: Ailurus styani (assembly GCA_002007465.1). NCBI lineage: Eukaryota > Metazoa > Chordata > Mammalia > Carnivora > Ailuridae > Ailurus > Ailurus styani. Next base: position 347,734 of record LNAC01000906.1, read on the forward strand.
AATCAATGATGAACTAGATTATATTTGTTATTTTCTTGCTAAGTTGCAGTGCTTCATATTATCATTAGCCTATGTCTCAAAGTATAATACATACTCAAGGTAAGGCGCATTGCTAATAAAATTAGATATAAATCCGTATTTCATATATCTTCTGATCATTTCATTGAGAGGCAGAAGCTGACTTCTGGTAAGACTGAATTAAGAAAATCATCAACATTGTTAACCTCCCATTATGGCAAAGAATTCTTACCACAGTCAAAAAAGCTTCAATTCCACCAATTTCCTGTTGTTTGCTTATGCTTGTATTATTAGCGTTATCTTCTTTACAGAAATCCTTTTAAGCCACTTTTCCATTTTATGACTGCTGGTTTGGTTAATACTGGATAATAGAACCTTTAATTCCTTAAGTGAACACACATAAAATCAGTAAGACACAATACATGGAAATGAAAAAAAAGAGCAGGGATCACATGTTAGCCTCTCCATCCCTTGGAATCTCCCAGTACTTCCTCAAAATACCTCTGCAAGGGAGGACAGGAGACCAACTGACCTATCGACAACTGAGGGAGCCAGTATCAATCTGTGTATTATATATTTGCAAAAGATTAAGGCTTTTTTTAATTTAAAAAAAAATGGAAGTTCAAAGTTTACTGCCCACAGCCTATTTTGGAGGTAACAGGTAGAAGCAGCAGTGGTAGGTAAGGAAAGCTATTATCTGAAATATCTCATACTTTACTTGACTATCAGTGGGCCATGACTACATTCTAGGCACACCGCAACATAAGAGCCCTTCCCTGGACCAGTAGGAAACTTTTGTGGAGTTTAGAGGATGTGTCTTGAAACAGCATTTTTCACCATGGTGACCACAACCAGACCATTCTTACTCCTCTGAGCCTCAGTCATTCATGACCTCAGAAACAAACAATGAAGTTGTACAAGACTTTTGTTTACATTAAATACTTACTCTATTCTTGGGTCCAGATATGATTAATCATCAAGCCTCAATTATTCTAGGAAGTGCTGCAAAGTTTGTTAACTGGCTAAAGGTCATACCATCACACCATTTCATGCATTAGTAATCCTGAAATTATTGGCTATAATATATGAGATTAGATTGTATCTAAACTCTTTTTTTTACATTCTATGTAATTTATCTTAGTTGGCTAAGGCTGCCATAACAAAATACCATCAATGGGCTGGCTTAAACAACAGACATTTGTTTCTCACAGTTCTAGAAGTTGGGGAGTCCAAGATCAAGGTGCCTGTGGGCTTGGTTCCTGGTGAGAGCTCTCTTCCTGGTTTGCAATTGCCATCTCTGTGTGCTCACATGGCTTTTCCTTTGTACTACAGTGAACTCCCCAGTGTCTCTTCTTAAAAAGACACTAATCCTATCAGATCAGGGCCCTTCACTTATGACCTCATTTAATCTTAATTACTTCTATAAAGACCCTATTTCCAAATATGGTCACATTGGCGGTTAGAACTTCAACATACTAATCTTGGGGAGACACATTCAGTCCATAACATAATTTATACGCTTTAAAAAAAAAGATTTTATCTATTTGAGAGAAAGAAAGAGAGTACGAGCAGAGGAGAGGTGCAGAGGGAGAAGCAGACTTCCCGTTGAGCAGGGAACCCAATGCAGGGCTCAATCCCAGGACCCCGAGATCATGACCTGAGCCGAAGGCAGACACTTACCCCACTGAACTACCGAGGTGCCCCAATTTGTATGCTTTCTTTCCAAATATTTATTATGTGTCTTCTATGTGCATGACACTATTAACCAAGTTGTTCTCATTCTAAGGGAGAGACAATAAACAATAAATGTGTGCATGTGTATGCATGCACATGTATATTACAAGGAAAACTCAAGTAGAATAAAAAGAGAGTGAGAGGAATAGAATAAAAAGAGAGTGCGAGTGGAGACTATTTTAGAATAGGTGGTCAGGGATTACCTCTCTGATATGAGGACGAGGGAGCAAATATCTGTTACTGAGGAGCAAGCCTCCAAATATTTAGAGGAAGAGTCCAGGCTCAAAGGCCAAGAGGCAGAAGCCTGAGGAATGAGAAAACAGCAGAAAGACCAGAGAGGGTGGCAGAGTTGAAGAGGGGACAGTGACAAAGATCTAGGTAAAGGGAGATGGGGTGGCAGATATGTAAGGTTTTGGTGGCTAAGGTCAAGTTCGTGTTGTCACAATGGGAAGTGATTGAGAGCGTTGGGAGGGGGGCGCCTGGATGGCTCAGTCAGTTTAGCATCTGCCTTCGGCTCAGGTCATGATCCCAGGGTCCTGGGATGGAGCCCCACATCCATCAGTCTGTCAGTCCATGAGTCCCTCAGGCTCCCTGCTCAATGGGAAGTCTGCTTTTCCCTCTTCCTCTGCCACTCCCCAGGCTCACAGGCGCATGCTCGCTCTCTCTCTCTCTGTCTCTCTCAAATAAGTAAATCTTTTTTTAAAAAAAAGTGATGGGGCGCCTGGGTGGCTCAGTGGGTTAAAGCCTCTGCTTTCGGCTCAGGTCATGATCTCAGCGTCCTGGGATCGAGGCCCGCATCGGGCTCTCTGCTCAGCAGGGAGCCTGCTTCCTCCTCTCTCCTCTCTCTCTGCCTGCCTCTCTGCCTACTTGTAATCTCTCTCTGTGTGTCAAATAAATAAATAAAATCTTTAAAAAAAAAAAGTAATGGGAAACCATTTGGTGGTTTTTGAGCAGAGGATTGGTATGAGCTAACGCATACATTTTTAAAGGATCACCTTAAATTTTCCATGGGTAACAGACCATAGGAGCAAGATTGAGAACAGAAAGACAAGTACAGAGCCTTTTTCAGAAATCCAAATAGGCAATGCTGCTTTGGGAGAGTGGTATTTAGGGTTAGATTTGGAAAATGTTTTGAAGCTGGAGCTAATCAGGGTTTCCTCAATATGGTGACACTCAATATGTGACTCAATATGTGACTCAATAGGGTGGACTCAATATGTGACATGAAAGAAAGGATAGCAAAAAAAAAAAAACAAAAACAAAAACAAAAAAACAAAAATCCAAACAACAACAACCACAAAACAAAAAACTAAAACCAAAAAAAAAAAATTGCAGCATTGAAATAACTCTAGGGTTCAAACCAAGATAGGAATCTAAAAGTCAGACCACTTGGAGAGTATCTTCTCCTAGCACTCCATACTGCCATATACTTTTCACAGGTGCAATTAATTATGTTTGCACTTGCCTATTTAGTGGCTGTCCCTCCACCCACAGAATGTGAGCTCCTAGATGGTAGAACTTGTATTTATCTGTCTAGTTCACCCTTCTATCACCTGCACCAACCTCAATGCCAGGCAGTTTTCCAGTCCTCATTAAATACTTTTAAAAAGGAATGAATAACAAAACTTTGAGCAATCTTTAAATTACATCTTGTTAGGATCTGTTGGAAGAAAGAGGGAAGCTAAAAAGGCAATATATTCATTAGATGGCAAGTAGGAATAGAGGGATTGTTTTCTAGCTTACCTTTATCATTTAACTTCTAAGACAAAACCAATTTTATCTCACCAAAGAGGTGTTGTGTCTCCTATCAGCTGGTGACCACATTCTTCTGTAAAGGGAGTTTCACCCTGATCTGACATCATAACCATATTATACATTTGATCTGCTTAATAATTCTTAGAAAAGGGGCGCCTGGGTGGCTCAGTGGGTTAAAGCCTCTGCCTTCAGCTCAGGTCATGATCCCAGGGTCCTGGGATCAAGTCCCGCATCGGGCTCTCTGCTCGGCAGGGAGCCTGCTTCCTCCTCTCTCCTCTCTCTCTGCCTGCCTCTCTGCCTACTTGTAATCTCTCTCTGTGTGTCAAATAAATAAATAAAATCTTAAAAAAAATAATAATAATAATTCTTAGAAAAGTATTATTTCCACAAAAAATAACAGATACCCCTAGCCTTCCATAATTCAAACTCAAGCAAAATGGTAAAACTGAAGAGTGAGATCTACAGATAATTTTCAAATCTTATTTTCCATGATTGCAGACTGTCCCTCCCATAAACTTTTATATCAGCTGTTAAAAGCTCTTCAAATTGTTTTTGTTGCATTTCATTTTCACCCCTCCTCCATATAGCCAGGGAAATAAAAAAAAAGCGACTAAAGAGAGGGAAAGTTCTGGAGATTTGGAAGTGCAAGGTAGTGACCAGCCTATGTAATCCTGGTCACTGAAAGGCCTGAATTACTCAGATGTGACCATGCTTGGAGCCTGGGGCAGAGCTAGCATATAATGAATGTACTGGTTTCCAGCATTACCTTTTTATTAAAAAATTAAGTTCCTTTAACCCTTCCGCTGAAATGTCACTCGGCTGCGGTTCTGAAGGGTGAACGTGCAGACGGCTGCAGTAATGATAGGGAGTCTTTGTGTAAGCTATCCAACACGACACCGAGTGATGTGTGGTTTGTGATGTCAGCAGAAACCGCAGATAGAATCGCTTGGGTTTCTATCTCTTGGCTAGAGAACGTTCCTACAAGAAAAGGCTGACCCTTGACTCCGCCAGAAACTTTCCCCAGACTTGGCCTCCATTGGTGGAAGGAGTCGCTCCCCTCCTGGCACCCCGCGGGCATCCCAGAGGTGGGTCGTGGGGACGGCGACACTGGGGCGCGGTCCCTCCGGCCCCGCGCAGGCAAGGGCGGGGTCACAGGCACTTGGGCTGACCAGGGCTGGGGGACCCTGTGTGTTGGGGGGTGGAGCCGGCGCCGCGGGGTGCCAGCTCCGGGGGGGGGGGGCATTGCCCAGGGCCCCGCCCGAAGGTCTCGTAGCAGGCCGCGAGGGTGGGGAGGGCCCGGCAGCTCCCGCCCCGTAGAGAGGCGGCGGCCGGCCGCAGCGAGGTGACCTAGCCAGGAGGTTGCTGGCGGGCGGGGGGCGCCCGAGGTGGGAGAGGGTGGGGTCGGGCGGCTCTACAAAGCCGGAGCGCCCGCCGGGCCAAGTGCAGGACTGCCAGCCGTTGCCGCCGAGCCTCCAGCGTCCGCAGGTAGAGTCGGCGCGGGTGGGGCGGGGCCGCGTTTGGGGAACGGGGGACGCGCCAGGGTGGGAGGTGTTACTCAGAGGGTCCCTCCGTGCGCGCTCTCGCGGTATCCGCACACCCGGGGGACGCGAGGGCTTGGAGCATTCCTTTGCACCCCTGAAAGGGGGGTGACCTGGCTACCTTACGCGGACCTCCTGACAGCTGCCCAGCTGCACTGAGAAAGCACGGGGCCCCACAGGGCGCTAGCTTCCAATATACTTTGGGTGTTTCCTGTACCCTCCAACCCAACTGGCCTCCAACACGCGTGCACACACACACACACACACACACACACACACACACACACACACACACACGCAGGCGGAGGCAGAGGCCTGAGGGATTAGAGGGATAGAGAGACCGTCACTCAGAACAGATTAAAATCTGGGCAGGATGACGTGTCCATGCTGGAATCTTCAGAAAGTAGGTGCAGCATCTGCGGCTCCTCGTTTCCAGCCCTCAGGTGATGCGTGATTGAGTTTTCTTGGTTTGGTAGCTCTGAAACCCCTCTGCGGGAAAAGGTTTGGGTCAACAATGAGACTTTAATCCATACAGGCATTCTTTGCCCTGCTCTCTAGCACCTTCTCATATCTGGAGGAGGGGCACATTGGAGGAGCCTGAAAAGTTTGCAGTGAGTGTTCAAAGTTGCAAAGTGTTTTCAACGTGTGACTTTTTGAAAAAAGAAAATACAAACTCTCTTAGTTTGAGTTAGGTTTTATTTCTTTAATATACGTGCATTCATCTGAAAAGAACTGGTACTGTCATTAGAGAGTGAGTCAAGTAAGTATGGCATCCTTAGAACTGAAAACCAAGTTTACTGTACAGTTTTAGAAAAATTGCTTCCTAATGTGTCTTTTTATGTGCTCTGTTACTGGGATGCGTCTTTGCTGGGAATGCTGTCAGTATCACCTTGGTGTCTTGTGAGGTTTCCCCTGATGTTGGCCACCTGACCTGGGACAGAGCGCAGTATGCCCCCTTCTGCTTGTGTTTCAGGTGGACACCAACCTGCCTGCAGGCCTCTAGCCTTGGTCTCTGGTAAAAGGAAAAAAGTATCAAAAATGTGCCCTTGGCAAGTTTGGGAGCAAGAAGGAATGCAGTAGATTTTTTTTCCCCATTAAAGTTTTCATGTATTGGCAATTTAAAACCCAAAGCATTGTTTACCACCTGTCAGACTCACTCGTAAGTGTAAGGATTAACTAATAAAAGATTTGTAAAATGCTTCCTGAATATAAAATTCCATAAATATGCAAAATAGTAATAATCCACCCATTGTTAAATTTATGTAGCTGCTTCTGCCATGCATACTAGATGATTTAGAATGCATGTTTCCTGTCAATTAAACAATGAGTTTGGAGTAAAATAATCAGTTCAATTCACATCCTGTGAAACTTTGAAATAAAATTTCTCCCATAAGGCACCATCGGCAGAGAATCATAAAGTAAGCAGCATTTCAAAAAGTTATATATGGAATGGCACTTACCTTATGGCTGGGGGAAAAGGGACCCAGTGAACTTCTGAAACTAAGAAATATTCAGCCCTGGTTCAAGTGTGCCTGAACCATAAATATTCCCTCACGTTTTGGGTATGTCTAAGGGGAGAGCAAACAGGTTTTGTGGGATGGCCTTAGAGCTAGCTGTCCGCTTTAATCCACGAAATATGCCTCTTGGTACTTTAAGGCTTTAGTTCAATCTGTGGTTTTTTTCACAATGAAGAAAATCTTCACAGTTACTTAGATAAATTATTCATTCTTCAATATCATGGGCTTGGTTTTTAAGCATTCTTAATACCAGCAATCATTTTAATATCCTGCAGATAATTAAATTAATTTGTTCCCAGTGGATTGAGTGACATGTTAACATCACATTTTTCTCTTTACGTGTATTTAATAACAAAGTGTCTCATTTTTCTGCTCGCCGGTCTCCTAGAGTAAAACCTGTTCCTTATATGCTAATTGTAAGTATAAATATTACTAAGGATGGTCTTTTCTGGTTTATGAAGACAACAGTAGTTTCCCCACTAGCAGATGAAGCTGTGAGCAGAACCACAAAATTGGGGATGTTCTTCCTGACATCTTCCCACCTTCAGCGGCCCTTCCCCATTTCCTCCACTCAGCCCTCAGATGGGTAGCTGCTGAACGGGCCCTAGCCTGGTATTCCAGAACTTGCCTTCTGCTAGCACTCTTCCTTGATCCAAGTAACTTAACCTCTGAGCTACTTATTTTCCAACAGTTTGGTATGGGTAAAAGTGCACTCGGTGAAAAACCAAAGGAGTTTGCATTTATCAAGCACGGTGCCTGTGATATATCAGGCACTCCAGGCACATTATCTCATTCAATCCCTATAACAATCTGATGCGGTCGATGTCATCTCTGTTTCACACAAAAGAAAACTGAGTCTCAAAAAAGCTCTGGTGCCCAAGGACGAGCAATTGATGAGTCAAAGAGCGAAGATTTGAACCAAAGCATTGTGGTGCTTCCTGCTGCACTGTGATCCTGATCCCTCAGAAGGGCTCACGTTCTGGGTTGAGGCATGGAAGAGTTCTCCCATTGACTAACTAGCCATTTGACCTTGGATCAGTCCCTTCAACCCCCTGGGCCTCTGATTTCCTTCCTCTAGTTTTGGATTAAATTCTCTCTCAGAGATGGAAGGGACATTTGGATGCCAAGTACATAAACCGCTCCTCCCACGGGATTGCAGTCCGTGCTCTTCCCAGCCCTGGCCTTTCCTCCAATCCCCTCCCTGGTCTCTTGTCTTCCTATGGGTCCAAGTAAATATCGCCTCCTCCAAAGGCTCTTCCAGAACACTCGTCTGTTATTTTCTATCTCAGGCCCAGTGATCCCTTTAAAACACTGACTACAAACTGCACTTATTTCATTTACTTGTCTGTATATACATGGCTATTGTTTTTTTCTTCTCCATCATTCCCCCCATCAGACCATAAGCCGCATGAGGCCAGAGCTCTTTCTGCCTGACTGTATTCGTTACTGTATTCCCAGGGTCTAGCACAGTGACACACAGCACATAGCTGGGGTCAATAAGTGAGTGTTGAATAATTATGAATTATATGCTTATAATTATATAATGAATAATTGTCTCCTACAAAGGACATGTGCTAATGGCCAATATATTGTCCCATCCCTGGGAAACCCCAAATGAAGCATCATTGATCTTACACGGTTACAGTGAGCCTGAGCAATGGATGGGGATCCAAGTATAGTAATGGAGACAGTCATGGAGACACCGTGGGACGCCCCGGACAAGCAGACACACTGCATACGGTCCAAGCCCCATATTTTACAACAGAGAATACTGAACCTCAGAATGATAATAGGAACTCGGGTTCAGCAGACACATTGGAGACCAACTAGTGGTCCAAACCATTATTTTATGGATGAGGACACACAGAATATAAAGTAGAGAACTGTGCATCCTGACTTCCAGACTAGCACACGCCTCTCCAAGAAGTCAAAAAGCCCAGCGACCACCCAGTCAACAGGGGTAGGAATCATTAGGCAATGACACTTTTTCCCCCAGGAATTCCAAAGAGCTTTAGGTCTCCCAGACCAATCCTGGGTAGCAGCATTAGTACACAGCAGAACACTCTACTTCAGATCATCTTATTTTTTTAATTTTGCATGGCCTGTATAAATTTCAGTGACTCATTTACTATTTTAATGATCCATCAGGCAGCCTTTTAATACCTACCATTAGTTCACCAGTTCTGTTTAAATGCTGAGGAGCTCCAAATGGCAAATCTACAGGGCTGAGCATTTACCACTAGCATGATAGATTCAAGATACATTTAAAAGATGATTGATATTTTGAACTCCAAATGATGATGGCTTGTTTTTAAGGACTAAAATAACTTTTCTTCTCTAACTTAAAGAGCAATCCTTGCTAGAGTATTACATCCCATAAAAAAAGCAGTCCTTAAACTTTAGAGGGCATAAAAATCATCTGGAAGGCTTTTAAAAACCCAGATTGCTTAGAGCCTTTCTGCACATTTCTGAATTAATAGGACTGAGATTGGACCCAGACAACTGCATTTTTAACACCTTTAGTGATTTTCTCAACTAGTCTGAAAACCTCACTTTGAGATCCAATAACACTCTTGGTATGTTTTGAATTTTCCCAGGTTCCTTATAAGAGGATTTTTTTAAACAAAGATAATTGTGGAAAAGTTTGATGTGTTTGACGCTAGCTAACAGCATACTAGATATGATGGGAATCTGTTTCCTTGTAGCAAAAGCCATATATATATAATCATGATACAGCCATTGGATTTGATATCGGCCCCAAATCAAGAATGTTCCAAAATGTTTCTGTTGGACCACAAAAGTAAACCAGTAATTAGCAGTAAATTTAAGTGTTGAGTTCTGTGCAGCAGTAACGAAGCCCCTTGCCCTCCAGATGATTACATTCAGTATAGCAGAGAGAAAAGATTAATAGCCTCAAAACATTCAAGGAAAGGGCTGCAGATCAAGTTCACAATCCCCGGTTAAATTTGAATTTCAAATACACAACAAGTCATGTTTTAGGATAGGCATGTCCCATATAATATTTTTATTTGCTAAATCTGGCAACCATGCTCAGTGAATATTAGCATTTAATGTCATTAGTTTCCAGAACTTGGGGGTGGATTGGGGGCCCGTGGGGATGGGGGGATGGTAATGCTGAGTGGTTGTTAAGCTTTGAGAAACTGATAAGAGCTCTGAATATGCTCCGGAGAAAAGTGTCCAATAGCACTTTCCAACAGAACCCTCATCGTATTCCATAGAGCCCAGGCTGCCAAAGCTCTTGGGGACATCAGGATCATCTGCAACGTAGACAGTAGAGGCCAGCTCTTCAAACTACGTCCTCTGGGCTGGCGGTGGGTCTAGAAGGTAGCTTGGAAAGTAGAATATGAACTTGACCTTTTTTTTTTTTTAGATTTTATTTATTTATTAACTTGACAGAGAGAGAGAGTACAAGCAGGGGGGAGCAGCAGAGGAAGCGGGAGAAGCAGACTCTCTGCTGAGTAAGGAGCCCAATGTGGCGCTCGATCCCAGGACCCCCCAGGGATCATGACCTGAGCTGAAGGCAGGCGATTAACCTACTGAGCCATCTAAGCGCCCCTGAACTTGGCCTTTAAGAGCAGGAGAATTTAGCTGAATTGTGGGTTTAGGAGACGACTTAAAGCTTTGACAGAAGGCAGGTTCCCTAGGCTTTGAGGATATTTAGTGAGGAATATTGAGAAATTAGCTCGGACTGGTTTTTGAAAAGTCCGGATTGGGGACAGCCTTAAATTCTGACGGGTTTTTAGACTGCCTGTATTGGGAAACAGTGCATCCTTAGTGATGTATCTGTTAGGGGTGAGAAGAAGATCAGACAAAGGGAGATGGTAGAGTGAAATTGTACGCGGCCCGGGCTCTAGGGTCAATAGGCCTGGTGTCAGCTCCTCCATTAACAAGGTGGGAAGCGTTCGGTGCATGTGCAATTTCTGTGGGCCCCAATCTCCTGAACTGGGAATTGGGAATAATAATAGGGAGCTACTAACAGGGTTGTTGTGAGGATAAAATGAAGCGCTTGGCACAGTGGGTGATGCCACATAAATATTCAGTCAGTGGTACCTAATGCTAAATACACTACTGCTGCAGCTAGAACTGCCCTTAGTATTTAAGGGGGATCGGTGGCCCAGCAGGCTGCAAGAATGGTTTGGGAGGAAAAAAAAAAAGGAAGAGTGAAGGAGCAAGCGAGAGAGAGAGAGAGAGAGAGAGAGAGAGAGAGAGAGAGAGAGAATGATTGTTTGATCTGGATTTACAGAAAGCTTTAAAAAATCTCCCTTTTCCAAGTTAAAATTTCACTATCAAAAAACAGTAAGCGCAGAAACAAGTTAGTAAGATAATGTTTATACTTTTAACTGAGGATCTTAACATCAATACATTCAAGCCTTCCTTATTTTTCCTAGGAGAGGTAATATTATAGACAATTTAAATCATAGACTCCGATCCAAAGTCAAGGAAACGTTAATTGCATGTGTTGCTCTTAATAGCAGATTTGCCATCGTAACTGTTTTGCTTTGGCTAATATTTAAATTAATTTGCACACGATAAGCTCAGACTAATCATTCAGAAAGTTGTTCCCCAAAGCCATTTAAACCGCAAAGCAGACGAGTTTATCGGGGAGAATTCGCAACACCCCGCCTTGTCAGAGCTGACTGGTAACGCAGCAAATGGGAATCATAGCGGCTCTGGAGTCCGACTGTTGAGGTTCCAATCCCAGCTGTCTCCTGTGAGCAGCTCTGTGCCCAGGCAACTCTCGCTTTGCTTCTCCAAACCTCAGTTTGGCCCTCTCTGTAGAACAGAACCACTAGGAGCCTGCCCACCCAGGGCATGTGCACAGAGCTCCCACGCGGTTTCCGGTACCCAGTCAGCGTCCCACAGAACTCTGTGACCTCAGTGTCGTCTTCGTCTTATCGGTATGTTATGTCTTTAATATATGCATAAAGAATTTAATGCAGGAAAACATCTAATAACGTGGGAGAGAATTATGATCTTTAGTCACCTCTTAATTTATTGATTTACACAGCCGGGGCTATTTAGAGCATTTTCCAAACCAGAGTCCAGTGTTCTTATTTCAAAGAATGTTTAATCCCAGTTTTCATGATGTGTCGGTTTGTCCAGCTCATCCATCTTCAACTTTTACAGGGTGATTAGTGCTTTTCCAAAGAGCTTTGGGTTTCAAACTGTATATTAAAGCGTCGGGGCCCTAGAATTTACTTGGCTCATAAACCTACGGTACGGAACAATACGGGATTGGTTTATGGTACATTATAGTTACAGGTACGGCAGTTATATTTTATTTGGTCTGTTCTGAGCACCTTGAGGGCATCTCCCACAGTGCCTTAAAGATGGAAGATTCAAATACTTAATGAAGTTAATGTGTAATAAAACACATCGCATTCTTTTTCTGAAGATACGTTTCCCTCACCTTAGGAAATCTAACTTTAAAAAAAGATGAAAACAAGGAAAAGACTTCTGACTTTCATGCATAAGAGCATAGTCCGATATTTCTAGACTGAAGTACTGAAAGTGAATCTGGAGCTCTACCATTCATATTTCCTAGAAGAGCTATCTGTGGAGAATAATGTCTCCCTTCTTCGCATTAGCTGGTCCCTTTATCTCAAATATTCTCCCCTCAGATATTGCTTGTTTGTTTTATGTTCGTTTTTTATTGTCTACCCTACCTCCACGGGACTAGAAGCACGCTGAGGTCAGAGGTCAAGCCTGCACTTTATTGCTGTTTACTGCTCTAGTAGCTACTGAGTATCTATTCCAGTGCCAGGCACCCAGTGTGTAGTCCATAAATAGCCTGTCAATTAGTCCAGTGTCAGAAGACCAAGATCTGATCTTATGCGATTATTCCACTGCAAAGCAATAACCTTTTTTTTTTTTTTTTACCTTTTGGGTCAAAATCACCTTTCAGAATTGGATTAAAATCATGAAATGCCTCATTAATAAAATTTTACATGCTCAAAATTTTGCATATATTTTCAGTCCATGGACCTCAGTCTAGGAATCCCAGTTCTAAAGGTATATATATAAATATTAAGAAATCTAACTGAAATATTAAACTAAATATCACAAAAAATTTAATTACTATGAATACCAATGCGTTAATATTCATGCATCTATAGTAATAAATTATATGTTGCCTTGGGAAAATTCTGCAGCCCTCCAAAGAAAAAAAAGAAGGCATCTATAAATGTTGAATGTTTTATTTATATGCTGGAAAGGATTTAAGGCTTATAGAGAAAGGCTAATAAAAATACATACTGTACAGCAATATAAAATATATTTCAAAGAGGTAAGAAAAAATGAGTCAAAGGAAAAAAATAAGGCTAAGAACATAAGATGGGGCCAGGAGAGAGATTCATACGCCAAATTTATGCCATGAAATTCAACACTCTTGCTAGAAGATAGTAGCAAATTTTGTTCTCAGTTTTTTAGCAGCCAATGCAAAGGAGAAAAATATAATCAATTATGTCCTGCAGAGGGTCATGTTTTATATATACTTATATATGAATACATGGATATGTATTTAATAGCAAACGGCTTCTTAAAAGAAGGAAGTTTCAGTATCATAACAAAGAATGGAGATTATATTTCCAATGTTCATTTGTGGCAAGTGTCCTTGTACCTGAGCCTGAAATAACCCATAATAAATGTTCAAAAATAACTGGCACTTTGGATGTTTACATGAAGATGTCACGGCTTTCCTTGCAGGAAGAGGCCCCATGAGGTCAGTGAGACCCTCCTAGAGCTCAGAGGAGGGGTGGGGGACAGACGAGGAAAACAAAGGGCTTTGTGTGTCCCTGCAGCAGGGCACCCTTTCCACTACCGCGCACTACTTAAATAAGATGCCTGAAGCTCTCGTTCTCCCCCTGAAGGTGTGTGCACCTAGGGTGTTGACTAACGTAAGTTTTTCCCCCTAACCTTAGTTTCCTTGGATAACAGTCTGTCACAAGGACTTCTACGCCTTCTGTCTCTGAGAGAGCAAGTACAATAACTAGCTTCTCAGAACATTATGTGGATTTGTGGCACTCTCAGAAGGGCTATAAATGGATCACATTGACAGCTTTATTTGTCATTCTTAAATGGAATGTGTTTTTCCCCCTTTGAGTTAAATCGAAATCAGATGGCATTTCTTATTTCAATGTGGAATGTTTTTACTCTCATAATTGCAAAATGGCATTCATAACTGATACTATTCTAATTTACAAAATTTGTGTTTTATTATTGGGGGGTTCTATTTGCAAAGTAACTGAGGGAAAACAACTCATGCAACATTTTCATTTTGCCTATTTATTGAGATGCTGATATAGTTGCTAGAATGTTGTCGCCACATGGAAGCAGAGACGATCATATTGCATGTGACGACATGGATTTTAGAGGCAAGGACATAAAAAGGCGCACCCAGCAGAATACCCACAGCCCAGGGACTAAACCATTTTTGATACCTCTTCTCTCCTTTGCCTCCCAGCACATCCCTGGTCTCAATCATCTCTTCCTCTCCTTACAGTGGCTCTCGTTCAATACACGTAGGGGCAAAATGGCAAGAATAGGGTTGAAAGCATTATTTTTATACCTTAACGTATCTCTTGTATGCTTAAACCAGTTGCTTCGGCCCAGGTGATATTTTTCATTGAAGAAAATGCCCATCACTGGGGCACCCGAGTGGCTCAGTCGGTTAAGCATCTGCCTTTGGCTCAGCTCATGATCTTAGGGTCCTGGGGTCCTAGGTCCCACATCGAGCTCCCTGCTCAGTGGGGAGCCTGCTTCTCCCTCTGCCCCTCCCCCTGCTTGTGCATGCACCCGCTCTCTCTCGCTGTCAAATAAATAAATAAAATCTTTTAAAAAAATCCCCATCACTCCCATCAACCCACTACTCACCCTGTGTGAGAAAAGAAGCCCTCCTACCTTAATTTCTTAAATCCTCCCAAAGCTCCCAATGCTTTTGTTACAGATCTCAGCGCTCTGCTTATCTTTAGAATTTTCAAACACTACGCAATGGGTACACACTGATTTTAGATGTGTTTATTTTCACGCTCATTTTATACACGTGTTCAATAAAGTCAACTTTACCGTGTACCCACTAAGTGCCAGACACCGTTAGGATACAATGAATGGCTTCAGGTATCCCGCCCTCATTTGGCCTACAGGCTGGCTGGTGGGGAAGAGAGACAAGAAAGGAATGACACCAATCAGTATGAAACTGAAACTGTTATAAATATGCTACAGAGAAGAGACATGAGGTTCTGGAAAGTGAGATCTAAATGACAGATAGGAGTGAACTAGACAAGGAGTAGAGGCAGAAGGCGTGATGTGTAGGGTGTGGAAAGCTGTGACGTATGGCGAGAAGAAGAGAGTCGAATCAATGGGAGAGAGTGAAGGAAGATCAAGTGGCTGAAGTACAGAGAGCAGGGGTGAACAGCATGAGTCTGGAGACGTGATCCGGGGCCGCCACCATGAAAGGCTTCTTAGCCATAGCAAAAAACATGTCTTCATCCTAGAACCAGAGAGAAGGTTGGGAGAGGGGAGGGAGAATTGTAATGAGTTAGATTATCAATTTGCTCTTTCAAAAAAATACTTCTGGCTACAAGGCACAGTATGGGTTGGCAAGGGGAGAAGTTCATGCAGAAAAGTTGAACATTTTCAGTACAGAGATACTGGTAGCATGGCCTAGGGGAGGAAGGATGAGGTGGTGGTGATTTCTAAAAATGAATGGATTCAAGAGACATGGAGGAGGTAAACGGATGGGCCGTCTTCTGTAATACTGACATGGCGCCCATGCGGAAGTGTAAGGGAACACTGGAGGAGGAACACATTTGCAAAGACAGATGCTGAGTTCAGTTAGACACGTGGAGTTTCAGTTCTGTGAGAAACATTACAGGACAGAGCAAAAAGACATTGGAGGGTGGGTGTGGAGTTTGTCAGAAAACTCTAGGGTTTGGATGTAAACTTGTGACTCATCTTTAATCCGTAGTTCTGGCTCTGACGGATATGATCCATAGATGGCCATGACTGCCTACAGGAAGAATACAAAGTGAGTAGTGAGACCAAAGTCAATTCCGTAATTGAATTCAAATCCGTAACAGGAATTACGGATTTCAAATCCGTAACAGCCAAGTAGTGAAGGGTGAGCTTGTAAAGGATGAAAGGAGTAGTTTAATAGAAGAAAACCCAGGAAATTGCTGGATCATGGGGGGCAGCGGGGCGAGGGAGCGAGGATTTCATTTCAGGGGAGCGGAAGTGGTCAGTTGGCTTGAATGTGGAAGACTGAGAACTACTCATTTTATTTAGCAAGAGTGGAGAGCACCAATCAGGAGAGAATCGTTTCGTTTTGAATTAAAATAAAGAGAAGTCGCTAAGTGATATGTATGGGAAGTAGAGTTCTAACTGGATCTATTTGCAGTCATGCCTGTTTGAGAAGATTTCACATTTCATATTTTACATCTCTCCTAACGAGCTACCTAGGGAGCTAGCATAATGGAGAAGAAAGCCATTCTGACATGTTGGTGACCACGATAGAGTGGAACTGGGGTGGAATTTGAGCACAGAAGAGTCTGAGGTCCTGGGGCCTGAACTGGAGAGAAAACATGAACCTGATAGCAAGGAAATCTTATGAGCACATAAAATTGCTCCTGCCTGTTCCTCCACCCAGTGGTGCGTGTGTGCCCAGGGCAAGTAAACCAAATAAATGTTCATGAAGCAGTATTGACTCGCCTCACCCACTTGCTGGCATCCCTGTTTAAAAGGAGGCTGTGGGCTGACACATCGCACAGCCCGTTCTCAGCAACTTCTTAGATGTGAGCTGCAGCCTCAACTTCCCTGGCGCTGGCTCTACCACAGCTGTCCGCGCGTTTGGGGGTGGGGGTGGAAGTTGATATGTCCGCCAGTGGGCACGGTGATGAGGCAAAGGTCAGACCGCAGAGGTGTGTGCAGCCAATGGGAAGTAAGAAAAGAAGGATGACTGTTGGCAATTATTTGCAGTAGTTTGGCTATAAAAGAGAAAGAAGAGATTGGAGGGCACTGGACAGAGGTAACTGGATGAGCAGAGCAAGCACTCATTCAGCCAACAAATATTAAAATATCTTCTCTGCGCCAGGCACTAAGACAGGAACCAGGAAGGTATTTTCCAGCCCTAATGGGAGATCTTCCATAAAATGTTATTTCATGCAATAATCTCAAATGCAAAGTGACTAAATATTTTGTGATCTGATTCATTGAAACAAATGCAACATCTTCCCTCAGATATAAACCACCTTATTTGATCTTTCTTAAAATGATCAAACAAATTTGTGTTAAAATAAAAAAGAGAAAAATAACATGCCCATCTATACTTTTTTTTTTTCTCATCCTCTCTCCTTTCATTCCTTTAGTGTCCCAAATTTGGACAGTCTTGCTATTGTCACTTATTCAAAAAACATCTTCTAGAATGGTGTTCTTAACCCTACATTGAGAGCCTCTCATAGTGCTATTTGATGTTTCAAAATCATCTAATCTATAATTTATAGAGCACCCACATAATGAGATACCAACTATTACCCCCATGAAATTAGAAATGTGAATAAAGCAGGGTTTCCCTAGGTAGATTTTAAGCTTTATGAGGGCTTTTGGGACTTCTGTGTTTAGAGCATATAGTCAGAGTACTATAAATGGGATTTTTGTGGTAAGGTTGCAATTAAGGAACCTTGGGTTTGCAGAGAAAAGCACACTAAATTCTTACACTAAATTCTTTCAGGAAGGTCCCTGAAAGAGGTAATGTTTGAACTGGATGTTAAAAAATGAGCATTTCAGACAGCAGAAAGATAGTCAGCAAAATCAGAGAAGCAAACCACTTTATGGATAGACGAAGAGTGAAGAGAAATGGTTTAGTATGGTTGGAGAGGTTATGTGGACAGTAGGAAATGCACTGATCTGGGATCTTGGGAGGCTCTGCTGAGGAGTGCCTAGACTTGATCCTACACTGACTGGAAGTGTCAGAAGTTTTTAAACCAGTGGAGAAGCATGAGGTTTAGGAAGAAAGCTGGGATCATCGGGAGAACGGGAACTGATAGGCACTGGAAGCAGGGAGTACACGAGATGGGAAGCCACTGCCTGGATGGAAGATGGTGGACAAGGGATGAGTTTCTGCCATGGTGCTGGCCTTGGTCATGTCAAAGGGTAGATGAACTTCTTGTGCGTGAAGTGATCACAATCAGTTAGATGTGTGTGTTTGGGAGGTGCAGCGATGGGGGAGAATGAAGAGGATATCACATGTTCAAGCCACTGATTTTAGGGACGGAAAGAAAAGCAAATTCAGGAGATGATAGGGATAGGGATCTAGCCCAGAAAGCATGAGAAAAAGGTGTTAATTTAAGACATTTAAGCCATGGATGTGAGTGAAATTACTGTCAAATGGAGAACTTTGATGACGGCCCACATTTAAGGAAGGGAAAAGAGCCAAAAGAGGAAAATTGAGAGGAGTTTCCTGCAAGATTGGAAGTGAGATTTCAAGGAAGTCAAGAAAAAACATGTGGATTTCAAGGATGAGGACTCAAGCTGTGATTTGTGTCACTTATAAAGGCGATCCTTGAATAGCATGGGTTTGAAATTCAGGAGTCTACTTAGAAGCAGATTTTTTTGATAAATACAGTAGAGTAAATAAATGTATTTTCTCCTCCTTGTGATTTTAATAACATTTTGTCTAGCTCACTTAGTTGTAAGAATACAATATATAATGCATGGAACATACAGATTATGTGTCAATCAATTGCTTATGCTATCGGTAAGGCTTCCGGTCAATAGTCTGCTCTTAGTAAGGATATTTTGGGGGAGACAAAAGTTATATGCAGATTTCTGACCATGAAGGCTCAGCACCCTTCACCCCTGCATTGTTCAGGGGTCAACTGTATAATCATTTGGTTGTATCTTTCTCTTCCTTTCCCTTCTGGATTGACCCCATGGAATGGGTGCAGCTGTCAGTCCTGTATCACGTCTGGGTTCACACTTCCTCCTCGCAGCTCCACACCCTGTTAAGCAGTGACTGGCCTGCGGTCGCCATCCATCAGTGACTTCCTTTGGAAGCCCCCTCCCCCCCACTACTGAGAACATAACTTAAGGAAAGAAGCTCCGTGCACGTGTGTGTGTGTGTGTGTGTGTGTGTGTGTGTGTGTGTGTGTGTGTGTGAGGAAGGCACAACAAGGGGGAAGTGCTGGGTGATTTGTTCATTGGGAGTCAGTGGGCTTATATTTAGTATTTCCCTAATTCAAGCTTCATGTTTTTCTCTAGGAATAATACAATTTTATGACAATAATAACTACCTCCAAGCATAAGTACTGTTTTGCCCTTCAGCTTTCATGGTAGGTAGTCAGTCCCACTTGTGTTAAATAGTTCATCCTATTTCACTGTTCATATATCATGTTTTCCATGAAAAAATTTTCTGCGAATTTTGTATCAGGATGATTTCTTTGGGGGAAGGAACGCATTTCCTCTTTTCTAACAATAGGAGTTTTAGAAGAAATTATGTTCTCCTTTTACCTGAATTACCAAGAAATTCAAATCCAAAAGGTAACTTCAGTGATTTCAATCATTGACCAATGTAGGTAGCATATGAACATCTTCCTTTTTTTACTCTCAATGCTGTTATTTTTATTCATATTTCATTATTTTTCTATTTGGAAGCCATCCCAAATCTTTACGATGAAGAGTCAGGGCATAAATAACTTAAATGCTTCCACTGTTATCTAGTTTTATTTTTTATTTTTTACTTTCTTTTTTATTTGAGAGAGAGAGTGAGAGAGGAGAAAGTCAGAGAGAGAAGCAGACTCCCTGTGGAGCTGGGAGCCCGATGCGGGACTTGATCCCGGGACTCCGGGATCATGACCTGAGCCGAAGGCCGTCGCTTAACCAACTGAGCCACCCAGGCGCCCTCCACTGTTATCTAAATGTCTTTCCAGACATCGTCTCCTTTGATCGTCAGAACAAGCCACTGACTATGTATATTACTACTCCCACCAGACCAATGAGGGAGCAGAGCCTCAGTGAAGTCAAGGACATAAAGTTCACTCAGACAAGTACTGAGTGAGATTCAACCCTCGGTCTTCTTTCTCTAGTGACAGTGGTCATTTCAGCCTACCTGGCTCAAAATTTGCGGGCAGCTGGTTGATGGGTAGTAGCATACGGTTGACTGTGATAGCTCTCGTCCAGATGAGAACTAACCCTGACATAAGAAACTAGCATTGTTTTGAGTTTTCTTCTTGATGATGAAACAGTCCATGCTTCTGTCTCCTCCCCAGATTTTATAACATTCAAGAAGCACATGAAAGAGGCCTCTCTCATCAAATATTCTTGATTAAGCTACAAAAATGGAATTGAAGCTCCTTCTCCCCCTTCCTATGGTAAGTACCCACTAATTTGAGTAACAGATTTGCCTTTCCCTTCCTCCTAATTTCCTCTCAATATTTACAAAAGAAATGGAAATGCTTCTGGTATGAAGGTAGCATGCTTTAGATATCCTATCCAGATCTGTCTTCAGACTATTTCATTAAAAAGGAGAATATTCCAGTTTTAGTGCAATTGTGGTTCTTATAAATTCTAGTTTAATATGTTTTATCTCGCTTAGGACCGGAGTCATTGTGAACTACGTATGAGTTTTGATAACTAAAATAACATAACTCTTCTACCCACTTGATACGCGCTTTTAATTCTTTGGTGCAAATTGACATGTGGGCTCTGAAAAGTCATGGCCACATGAAAGAAAGATTTAGAAATGCCAGATTGCTGGGCAGTGGCATTTCTCTTCCTTCCAGAAGCCCTAGTTTGGAGCAGCTACCCTTTTGGCCTGGCACTGACTGTCTTTAACTGGAAAACATCTCATTTTGCAAGTGACTAGAACTGAGTCACCCCACATGAGCAAAATCAGTTCCTAAAGAAAGGGCAACATTATTAAGTTCTTTCGCCAGGATATTGTGCCTGCAGGACTTAAAATGATTTGAGACAGGTCAGTCCCTTTGTCCACCCACAAAATCACTTGTTATTTTCACCTTTCATTGTGTTTTACTTTTCTTTCTATGTTCCAATGCATGTTTAAAAGAAAAATTCTATTATGTAAAGCTGTGAATATTCACTAATACATTTCATTTATTCTAACAAATTAGGAAGGTGGGCATCTCCGAATTTGTGGGCAGGCTGACTTAGAGATAACTCTCAAACAAATGTGGCCTTTATTCTTTAAACTACATATAGTAACTCCAACAAAACATTATAAAGTAAAAATCCTTAAGGAGACCTGTAATAATAAATCATATGAACATTTTGTTATTAGCATATAGATTGGATGTATGTAGGAGCTTGTAAAGTGCCTGAGGTTCACTGAAAATAGTTTATTCTGTGTCTAAAAAGTGTATGCAAGATTGAAAATAAATGTTTAAAACACCATATATTATCTACCTATAAATAAAGTGTTTGCAAAGCAAAGGTAAACGTCAGCCCAGCTCATGAAAAAATTATCAAAAGATTTTAAATTTATCGAAGCTGTAAATTAATGAGATATTACCATGTGTGCATAAATAACTTAAAGAATAAAATTTGCTGATCCTTCTCTCATATGGATATTTGTGCTAATGAATCAGAATCCTATTTACTCTATTAGTCCCCAAAGTGATTGCTTATTTGAAGAAGTTCTGTCTTATGGGTTTTCAGTTAATTAAGTCCATTTGCATTTTATGCACACATTTTAAAATTCTCAAGTCCTATTTTTCATAAGCCAGATTCAAATATGTTCATGTAATAATACCTCTCATTAAGGCATTAGTCTTTCATTTTTAAAGGAATTTTCAGAATAGCCATATGCATAAAATGCTTATTAATGAAATCCAATCAATATTTTAGAAAAGTCAACCCATTAAATGTTATTTTTTTAGTTTAAATTTTCCTATTTGTTATGGTGGTTACTATGCTGAACACACTTCCAATTTCTAATTTTTCGGTTAGCTTAATTTATTCAATGATTTTTTTTTTGCTTTGATTTTGCATGGCAGTTTTTAACTTCTAATATGCCTTTAGAATTACAAACAACCTTTTCCCAAAGAGTAGTTTTTTCAAGGTATATGCCTATTAACTGATTGATCTCCCAACCCGGTTAGGAGAGCACTAAAACACGAAGCAAAACTTTTCTAAATCTGAGGAAGAGAGTATAACAATTCACAAGGTTAGGGCTATTTTTAAAAGTGTCATTTTCTCAAAGTTTTCAAATATTTGAGAAGTCGTGAATTAAAGTACACAAGTAATAAAAATTGTAAATACCTTCATTAGATCCAAACTGCCCTAGCTTGGAAGCTTGAAGAAGCTACTGAATTTAGGAGAGTAGAAGTAGACAGAAGAGAGGTCAGGAGGAGCCACGGAATCCACGCCGTGGGCCCAGGGTCTAACACCAAAGCGCATGGCAAAGCCAGATGCTGGGAAGGGCAGCCGGGGGCACAAGCCGGAGAGCTGACCGGAAATCCAGTTTTTGAAATCACGCCTAACTGAGCTATCTCTGGGTGGTTATTAGGCGTTTATCTAGTTTACCATTTATCTAGGCTTAGTCGTTCCTCTGTGCCAAAAAGATACGGAATGCAGAGTCTGGATACATTTAGGTTCCAAATCCAGCCTAAGATTATATCTGAACCAAATAAGGAAAGAGTATCCAACTGGAGAAAAAAGAAGAGGGAGCAAGGGAGGGAGGGAGAGAGGAAGGAGAGCCTGAAGCCAAGATGAGTATGAGTTATTTTGACCTCTCTGCCAATACTGGACAATAATGTGCTTTTGTTGACCTCTTAACATGAGATCTAAGTATAAAACAGAAAACGTTTTTGATACGCTGAAAGACTCATACACTTTATAATAAAATAAACAAATTTCATTCAATGAAATCTTATTAATTCATTGAAGCAATGATCTATGTAAACGGCAATGCCAAGAGTACCCTAAGAAGATAGCATTTTCTTGGTAACTGGAATCGCCCTAAGGAAGCATTTCTTCTCATTTAGACAAAGTAGGAATAAAGCACTTGCATTACCACTTGTATAAATTTTTAATACTGAATAAAATATTAGTGTTTAGTGTAATATTGATTCTCAACATCATACTCCTCCGTAATAGCATGCTAATTGGTTAGAATTAAATCAGACAGATTCAAAAACCCTGAGAACAGACCATCTAACGCTTGTAATTTTTTTTCATTAGTTTCCAGAATTCCAATTAAAATGGAATTAATCTGCCAAATAAAAGTCCATGGCACAATGAAATTTCCATGTACTGCGTCAGGTGCACGCCTTCCTCCTTCCCCGGGCGGCACCCCCGCGACGAGATCTAGCAGTGAGGGCGGTGGGAGGGGGCACATCATGACTCGGGGGTTCCAACCACACCATTAACCGCCTTCGAAAGAGGCAGGCGGCCTCTGTGCTTTCCAGCCCTCTCACTTCCTACCTGTGAGACCTGAGGCATTTTACCTGAATCGTCTGGAGCTGCAATTTCCTCGCCCATAATATTACTCGTCTAACAGTACCAACCTCCTGGAGTTGTTGAGGAGGTAAAACAGAGGTTCGTTGCGACGAGGGGCGATTTTTTTTTTCCCCACCAGGAGACATTAAGTAACGTCTGGAGATAGTTTTGGCTGTCACAACTGGAGGCAGTGGCCGTGATATGGGCGTCTGGGGAGTTCAAGCCAGGGATGCTGCTATTCAAGATGCACAGGCAGCCCCCGAAAAACAGAGAGTCCTCTGGTCCAAAAGGTCAATAGTACCAAGCCTGAGAAACCCTGGAGTACAGTGACATCATGTCTGTAATGTCAGCATAATGTCTGACACACAGGAGGCCCTCAGAGAATATTTGTAGAATTCCGTTGTTATTATTGTCATTATTTGTTTGACAGGGAACTCCGCATCCCCCTCACGGTATCAGGACTGAGTCCTGTAAGGGATTTAGTAAGCCCACCACAAGTGGACTCGGTCACGCCTCTCTGCCACGTCAACCAGATGGACTGTTCAATTGTTAGGTGCTTTCAGGAATGGACTGACCCACTTAATACCTGACTGGTCTACCAAACTCACGGGCAGGATTGTACCAAAGTTCGTGGGCTAGCATTTAACTTGTACCTTCTTAGAAATTAGAAACAAATAGGAAGAGACAAATAAAAAGTAACCTACAGTACCAGGGGACTATTACTTTTTAACTCCTGCTGTTAGAAATGGCTCAGGAGTCTCCTGATGATCATTTCCTTTACAAAATAAACCGATGTCTGGATGAATGGCTAGGAAATATGGTCTTCTGGTTAATATAAGGCCTTGACTATATCATACACAAATATTATCATTTTCGAAACAAATCGAATGTGACAAAATGGTTTTAGCTTCATGTTGAGACAGTTTAGAGAGGGAAAACTCTGTCTTAATCCAAGACTTTCAAGGTCAAACAGACCTGAGTTTGCATTTCAGCTTTATAAACTTCAAGCTGTGTGACCTTGAATAATTCGCCTTCTCTGAGCTCAGTTTCCTCATCTAATAGGCAGAGAATTATGTCATGGAGTTGTTGAAAGAATTAAATGATACGGCATTTGACATATGTTAGAAGTGAATAAGTGGTACTTATTGCTTCTTCTGGAGACCCTGCATTGCCTTGGGGTTCTTATCATAGCCATTGGTTCTCCTCCTAAGAATGGTAACTATATGTAGGTACTTTTTATTAACAGAGGACGCTCAAATTACATCCATTACCTCAATGAACAAAAAATCTGAGACTTACTTCAATAACAGTTATTTAAGAAGGAAAAAGAAAAGGTGCATATTATATCTGGAATTTCCCAGTGAGAATTTTTTTTCAAGGAAAAGGTGGATTTCCTAAATTAAAGAATGAATGATGTGCACATCTTTCTGGCATATTTTAATATAGTTGATAATCCACTTTTTAATTAGCCACCTAATTATAATTCAATAGAAATTTCCCTAGGCGAATGTAGTAACCTACTTCAGAGAGAGAAATGGAGCTCTGAGTGGGTGCTCATACTGTGAATTTTGACACTTTTTTAGGTTCAATTTGTTCTAAGCCTAACTGGCTCAGGAGAGAAGGGGAGAGCTCGGTTTCATAACCTAATAATTCTGACTGCCAGGAAAGTTGACTAAGGCCAAGTTCACCTTTTATTAGTATTTTTATTTTTCTCTTTTCTTTGTTCCCTGGAGAAGACCCAACTCTCTTTTTTTTAATCTTCCCATCACTCAAATGTCTTAAATTTGAAAGTGAAAACATTTATGCATAATCTACACTATGGCTCCCTTCATTTTCTTGGTGGTTTGCTTTCTTCTTAACTCAAGGTTCCCTTACTTCCAACTCCTGAGAAGCAAGGGACTGAAAGGCATGTGGGAGAACCATCTCGATGTCTTAATCCACACTTGTTTAATTCTATAACTCAGACCGTGCTGAGGAGGGAGATTCTTTTATCTATGAATTAGCAATAGATGTTTGAATTTCTCAAACCCTAATGGTTACTTTTTATCATTAGTTGCTCATGACCTTATTTTAAAATGTTTTCAAACTTACAAACTGGTGTTGTAGAAATGTAATTGATTGCTTTATTGAATTCTCTCTTCCAACGAGTTTTAGCTTCTTGTAGTTGCAACTTCAGTATGCTTGCATATAATTGTAAACTATTGTCTCTCATTAATTTCTGGCTCAGAGACAGAGAGGAGAGGTGAGGTGTTCGTTTTAATTAATTGATCTCCTTGCTTTCACCCTTGCCTCCTGCGGTCTATTTTCAATAAAGTATGAGTCAGATCATTTTGTTCCTTGACTCAGGACTCTCCAGGTTCTGGAGACTCTACATCCATTTCAATCAGATTAAAAGCTAGAGCCTAACAATGGTCCTCAAGGCCACATATGCTTTAGCCCACCATGACCACCATCTTCTGCCCCGACTCCCACATTCACTCCACTCCAATCACTCTGGTTTCCTTACAGATCTGCCAATACACCAGACATGTCCCTGCCTCAGGGCCTTTGCACTTACTACTTTCTGTCAGGGACAGTCTTCTCCAGGAATCCACATGATGTGCTTCTCTTCAAGTCTTTCCTCACATGTCGACTTCTCAATAAGACCTTCACTGATCACCCTTCTAAAAATGCAACCCCCTCCCACACTTGACTATTCCTTCCCTGATTTATTTTTCTCCATAATACTTATCACCTTCTAATAATTTCTATAATTTACTCATTTATTTATTTTCTGTCTCCCTCTGCTAGAATGTAAGTTTCATGAGGGCAACAATTTTTATGAGTTTTGACTGGTATATCCCAAGCACCTACTCCAATGCCTGGTATCTGGCAGGCACTTGATATATATCGATTAAACTAAACTAGAGTAAAATTACACAGTTACTGACCTTACTGCATTTCCCCCAAAGCCTTAATTATCTCCTGTTCTTCCACCACTATAGCTCCTTTGGGAAAACTTTGATCCCCAACCTCTAGTTGGATTTTGGAAATGGAAGAAACCGTTTCATTGTGTTTCCTTTTGATCACTGATAAGCTTTAACTGGGATAAGTTTGCATTTTAGCCATATTCCTTTCCTGTTAGATGAGGAGATTGTTATCACCAAAACGATGAACTGACTGGGATGAACTAGATTCCTGATCCGAATCCTCCTGGGTGAATCCTGATCCAAAAAGGGGGGGAGGGAGGAAAGAGATACAGATGGAAAGGGTAAGCTCTATAAATAGCTAAATGAAAGAAAATATGGAGAATTATTTTTCTTTGGACCTAGGTATACTTTTCTTAGCACACATGTTCCTAGCCAAATATTAGATCCTTAAACATGATTCAAGAAAATACTTACTTCCTGATGACAAGAAAGCCGTAAATATAGTTCATGACCAAAGATTAGTCACTGTTTATTATTGCTGGTGACACATGATACATCGGGGAGATTGGGCAATGTTTCAGACATCTCCAGTCAGCCATTTATCATCTCATAGTGGAAGACGAGGAGGTATTTCTATATTAACAGCCCCTATAAAAGGAAGTGGGTGAAGAAACATCTGATGTGTTTTATCATTGAGAGTCAAAGGGATATTGACAATGTAAAAAATGTGCTGAGTAGATGATAGCTTTTGTACAAGTTGGTCTTCTAAACAATAAGACTCCTTTAAAAAACGCAGTAGAAGAAGAAAGGAACTATGTGCTGTGTTGCTTAGTTCTCCCTCCTATCCCTGAATGGTATTTCTGGACTCCGACCTGAGAAACAGAAGCTTGATTTATCTCTAAAGCCTGTAGTGAGATGACCTTGAGACCGTGCTGCTTTGGGCCACGCTGCTGTCCAAGCACAGGATTACCCTGCCGTTCTGCCACCTGCAGAGACCCAACCACCCACCCGGCCCCCAGTCTAACAATGCTTCCCTATTTCAACCCGTCATTGAGAATAAACCAAAGCACAGAGCAAGTTAACAACTTCCGCCTGATTAAAAAATTCAAGCCAATGTCCCTTCATAACTACTATGTCCGTGCAAGTGAGACATAGAGCTTTGTGGGAGACGACTTTGAAAATGGGACCAGGGTTGTGAATGGCCAAGAACTTTATCTTAGAAATGGTGGAAGCAAGCCACCCAAAGTTTTTAACGTAACCCATAACTTCTGCCATGCTCTGCAGAATTCCGAAGACATGTTAAAAATTAAATAAAAAGTCTCAGCGTGGTTCTGTGTATGCTTCAATAGGCAAAAAGATATATTTAATGCAGAGGGTGTTGAATCTGAATTAGTACAAATATTATTAATTTAATGTTCATACTGCCTTTTATGGTTTATAAACTGCTTGGCAATAATTTTATATATTCCCCCTCACAGCACCACTGTAAAATATATCAGCATTTTATTTTTCCCATTTTATAGATGAGGCAACCTTTAATAAGTGATCTATTTCTTTCCTGTGCATATTGGTTAACTGGTAAATGATTAATTTATGTCTGCATGAACTTCATCATGCAGAGTATTTATTTTAGTGTGAGTTGGTATTTATTTTACCCGCAAAGCATTGCAGTATCCAATTATATATGCATGTTTTAAAGGCAGTAAAACAGCCACCAGTAGTTAATGCAACATTAAGTCAGAGATTTTAAATCCACAGTAAATTCTCAGTTAGGGGATTTAAATCAACCAGCCCCCTTCCTCCCCACTCTCATTCATGTGGGTAAGTGGTGGCCCTTCTATAAAATGACCACGTGGCACCTGTCCAGCGACATGGAAAAGATGTGTTGAGATTTTCAGGGCTTCACATCTTAACTGTAAAAGAAAGAACCAAAAGGTTTATGACTGCATCTGGCAGAAGTGGAAGAGTTAAACAAACCCGATCACTGATACCCGCCTATGGCATAACTTGCAGTTGTGGGACTTCATCTCTTCCTTTCACTTTCTTGATCAGTTTTTGCATCACTAAGACGGTCGCTGGGGCTGCTAGTATGGAGAAATACGGCCACACAGGAGTGATACGTTAAGGTTTAATAAAAAGGACGCCGTCCCCACAGCTCTATCATTTGCCTTATCTCTCTGAATTGCACTCTACTGAGTTGTCAGCAAAAGGGCTTCTCAGTGGTTGTGGGATGGGAAGTTCAGGGGTCTCAAAACGCTCCCTAAGCACTGACTCAGGAATGCCCCTCAAATACCATTTCCTACTCTCATCCTGGAGAGGACAATGCACCAGCAAGTTTATTCATTCACAAGTCAAATTCTTTAATTAATTAGAAATATACTTTTCTTTTCATAGTCATTTATAATGTATAATTTTCCCTTGTTTATTGATCTCAAGATTCTTAAACTTAGCCAATAAAGCTAAGAATTTTTTCAATTCATGGCAAAGATTCCAGCCCTAATTTCACATGCAAAAGTTTCTGATAAAGTCTAAATATTGGCATGTTAGCTGTCAAAGGCAGATGATTTAAAACGCATTGTGTATGTTTGGGTACTTAAATGCTTCCAGAATCCAGAAATTATCTCTTTCAAAATTAAAATGTGCATAAAGATCCAGGAAGTGATACCAATTTTGTGAAAATATTTTTATTATTAAAAATTTCATACATATTGAAATATAAACTCCATCACATCAGGATCTACCAGTAAGATAATATATGATGAAGTAATATTTTTTAATTTGTGTGATTTGCTATGGCGTCTGTTGAACATAGTGTCTACTTATCAGGGCACAGACATTTTATTTATTTTATTTCAAAGATTTTATTTATTTATGTGACAGAGAAAGACACAGTGAGAGAGAGAACACAGCAGGGGGAGTGGGAGAGGGAGAAGCAGGCTTCCCACTGAGCAGGGAGCCAGATGTGGGACTCGATCCCAGGACCCCGGGATCATGACCTGAGCCAAAGGCAGCTGCTGAATGACTGAGCCACCCAGGCGCCCCGACACAGACGTTTTAAAAATAAATTTTTTGAAACAAGGAGCATTGGGGCACCCGGGTGGCTCAGTCGTTTAAGCATCTGCCTTCAGCTCAGGTTGGATCCCAGGGTCCTGGGATCAGCCCTGTGGGGCTTCCTGCTCGGCGGGGAGTCTGCTCGTCTCCCTTCCTCCGCCTCTCCGCCATGCGCTCGCTCTCTCTCTCTCTCTCTCTCGCTCAAATAAATGATAAAACCTTTTTAAAAAATAAATAATACATAAATAAATAAAAACAAGGAGCATTAGTACAGAGGAGTCTCATTAAAATACTGTCCTCAGGCTTCCTGCTTAGAGACCAGTTAGAAAAGGAATTCACACTCCAGTGTGCGGTTTTCTATCTCAGAGGTAGATGCACTTGGCCCTTAAATGAGCGCGGTGGATTATTTTCATATAATGAAAACTTGTGTGTGTGTATCGTTTTCATTATACGGAAATAAATATATACTACAATAAATATTTATTTAAAATATATAATATATGCACGTATATAAATTTACATATATTAACATATAGTAAATATATATGCATACACACACACACACACAAACTGGAAGATTTTAGCCATCTCCTCTGTTATAAAAATAGAAAAAAAATGTGTAATCAAAAGAAACTTTCCAAATACTAGAGTATAAGCAAATGTATGAAAGGCAGAAATGTCATCCTTTTAAAAATCCTTCCAACTAATAAAATATCCAAATGATGTATTATAGCTTAATATAAATATAATATAAATTGTAGTATAGCTTTTCTTACATGCCACAGTTCCAATCTCTAATACCCCAAAGCTTTTCCCAGTTTGGGACTTTTCCAATGGCATTTATTATTCCCATTTACATTTATTTGACCCATATTGCAGCTTCTAAATTGGATATATCCTTTTCCCCTGAGAACTCGGTGTCCTCACATAGCCTTACAGGAGAACTGTGAATTTATATCACTTTCTGATGCAACAGTGAACTAAATGGGCAGAAGACCAGATAAGACTCCCTCGCACCCCCTCATTTTCCACCACCCCTCACAGAACATGAAATACAAGTGAGCATCCCATTATTGTAAATGTTGAACTGGGCTTGATTCCCAGTTCTCAGTCTTGTAATCCCAGAATCCATTATTATGATGTTTCTGTTTTCATCGATTGTCATCTCTTTATATAATTCTGTTAGCTTTTGCCAAAAAGAAACATTTCGAGGAGGGATTCTTATATGGAAAAACTGAAAAACAAAGTTCATGCTAAGTAAAAGCACTTACTCTTTTCTAAAGAGAGAACTTTTCACCAAGTATCATGACTTTCCAGAACTGCGTATATGGACAAGTTGCTGAAACTCAATCTTGCTTCCAGATAAAATCAACACAGCATTCACACAATTATTACCTAGCATTTCCATGCAAACTAATAAAAAGTATTTCAGCTTAAAATTTCAGCTTGTTAGTCTATACTTAACTTGAAAATTCTTACAAGTAAAAACTCTGACAAGTAAGCATTTTTGTCCATCAGAAGTTGATACAGAAAAAGGAAATTCAAAGGGGCAAATATAGGAGGCGCCTTTCCAGCCCTAATGGGGTAAGAAGATCCTGGCCCAAGATCAGGGATCTTCTGATCCGTGACCATACAGCAAATGTACCCCTGAAGAGAGAAAAACCTATTAGGTTGTCATGGCTTTGAAACATCAGCCATTTACATTTTCTAGGTTATGAATCCAGATTCACTTGGTAATCAGTTCACTGATTAGAATTCTTCTTCCCAGATGCTTATATCTATATATCTATAGTTACAGGGAGAAAATACAGCAATCAGTCAATATAACTCATTAGTTTAATGGATATATTTCTTATTGTAAGTTAATATATTGGCATTTTGCTATAAAGGAGCTTATTAATTAATGTAAACATTGTCAATGACATCATTTTAGAATCGTAAAACACTGAGCCACACATACAGAGGTAGAAAAGTTCCATTTCTGGAACATGAGACTAAAGGGAGTCATCTCTCATCCATATTTGCTTTTAAAATACAGCCACTCCCATCCTTGTTATCACANTATATTTCTTATTGTAAGTTAATATATTGGCATTTTGCTATAAAGGAGCTTCTTAATTAATGTAAACATTGTCAATGACATCATTTTAGAATCGTAAAACACTGAGCCACACATACAGAGGTAGAAAAGTTCCATTTCTGGAACATGAGACTAAAGGGAGTCATCTCTCATCCATATTTGCTTTTAAAATACAGCCACTCCCATCCTTGTTATCACAATGCCTTCCCTCCCCACCCCACAGGAAAGGGAACTGATGTGTGGAAGAAATGACAGGCTTACACACCGTCCCCAGAGAAATAGTTACTTGTGTAGGTCTACCCGGCCAGTCAGTAATAGAGATAAAACTCAAGTCTGACAAATGCCCCTTCAACTAAATTTCTGTCTTACTTAGAATCCACTAATAGCAACACAGGCCCTAACTAGGAGAAGCAGATCAATGTCCCCTGGCTGCTGGGCAGTAAACACACCTGTCAGCTGTTTCCTCTAAACAAACCTAAATCCCAGGCTCACGCCCAAGAAGTGTGTGCTCTGTCGCTGGCACGTTTATCTTCGTGGACATGTAAATAAACCTTGTCTGATAATTTAGTTGTACACATATTTTGGAGTCATATTTTTAAATTAATGCAACACAAAGGCATTTGTTCATAGTAAACTTAAAAATTCATTGTATACTCCCTACCAGGGATCTAGAAAAGCAAAGAGAAATTATCATTATTTGACCGAGCAATTTCATAGCTGTCTTTCATTGTCCATTCATATCTCTTTATTGGGTCTGGCTACCTAGTTATGAGCCCAGTTCCCATTATTACATTTTTCTAATTGAAATATAGGTTTAATTGTTTCCAAGTATACATTTATAGTATTTACCTAAAACTCGTCTGAAAAAAGATCTTAAGCCCATTTAATTGGTGCTGGTAGAGACAGAGGTGAGGGCACTCCTAACTAATTATGAGCTTAGTGATACACAGATGAAATATTTTGGATTTTGACCATGCATGTAGCAGGATATACTAGGAGTATTATATTTCTTGGGGTACCTGAGTGGCTCAGATAAGGGTCTGCCTTCAACTCAGGCCATGATCACAGGGTGCCGGGATAGAGCCCCGAATTTGTCTCCCCTGCTCAGCGGGGAGCCTGCCTCTCCCTCTCCCTCTGCTCCCCCCTACTCGTGCTCTCTCTCTTTCTCACTCTATGTCAAATAAATAAATAAAATATTTTTAAAAGGAATATTTTGTTTCCTGTTATAGAAAATTCTGGAGATGATGTTTTCATCTTAAAAAATCATAGATATCAAATGGTATTTACTAGGTCAGTTTGATTTCATTTAATGAGGACATCCTTCCATTTTCCAGTAAACTCTTTCACCTAAACTGGTTCCACCATTAAAACCTTTCTTTAAGAAAAGACCATCCCCGAAGACACTGGGTAACCCAAACAGGAACTCATTGCAGTGTTTCGCATACCTCCTCAATGTGAATGAATTCTTCATAATATCTCACGAAAGTCTCTCCCAAAATGGCCCATACCTTCTCCTCTGCAAGTCACATAGTACTGAGTTATTCTCCTTTCTCTTGGTTTTTCACCCCTTTCGCGCTTGGTTTGAACCCACGTTCTCTCCCATTCTCCCAGGCCTCCTTTCTTCATGCTTCCGCGTGGTTGGAGACGTCGGCGCTGTTCGATTTGACTGTAAAACCCACAGGATGTTGACCTCCTCGCTATTCTGATGTTTCTATGATATAACCCCCTAAATAATTTTTTCAAATTTCTTTCAAAAATGAAGTACTTACTAAAAACAAAGGGCAAAGAAAAGAGGGCTATATAGACAAGGCTCAAATGCAGTATATGCTGAAATTTTTCAAAAAAAAAAAAGGATGATCACGTTCTCTCTCGGAGGCTATTTTGAATGGCGACAGGAAGATGAACTAAATGACCTCTTGATGATCCCCCAACCCTGTGATTCTGTGATAATCTTAGCTTCCGGCATCTCATTTCTCTAAACTAAAATCTAATCTGCCCCAAGATATGAGTGTTTAACAGATGAAAACCTTTTAATGGAGGAAAGATTCTCCTTGTTTTCTTGGAAGTAATTTTCTTAACAATTGCTTACATTTATATTCAAGGCAGCCTATACTGAATCATTAAATCCAAAGAAAATCATAAAAGAAAAATTAGCAGACCTATTACATAATGATATGCAATTTATTTCTTGACTTTTGCTTTTATTGCTCTGCATTAGAAACATTTACTCCTATAGACGTGGTTAAAGGATTCGTGAACTCTACCTTCTTAAACCTAAAATCATTCTTGCTTTCTGTACCACAGTTGTTTCTATTTAAAAGGAGACCTGTGTTAACACCAGTAGACATTTTACTTCCAAACGAGGCTGCTTTCTGAGCGGGGTTGCCATAGAGCAAATTACATCTGACAAGGCTGTTTAGTAAAGATTAGCAATAGTTAGATTAAACAGACCTCGAGCCTGCCATTTAATCCCCCACTACTGCTTGTGTGCACTAAGCCAATGATGACACTTGGAGACACAGCAATTAGGTTATTAGTTTTCATTACTTTTTAATCAACTGGTTTTGAACCAGTGGAAAAAACTTCAGATGTAAAGTGAAAACACCCCTCTCTCATATCAAACACGATCTCCTGGACTCTAGAATCAGGTGTTAATATTATTAATTACATTATCGCTACTACTAATGATGATGATAAGAGCATTCCATAAAAACTAGCCGCCCGGAGCCAATCTCTGGCAGAGCTATTCATGGATTATTTATAGAGAATCATCACAGAGTTCCCTGAAGTTTTACCAAAGTAAAAATGGTGAGTTATGCATATATTCTGGAACATTTTTTCTGATATTGACTTGGAGCGTCCATGAATATTTTCACAATAAGTTGTTCAGCATTCAGTTGATTATTTTTTGTTGTTGTTTGGTCCAACTGCAGTTTGGATGATATAGAATGAACACAAAAAACCATAGCATTAATCTTGGACTGTAAAAGCCCTATTTGTATTGTGACACAAATATAAATGTAAAGCAAGCAGAAAAAAATGCTACGTAAGCTCTTTTCTGAGCTTAGTATTGTTAGAAAATATTTAACTCTTGTGTTGTTTGGTAGTTTTTCTACTGTGTGTGCTGCAAGTGCAAAAAGAACTATACTCGACTCAAATATGAGTCTGAAGTTTCATAGTGAACTATTTTTATCAAAAATGTATTGGTTCCTCCAGTAAATGGGCGGCACTGAACTTTATACAATTACCAAGAACCAAGAAATACAGAATTAATATTCAACATGGACCCGAGTTGTACTAATCAGCAAATATTTGACATAAGGTGCTAAAAAGGAAAAGCCATATATTGTCATCATCATATTCCTTGTCTCTTGAATAAATACATGTCTCATGGGTAGAGTTGTGGGTGTATATACCTAAAGAGGGTAGCATTTGGTTGTGCCGACTATAAGCTGTATCTACCACCCACATCACCTAACCCCCACTGTGTTCAAACCCGGGAAGCATTCTTTGTGCAATGTGCGTAACTGGAACAGAACTGCCAACAACCACAACCTGTATGTTTTCTCTATTATAACAGTGAGAGAATGATTGATATTGACTATTACAGGCAGACAATCGCAGAAGATCATGCCCTTCTGCTAAATGACAGACAGCAAGCTTCATCCATAGCACTGAGTGAGCCCTCTGCCAGGTACCACCGGAGACCGCATTGGAAATGCAGTTTCCCGGTGAAGTTACCCGGTTGGCCTTGTGTATATCAAACAAGAATTTGCCCTAGTTTTCCAATTCTTTCCTCGCCGACAACAGAATTAGACTGTTAAAAATGTCTGAAATCCTATAGTCTGCTCTCTGGGGCTTTCACCTGGGATGGAGGAAGGGATTACATGGTCTCAATTGCTCAATATCCCCCAACTTCTAAAAGCACAACCTGAAAGTGACAAAAAAGCTAAGTCAATGCCATTGTACAATCCGTGGTTAGCAAGCAGCTCTAGAACTTAAAGACTCTCAAGGTTGAGAGGAACCTTAAAGGTCATAAATGATGACCCTACAACTCTTCTGATGACTGAAGTGATATTGAAACACCACTGATGATAGGAATGAATCTCTTGACCTCCCAACCACAGACTTCCCTAGCTGATGGAAAGTCCTTACATTTACTGTACTGTGGCTCCCTGTAAATCCCCCTTATTGGCCCTAGATGTAACCTTTGGGACTAATGAAATGTTTATGTCCTCTTTGATACCCTAAGAAGCTCCTTTCCAGTGCTTCCTCATTTTCTCTGGTTTCCTTCCTATATGCCCTCGTCACTTTCCTCTGAACGTGATCTGATTTTTTAATATTTTTCAAATTCAGAGTATGATCTGACTTGCACAGGATAAAATACAATTAGCAATAGCCTTATTCCAAGCACTGGCTTGCCATTAATACTGAATTTGCTTTTGTGGCAACTATATCAGAGTGATACTTGAAATTCCTAAGTGCTTCTCAAATATTTAAGCTAAGTCACATGCCCCCATCCTCTCTACCTTGGGTTTTTGTCTCTTTGCTTTGGACCATCATAGTTGACTTGACATTTATTTCCATTAATGTTACTTCACCAAATGTGTCCCATCCCACCCACTTTGATTTTTTTTTTCATTTGGAACGGAGAATGTATTCTACTCCTATCATCTCACCTGTTCACTATGTAAAATCCTAACTTGTGCCATCAATAAATCCGACAAGCATATTCTCCATTAATTTTAACACCTGATCTTTTAAAATGTTGACAATAACAGGACTGCAGCATCACCATTAGAAATGTCCTTCCAGGCAGCCACTTACCACTCATTTCTATACTCTGGGTGTGGCTCTTCCACAAATTGCCAGCACCCTGGATTTCTAGCTCGTGTGTCTTCATCTTAGCCACACAGATGTTCTGCAGTGCCTTAGCAGAGAGCCTGCAGAATCCTGTGCCTCAAGTAACCCCCATCAGTTCCTCCACTAACCCTTTCAGAGAAGAAAATGGTGCTCATTATTTATGGGATCTTGTTTCAGTACCCTGGTGAATCATTTGGAATCCAATCTTACCACAGTGATTTGAGGCTCACTTTTATGTAGGTTTTAAGAAGCCACCCCCCCCCTTTGAGAAATCAGATCCACATTTGCCAAGCCTCTGCTTCTGACAATTTGCCAACTTCCACTTCTCCTGTTTTCCGCAGTCCCTCAAAATGGTCAGCAGTGGTGTCGCAGGTTTCATTTGCTACAGGGACCTCAGCTGATTTGTTGTCCCTAGAACCTAGTGCAGTATCTAGAACATAAGAGGCATCCTACTATTTTCAAGAATCAAAACACTCAAAACTTGATATTTTGGTGCTTATATTCATGTTTTAAAACTCTGAGATAGGGAGGTGCCTGATGGCTCAGTCAATTAAGCATCTGACTCTTGATTTTGGCTCAGGTCATGATCTCAGGGTCATGAGATTGAGCCCCACATCAGGCTCCACGCTCAGGATGGAATCTGCTTGTTCCTCTCCCTCTGCTCTCCCCTTGACTCTCTGTCTCTCTCGAACAAATAAAATCTTTTTAAAAGGCGGAAAAAATTAAACTCTGAACTAGGAATCACATATGTCTGAAGATTATATTCATTTATACATTACACTAGAATTTTGAATTGTACCAAGAACACGCTCACAGCTGATCACATGCCACACTTACTGAACACCCTTCCGGATTTTCTCCCCATGGTGGTAAATGACATTTCCCAGGTTTCCAGAAAGGCGATTTGGATTCCACCTGGAGACATTTGGGCACTATTCCTGCTGAGGCCCAGAGGGAGCCATGTTTGAATTATTCGGGGGGTGGGGGGAGGGGAAAAGGTGGAGACACTAACGAGTGTAAGAGGAAGGGGGAGCAGGGCTTTGGAGAAGGGGGCTATGTCTCCAAGTCGGCCCCCGGAGGCCTCATCCCTCTGTTTCCCCAGCACGGCTCCCTCTTTCTGTTTTGTTTTTTTTTTTTTTTTTTTTTTTTTTTTTTTTTTTTTTTTTTTCCTCTTTCTGTTTTTCTGCTGTTTTTCCTCCAGGGCCAAACTCTCTTGGGATCTGGCCCCTCCTCCACTGGCACAATATAACCTACACCTTTCCTTTTATCAGACTCGTTAAGGACACTTAAGCCAGAAGGAAAGAATTTCAGGTGGAACAAGCTTATTAAGTCGCTGAGGATGACCAAATCTCACATTTCAATAAAGTCCTGGTAATTAATTGAGATTACTCAAAAGAATTATAGAAACACCAACACTGTCTCTTTGCCCCAAGGTTGCAGTCACTCTTAAGGGAGTGAAAAACAGTGACATGCAGGGACACTGCTCCCAGCACTGAGAATCCCCCGAGACATCTAGAATGTTGGCAACCTCGTACCCCCTCTCAGCTCATCTTCTCCTCTTCTCAGCAACAGCAGTCTTTCATTTCGTCTCTCCTTGACATAGACAAAGAAGATAGAGCAGTCGTAGGATTCCATTCTTTTTCTGATCCATCAGTGTTTCCATCATCTCTAAGCTGCAGGTCCATCTTTTACTGGAATGGTGTGCTCCCTGAGCTTTAAAAAGCAAGCAAACAAACAAACACCATCACCAATAACAACAAAGCAAACAAACAGAAACCGTATGCATCCTGACATTCTTTTCAACAGGTCACAGGTCATCTGCGGGTTTCCCTTTCTATTTGCTCTCCTCCTCTGGACAACTCTTCTTCACCTGACTTTTCCCAAGGCCAATTCATAGCATTCAAGCCTCTGATCAAGACTTGCCATTTGACCACCCTGTGTGAAGCAACCACACTGCGTTGTTCCTTCTCCCCTACTCAGTCTTATTTCTCTTACAAGCACCATTGCTGCCTGGAATTAAAGGCACACTTTGTTCATTTGTCCTTCTCGCCCACTAGAGTATAAGCCCCCTACGAACAAGGACCTGGCCTTGTTCACATCAGTGTCCCCAGTGACCAGAACAGTGCTGCCACACCAAAGTTTCTCAGGAAACATATCCCCAATGAATGTGACAGAAATGACAATGAAGTGTGACAATGAAGTGACAGAAATACACAGAAACTGGGGGAAAAAAAGGTCATAATAAGAACCGCTGGAGTGGCTTCTTCTTTATATTCGCCAACTTTCTTTCACTTCCAGATTATGTGCAACTAATTTCTCTAGAGTAGAAATGGCTTGTTTTTCTAATCTCATAAAACAAACTGAGGGTTACTGGGGGGTGGGAGGGTAGGGATAGGGTGGATGGGTTATGGACATTGGGGAGGGTTTGTGCTTTGGTGAATGCTGTGAAAGATGTAAGCCTGATGATTCACAGACCTGTACCCCTTGGGCAAATAATAAAAATAAAATTAAAAAAAAAAAAGAAATGGCTTGTTTTAAAATAAACCTTATTTTGTGGATGATAATATAATCAGAATTGCTTTGATCATCTGAAAGTCATTCTATAGACAAGGTAAAAACATAGAAAGGTAAAATTTAAAAGAAATTACTCATAATCATAATACTACTAGAGAAAACTGGTCTTGAAATTTGGGGGTATGTTTAGAATTTCTGCAAACTCCTCAATCTTTTCAAGGCATTTTCCCTTTCAAAATCTTATGCTGTAGAATTTTTTTAATCTGTTCCCTGAACTTTTAAAAATCTGTTCTCATAAATTTGCCACATTTGTCTGATATTTTTCAGACTTTTTATCCCCATCAGTTTTTAAAACTATATTTTTATTGTTCTATAAAATTGCTGTTACTTCCACATGGCCAGCCAGTTGCCCCCTTACAAGTTAGAATTTGGTTTTTTTGAAATATCATTTCCCTCATTCATTTTATCAAATATTTAGACAATAAAATTGCCACCAAGGCAGGTTGGTAACCTAGCAGATGTCCTGAGTTTAACTGAAAATGAATTCCAGGATAGCTGGCTAGAGACCACCATCACTATGGTATCTCACAAAAAACACCTGTCTCATTCGGTCTTAAGACTATTCTACCATCCTGGATATACCATAAGAATTAAGGCAGTGGAAAAATACTCAGAAAAGACTTCCCAAGAAATCTTCATTCATCCATCCATTCAATGATTACTTCAGTGAAGACCCATTATGTGCCAGACACCATTTGAAGCACTTGAAATACCAAAGTGAAGGCAAAGAATACAGTTGACCCTGCAACAACACAGGAGTAAAGGGCACCAGTACCCCACGGAGTCAAAAATCCACGTGTAATTTCTGACTCCCCAGAAACGTCACTACGTACAGCCTACTGCTGACCGGAAGTCTTACCAATAACATGGTCAAGTAACACATGTTTTGTATGTTATAGTTATTATATACTGTATTCTTACAATAAAGTGAGCTAGGGGGAAGAAAATGTTATTAACAAAATCATATGGAAGAGAAAATACATATATCATACTGTATTTACCAAAAAAAAAAAATCCGTGTTTAAGTGAACCCACACAGTTCAAACTTGTGTTGTCCATTGCACACTACCGAGGTAAAGCACACCAACTAATCATTTTACAAACAGTTACCAAATACCTACTAGGTGCCAGGTGCTATGCTAGGTACATAAGCAGAAAGGAATCCTAATGTCAAAGACACAGACACACTTGGGTTTAAATCTCTATTACATGCTAGCTTAGAAATTGCTGAATAATTTACTTCATCTATAAACTGAGAATAATAACACAGACTTAAAGGACTACTATTCAACTCGAGAAATTAAATCATCCAAGGTACTGTAATCCAAAGATGAACAAAATTCCCTATTCTCAAGATCCCTGAAGTCTAATACATAATATACATAAAAACTGAGCATTTCAATACTTGTTGAATACAATTAAATAGAGGGCAAAATGTGGTAGTGTAGTACGGAATGGTACACTTCTGTGTACACCTAGAATCCTTAATGTAGTATCTTATGAGTATTGGAGTACTCAACAAATGTCAAATACGTGACAAAGAGATGTTTTATAAGTAATTCTTCCTACCATAGTGCCCTAAAATGATGAAATTCTCTCTTAAAGCAAAATATTTCTAGAAATTTCATTTTAGTATTAATCATATCAATTCTCCTTTAAGATTTTAGAAATGAAAGAGCAGATTAATTTCTGCCTGTAAAGTAAGATTGTAATAGATATTATCCCCAGTTTTTCAAGTTTTATATAAAGAAGTTTGAATGAGGGAATTTTAGATTGGGACTGCCATGTAAAAATCTCAAGCTGATCTCTGCTCTTCACTTTGAATTACTAAAGCTTCTTTGTCCAGAAATAAGTAACAATTTCACAACTTTGGAAATGTTTACATATTTTCCGCCGTATAAACTAACTTTATAAAGAAGGGCTGAAGGAGCTGGGGTTTCTGGTTTCTGTGGCATTGAAAACTAAAAGCTGCAAGTATAAACAGTGACTAACATGTTAGTCACAGTAAGCAGCTGTTTCTTAACAGGACAAGAAAGAACATGTTTAAATTGCTGCAGGAGAATTAGGAGAGACAAAAGAAAGAATTTCTTATCTGCTGAAAGTAACTCTAACTCAGATGCTCCTAGAAAAGCATGCAACGTGAAAATCTTTTTAGGATTCTACAGCAATCCTTGAAGTTATTTTAATTAGTTTTTAATTATGTCTTCCTTAATAAAAAGTGGGTGGATGGGATGAATTTCCAAGGTCTTCTCAGATTTCTGGCAGCTGAAGAGACTTTGCTTATTTTCCACGTGTCCCCTAGAGGGCAGCGGTGGCCCAAACAGGAAAGGATTTTCTCAGTCTGCCTTGGGTCTCCTCTGGTGCCAGCCCTTACTGCAGTCTCTTTACCATTCCCCCCAGACCTGTCTTCTGTAAGCAAGTTGGCAGTGGTATTTCTGAGTGTTTCTTTCTGAGTACCTAACTAGCAAAATCATTATGTATTAGAAAAGAACATTGCATGAAGTGTATTTTCACACAGACTGAAAGAAGTGTATGTGTATCCCTTAACACACATACACATCCTCGCTGGTCCTTTCGTGCATCTTGGTGCAATTTTAGAATAGGCAGTGGTGTGAGACAGTTGGGAAAAAATTATAAGATGTGTCAAAGCAAAGAAATCAAAGGTTTGGGGTTTTTTTTTTCCTTTAGTTGGTTTGAAACAGACCATCATATTACTGAATGCCTATTCATTTATTCACTCAGGAGTCACCTAATGTGGAAGAACCACGTATCAGATGCTGCATTTAGTAATGTGTGGAACAGAGGAGCTACTGCAGGGAACTGATAATTAAGAAAGGCATACTAAATTACATGATACAGGGAAGGATGACACGAATGTACCCAACTAGCTATGAACTGTGGGGAGCAATGTAACGTAAAAATCTTTGCTCCTTTCACAAATGTTCTGGTTTTCTTTTGGAGACTCACAGGTCTGAAGACAGCCTTGTCCTGTTCCAACAGAACACATAACTTTATATTTGAAAGGTGATGACGATCCACAGGAAGCTTCCTAAATAGGGAGGGAGAGCCTGAGTGTGCACTTTTCCGATGCTGAGGCTTTCCTTTTTTAGTTAATGTTGCTGTTTAAATATTTTATTCTGCTCAGAGACATTTTTATGCAAAGGGTGCAACTTTCAAAAGAGACTTTTTGCAAGGCTGCCCTAAAAGCCTCTTATAATACCTGTGAATTTATCTTCTGGGATCTCTTTTATTGTATTCGGATTATTTGCTGATTAAACTTCTTTATTCACTTTCATCTAGTGAAATTGAGAGCTACACGCACTTCAAGTGTGTGAAGAAAAAGATTAATGATGTCAGAGTTATAATTTAGTCAATATTTGCTGAGCCATTTGGGTTTTCTGTATGGAGCAGAGGATAGTGAAAATGGTCTGCCTATACAGCAGTGAGTCGCCCTGAGAATGTCCTGCTGTAACTTTTAGTCAAACCAAATGGTGTGGTTGGTTGGTGGGATTGCTTGTTTATGCAGATCACTCTGACTGAATTTATACTTATTTGTGATATTTCCTGGGAGAATTCTACCATCATATCCATACCTGTGGTCTGCATTACAACTAAGATTTTATTGAGATGTTAGAAAATGGATTTTCAGTCCTAACAATATGTCTGAAAATCATTTATGACGTTCCACCTCTAGATGAAGAATGACACATTTGTTTTAAGTACGTTGAAACTGGTGGATAGTTGAAGTGACATTGCTTTGAAGAGGTAAAGTAGCCAGATCATAGTACTGTGTCAGTTAGGTTGATGAAGCCAGGACCAACCCAGGAAGGGAATAAAATGGTTACAACTGGACAAGGAACCACAGCATATTTAAAACTATTTCTATTTGCCCAGAACCGACTACGCCAACTGTATTTCCAGAGCTACCGTATATCATCTTAAGACCTTATCGAAGGACAGATAAGTTTCTAAATACTTGTCAAGTGGAAAACTTCCTCAGAGGAAAACAGAAAATTATAACTGTTTGAAAAAGATCTAGACATTTACACCAGATATTTTATGAGGAGGAGAAAAAGCACTGTATAATTTGCTGCTTCCTGAGGGTGTGGAAATTTCCCCTCAAAGGGAAAAAAATTGTTTGTAGAAAGAGTAGGTGTAAGCGCCAATTTAGACTTCTAACTTTATTTTGCATTTGCAGTTTGAGAGGAGCCTATAAAATGGCTACTGGTAAACTTTAATCATTCTTTCCTCTGCTCTTTCTGTGTGCTTGTTTAAAAGGAACATATAACCATTGTGTATATTTTGGTATGTTATCTGTTGTAGGAAAGTGTCTCCTTATCTATTGGGAAGAGTTATGTTGGATGCCTGAGATAACCGGATGATTTTCATGTCAGTTCCAACAAGAATTAGACCACTAACTGCATTCACAGTAAACCTACCCTTGGATCTCGGGTGCAGAAAAATGGCCAGTTCCTTTAAAAAATTATAAATGAACACTACATTGAATGGCACTGCTATAGCATATTCCTAGAATAACCTATCCTGCTTAGAATTTACAGCTTGCAAAAGCACTTGCACAGAGAGCAATGCATTTGAACTCATGCTGATCCTAGGTAGGGGTAGTTAAGTCCATTCCAGACATTTCTAAGAATTAGGAGCCGGGGGGAGTTTCCCAAGATCACATAGCTAGAAAACAGCTGAGCCCTTTCTCAGGCAAGGTCTCCTCACTCTGAGTCTAGATCTGCGGGACATTCAGTGACACTGTGTTTATACCAAATGGTTACGTTCGTTTTCTGACAAGACGGCCTGCTTATATGTTGATGTAACATACACACAAGGGTGCTGTTACTCTGTGCAGGCAACGCACGGGTCTCCTTTTTAGGGAGGAGGAAGCAGAGCCCATGGAGGCGAAACGATGCA
The DNA here is from genome assembly GCA_002007465.1 of Ailurus styani. Classification (NCBI taxonomy): domain Eukaryota; kingdom Metazoa; phylum Chordata; class Mammalia; order Carnivora; family Ailuridae; genus Ailurus; species Ailurus styani. Next base: position 391,160 of record LNAC01000906.1, read on the forward strand.
TCCAGAATCACACTGCTGCTGAGCGGTGGGGTCAGGTTCAGATGCAGGTGTGTCCAGCTCCCAGCACACTGCGGCCAGAAGAGCACTTCTCTTTCCAGCTCCATTACTATTCTAATCTGGGCTTTTCACTCCCCTAACTGTCCTACTTTAAAACTCTGTCAGGCACTTAGTTCCATGCTTACTTTTCCTTCACTGTTGCATATTTTCACTGAATACAAGCCTTTCCATCTGCCTCAAACTGGCATGGCTCAGTGCCCCTTGAGCATCAACAGATGATAATCCAGGCAGCCCCAGGCCCTTTAAGAATGGCAGCTGCCCCTCCCCATTCTTTGCTTGAAAGAAAAAGACCCTGAGTAAAGTGTTCACTCTCTGAGAACAGGACAGACTGATGACTCCTCTCCCCACAAAACCAACCCCAAGTCAATAGAAAAATGAGGAAGGGCTCCAGAAAAAAAGTTTGAAAAAGACTCCACAGTCCTGCTGTCAGCCCTGTAGACACGATGGTGACAGGGTGTCTTCCTGAAATGGCAAGTTCATGGCTATTGGAAGTGATTAGCCATAGAGTAGGAGCCAGCGGCACCCAGGGGACAGGCCCGTGGAAGTCGCCCAGCCGCCAGTACTACCCAGAAGACCACAGAAGACACCATCCAGCTGCAGTCATCACAGGTTCTTCATGACCTGGGCTGTGATTGCCCAGAAATAAGAAAGAATCCAGTGTATGATAGGGCCATGATCCAAGAGCAGTATCATTTAAATCTCTCTTGTGAATATTTTCAGTTTGAACGTATGGTCCGAGCAAGTCATTCAAACTCTCAGATGGATACTATGAAAATGACTTTCAGGAAAAGCAGTCATTTATTTGATACAGTTTGTGAAGTTGCAAATCCAGATATTAAATTTCTAGTTCTCTAAGGGGGTACTCTCTTCCTGTGAGCAGCTTTCTTACAACTGGCAAAAACCACATGTCTGTCTAGGGATGTCAAACCCTGTTGGATTACTTAGATAAACATACTCTTTGATTCAGTTCACCACCATAATCAATAGGGGGTTCTGGTTGTCACATTAATTACTTTCTATGGAAATGCTATGGATGCATCATTTAATTAGATTTTTCACTTAGTACTTATCAGAGTATAAGAAATGCCATCATAGTTTTTGCACATGGTAATGAAATCATTGGTACATTACCAAGATTAAATCATGAAAGAATATCTACCCTTCTGTTTTCCTTCCTGCTAAAATTATCAAGCTTCTTACCGTACCACCTGTGATGACAGGCAGGCTACGCAGAATTTCAAAGCTTTCCGCAACACCTACCAATCTCCGTGTCAGAACAAATTAGTATTTCCAGTCTACTGTTTATCATTATGGCATTTTAAAGGCTAAAAGCTAATTCTTAAAAACATTAATAACATCTACTTTTATTGAGAGCTCAATATGTTCAGCGAATGTGTTAAGAGCTCCATTTACACGAGTGTATTGAATCTGCAAAGACACACTTGGAGGTTTCTTTTCATTATACAGATGTAGAAACTGAGGCACAGGTCCCACAGATGGTAAAGGCTAGAGCCAGGATTGAAACCTAGATCTGACTTATTCTGTGACCCACCTATACTAACCCATGTATTTCACAGATACAGAAACAGACCCAGAGGAGGAACCTGTCTTTCTGCAGGGCACATAGCTGGTTAGTGACAGACAAAACTAGGACTCAGGTTTGCCCCAGTTATCTTTATTGCCATGAGCCACTATAGGCCTGAGCTATTCAGTTTTTTATTCTGTCTTATTTCTGTTACAGCATACAGCAGCCAAGCTCAGAGACATGTAAACAGCATCCATTAGCACTGCTGCCTGTGATGTGTGGAGCAATCACATTTTTAATGGACTCTGTCTGAGTCCTGTGCTTGTCTCCATAGCTCTTAAAGAGGTCTAGAGCAAATCTATTGCTCACTTGGCAGTCAGCATTTGGCACAGTTCCTTGAGTGGTAAAGCTGGATGTCTGTGGATTTTGCTTTCTCCCGTATCTCTGGAAACTTCTCTTAGAATGTCATCCTAGCTCCCCATTCCAAGACCAACCACTGTGACTGCTTCACAAAAAGTCTTCTATTTCAAACAACACTGATCTGGCCATGCCCTTCCCTTGCCTTAAATACTCACATAAAAGATTTTATCATGAATGGGTGTCGAGTTTTATCAATTACTTCATCTGTATCTACTGAGATGATCATATTGTTTTCTATTCTACTAATATAGTGATTTATTTTATTGGGTTTTGAATGTTAAACCAACCTTGCATTCCTGTCTAGTTGGTCTTGATGTATTGTCCTTTGTTAAGTTGCTAGATTTGCTAATATTTTTTATTTGCTAATATTTTCTTCAGGATTCGCAGGTCTGTGCTCATGATATCCCGGTCAGGTTTTGTCATGAGTATTAATGCCAGCTTCATCTTGATCCAGGTGGTGGTCACGTGGGTATTTACATATAATAAAAGTAGGGGTGCCTGGGTGGCTCAGTCGGCCAAGCAGCCAACTCTTGATTGATTTCAGCTCAGGTCATGATCTCAGGGTTATGAGATCGAGCCCTGCGTTGGGCTCTATGCTCAGCGGGGAGTCTACTTGAGATTGTCTCACTCTCACCCTCTCCTTTTGCCCCTCCCCCACATACTCTCTCTCAAATAAATAAATCTTTTTTAAAAAGTAATTGAATACAAGTTGTACACAGTCTCGAAATGTGCGTAAATTACATCTCATTTAAGTACAATTTAAAAAACCATTCAACTTAAAAAAATTACTCAAGGCTTCACTGTGTCCTTAAGCAAAACTCCTTAGAATCATATCTAAGGCTTCTGTTCACTTGGATACCTGGGTAATCTTTTTTTACTTCACCTTGCACCATGGCCACACAGACTCCTTTTAGTTACTTAAAACTATTGTACTCTTTCAAATTGTCAGAACTTTGTTAATTCTCTTCCTTCCTCAAAGAATGACTCTCCTGTGTCTTGCTCCACCTGTAAGAATTCTTTTCATCCTTCAAGGCTTAACATAAATGATGTTCCTTCTAGGACATTTATTGGAAGACTTTTTTTAATCGTTAGGGTTTTTTTCAAGATTTCATTTATTTATTTGTCAGAGAGAGAGAGAGCATAAGTGGGGGGAGCAGCAGAGGAAGAGGGAAAAGCGGGCTCCCCGCTGAGCAAGGAGCCCAATGCAGGACTCGATCCTGAGACCCCAGGATCATGAACTGAGGCATAGGCAGACCCTTAACTGACTGAGCCACCCAGGTGTCCGTTGGAAGATTCTGAGGTCCTTCCCACCCACAAGCAGAAGGAGATGGTCCCTTTTCTGTGTTGCCACTGCATTAGGCATTCCTATTCTGTGCTCTCTGTTGAAGATATGGTCGATGGTTGATATTTTGTGAGGTTTATCTGAAATAAAAATATTTTATAAATTTGCATCCAAATTTCTAATGTATTCCAATGTATTCCAATTCTAATGTATTCCAAATTATTTTTTTTACTTTTTTTATTATATTATGTTAGTCACCATACAGTACATCATTAGTTTTTTGATGTAGACAATATTTTTAATTCCAAGTTTTACTTTAAAGATTTGGTTATGCTTATCCATCAAATAAAAATAATGGAATTCCTCTGATCTGTATAATATCAAAGTCCCAAACTCTTTAAAACTAATACCTGTTGAGTTTCTTTTGCAAGGTGGACAGCTCAGAAATTTTGGCTTTTAAAAGAAATGAGAGTTTGACATTTTCAGAAAACTTAGGATTGCATTAGCATTCCTTATAATACAATGTGCTTAAAACTAAATGTTTTCAGGCTTCAACTTTATGCATATAATGATGGAATCCAGTCTGTGATTTCTTCCTCAGAGGTGCTTGACTTCTCCACCTCCTTTAATTTGGCATTAGCCTTTTTGTTCCCTGTACTGAGTCTTTTAGCCACATGTTCTGAGCATCCAATTACCGACTTTTTAATCCGATTAACAGTGAAATCTGTGTCTGGTCTGGCAAAGCGCAGAAAATACACTCACAAGTGGTGTCTGCTCACAGTAAGTCCTTCCACTTTGCAGCAGTACTGGACCACAGTTATGAATTTGGGGTTGAGTTTCGACTTAGAATGCTTATCCCTGAACCCCTCTTCCTAGGGATGTGATCTTGCACTAGTGACTGAACCTCTCTGTTCCTCAGCTTTCCCACCTGTACAAAAGGGTAATAGTACCTCACAGGGCTGCTGTGAGGTTAACATGAGATGAAGCATGCAAAGCACTGGACAGTGTGTAGCCATGGAGTAAGCATTCAGTAAATACTGTTGTGTTATTATCGCTGCACAAATTATTAGGAATACTCTTTGAAAGTTTCTCAGAACTGGATTACAAAATTTATGATTATCCAAAAACTTTGTAGCATCTTTTATTTTTTTCCTCCTCCTACTTGACTTACTACAGTTGGACCTCCATTCTAGCACTCTCTGTATCAATTAGCATTTGATTCAGGTTGGCTCTGAAGATGGGAGGAGGACAGAATTTGAGGTGACTCCTAAGATTTAGTGGTGGTTGCACCACAGCACCAAATCGTTTGGGAACAGCTGAATCACTCAGAAAGGAACTGAGTTCCAACTAGAAAACTTTCCTAGAATCCCACATGAGAGTAGTTTAATGGGTCCACTGAGAAAATTAATGGCTAAAAATTATTATGAATTTAAAAACATGTGTAAATGAAAAATACCTCATCAACCCTGATAGCATGTACTTCATGTTTAAAATTACAACATTCTTTGCAAATAACAAACAAACTTGGTACACATATGGGTCCCTATCTCCTTTGTGATCAAAAACTGGGCCCTTCTGAGCATCTGTCACTGACCACAAGTTATAGACCACAAACTCAGACTAAGAGAATGCTAATATGGGGTCACTGCTTCTATGCTACCCTAAATAATTACAGTGTCTTATAATCAGCACTGCTGGCAATTTAAATGAATGTATTTGTGCTATGTAATGCTATGTAACATGGTATGTAATGTGCTATGTAATGGTAGCTGGCAATTATCTGTGGTTTGGGGTAACCCAGGATAGCTACTCCTTGAATAATTGACCACAGTGACCCACATGTCTCCCTAATCAGAAGGAAGCCTCCATGTTAAGTTCTTTGGAATGAATGACCCTACCCACTGTTTTCTATTATTTACTTTGATGCTCACAAAGTGTATTCAATCCACAGCACACTGTGGATTGTTGATAGGTATTCTAATATCAAAAGAAGCATTTACCTCATCAAACAAGTGTGGACAGGTCAACACTGACTTCTTCCTTCCTATCAATGCATAATTTACTGTCACATATAAACATCCTGAGAGGTGGGCACCTGAGTGGCTCGGTGGGTTAAAGCCTCTGCTTTCGGCTCAGGTCATGATCTCAGCGTCCTGGGATCGAGGCCCGCATCGGGCTCTCTGCTCAGCGGGGAGCCTGCTTCCTCCTCTCCCTGTCTCTCTGCCTGCCTCTCTGCCTACTTGTAATCTCTCTCTGTGTCAAATAAATAAATAAAATCTTTAAAAAAAAATCCTTAGAGGTTCTCACAATAAGAACTATAACTTTAAGAAGAGAATAAAATACGAACTATTTCCCAAACTTGACTATTTATAAGTAAATAAAGGATTATTCCCCTTTATTAAAAGAGATTCACTCAGGGCTCATCCAATAAGGATAGTTTGGGAAATGCTAGTTGATTAATTTATCTCCTGTTTACTATTAAATTCACTATTCGATAATTCCAAAAATGCTTTTTGTCTACTTTCTTTCCATCTAATTTTTCTCCCTGTTCCTCATCCTTTCCAACCCATTACATTGCCAGATTTAGCAAATTAATTAACCAATTAAAATAAAATAAAAACAGGATACCCAGTTACATTTGAATTTCAGACAAAGACTAATTTTTTAATACAAGACTGTCCCAAACATTGCCTGGGACACTGGAATATAACTGGGTGTCCTGTATTTTATCTGGTAACCCTAACTCCAAGCCNCCTTAGAGGTTCTCACAATAAGAACTATAACTTTAAGAAGAGAATAAAATACGAACTATTTCCCAAACTTGACTATTTATAAGTAAATAAAGGATTATTCCCCTTTATTAAAAGAGATTCACTCAGGGCTCATCCAATAAGGATAGTTTGGGAAATGNTAGAGGTTCTCACAATAAGAACTATAACTTTAAGAAGAGAATAAAATACGAACTATTTCCCAAACTTGACTATTTATAAGTAAATAAAGGATTATTCCCCTTTATTAAAAGAGATTCACTCAGGGCTCATCCAATAAGGATAGTTTGGGAAATGCTAGTTGATTAATTTATCTCCTGTTTACTATTAAATTCACTATTCGATAATTCCAAAAATGCTTTTTGTCTACTTTCTTTCCATCTAATTTTTCTCCCTGTTCCTCATCCTTTCCAACCCATTACATTGCCAGATTTAGCAAATTAATTAACCAATTAAAATAAAATAAAAACAGGATACCCAGTTACATTTGAATTTCAGACAAAGACTAATTTTTTAATACAAGACTGTCCCAAACATTGCCTGGGACACTGGAATATAACTGGGTGTCCTGTATTTTATCTGGTAACCCTAACTCCAAGCCAAATGAGGGCTATCAGTAATTAAAGAAACTCAGTTTAATAATAAGTACATGCAAGGAACTCATTTGACACTTGCTATATATGTTTCTTGAATCTTTCATAATACTAAAAGTATGAAGCACTCTTTGAGACAACTGTATCATTGCTCTTTTCATAATAATTTCAACACAAATAGTGGAATCACTCTGAAACTCAAGACTGAAATAAACTCTTCCACTGCGGTGTGAGCATTTTGGTTTTAGAGATGAGGAAACTGAGCCCTGACTGAGGTGACTTGACTTGCCCAAGGAAATCATCCCACAAAGAGTTCATTAACTGTAGTCTGGAGTTCTCATTACCTAACTCGCAAGCCAATGGACTGGACTCACAATGAGGTCATGTTTATTGTTGTCCACTATATTTGGTAGAGCTAAAAAAAGGTGATGAACTGGTTAATCGGATGTTCTAAATTATAGTTAGCTAAATTATACTTAGCTATAGATAGCTAATTAAGTTAGCTACATTTTAGTAATGAAGTTTAATAAAATCATAATATAATGGAATATGTTAAAATAAATTCAAAGCTTCAATTATACTAGATAGAAGTTAATGTTTCCTTTGTCATTTAGAAGACACTTCAGTATCTCTCCCAGTGTCTCCGTCCCTCATCACTGTACAGTATGCAAGAGTGCCAATTCACAAAGAACACCAGAGTGTCTTTTGTGTGTCTAGTGTTTCTGTATATAAACTATTGTGCAGGATACATATGCCTGTTTTCATCCATTAGCTACCTCAAACGTGTTATTGAGAAAAAACATCAAGCCCAGCAATAACCTCACAGTACAAGCAGTGGTATTTATAAGAGCAAGAGGGTTTTTTTGTTTTGTTTTGCTTTTTTAAAGATTTTATTTATTCATTTGTCAGAGAGAGAGAGCACACAAGCAGGCAGAGAGGCAGGCAGAGGCAGAGTGAGAAGCAGGCTCCCTGCAGAGCGAGGAGCCCGATGCAGAACTCAGTCCCAGGACCTTGGGATCATGACCTGAGCCGAAGGCAGCTACGTAACCAACTGAGCCACCCAAGCGTCCCAAGATTTTTTGTTTTATAGAAAGCAGAACTACCTATATCACAGTAGATGACATATCACCTTTACTATTAAAAAGAGGTGTTGGAGGAGCCTGTGTGACTCAGTCAGTTATAGCGCCTGCCTTTGGCTCAGGTCATAACCTCAGGGCATGTAACCCCATGTTGGGCTCCCTGCTCAGGGAGGATCCTGCTTCTCCCTCTGCCCCTCCCCTGTTCGTGCTCTCTCTCTCTCTCTCTCTTTCTCTCAGGCTTCAAATAAATAAATAAAATTTTAAAAAATAAAAATAAAAAGAGGTGGTGTTTGGATTGGACCCCACACAAATACCACTGTCCCTTCAGGTGCCGTGTAACTTAGAGAAAGGAGTGAGTACAGGGGATCCCAGATTGGCCAAGAATTAGGAAGAAAGAAGCATCACTTTCAAACTAATGAATGCTTATGTATAGAGCTTATTCCCCCACTAGATAGAGTGGATATTTAAACATCAAGGAATACTCTTCACTTGGTAATTGAGAATGATATGCTCACTAGGAGCCTAAGTCCTTGCCTTATCCGTAGTGCCCACATATTTATATCAGACTTCCTAATCACATCATCTGTTAAAAAGGGCTGGGATTTTTCTGCATAACCTTCGCCTCTTATCTCATCAACCTGACATTGCAGGCACTAGGTGAAACCATTATAGCACGGCACTTGTTCCATTAAGAAATAGAGCAATAATTTAATTTCAAGAAATATCAAGAAATGAGCTAGAGATTGCATTGTATATTTTTCCATAAATTATGTGCTTTCTGTGCCATGGTGGCAGTGAGGTCATATCTCTCATAGACACCTGACCCCCAGGTGGTGGCCATCTTGTCAAGGACCCCGTGAATCCTGAAGTTGTCACCCCTCATAAAGATGAGCTCTCTTCAGCTCTACTCAACCTTTAACCTACTAGGGGTTTCTAAAATACAAAGTATTGAGGTGGTTTCCCTGCGTTTGATGTCAGAGTTTAAGAAAAGCTATGGCCCATCAGTGTTCCAATTACACAATGGAATGTCCTACATTGTAACCAGCATTACTTGGAATGAATAAGGAGTCCTAAGTGGGAAGTGCTAATTACATGAAAGTAGAAGCTTTCTCTATGAGGAGTCCCTATTTTAAAATGAAAAATACTTAAATAGGGGTTTGACCTGTGGCGAGTGACCTGATGTTTCTGGTCCTCAGTTTCCTCTTCTATAAACTGGGGATGATAGTGGTACTTCCCCCGTGAAGTCATTGTAACGAGTTACTGTGAGTGCGAAAGCCGTTAGCACCACGACCCTCACTCAATACTGACTAACACAGTTATGGATTAAAACGTTCAGTGGCCAGCTTGGTGTGTATTACCATTATTTGTGCCCGCTAGTACCTTCCCTGTTTACTACACTTTAAAATCTCTGCAAACCGTTTTCATGATCTCAAAGTGCCTTTTCATGGATGACCAGTGTAATGTTGGCAGTGATGACAGTGGAACAAATGAAACCATGAAGAGCAGTTTTCCCTTAAAATTGCAGCTTTTTCATAAGTAACATAGGTGGCCTGTATACGCGAGTAGTTAGAAGGCAGAACTAAGGTGTCCTGAACAAGTTTTATCATTCACCATTATTAAAAACCATTCACTGTGGGCTTTCTTGGCCACACTGCTGTTCAAGCGCTGTGGGTATGGAAACATGACGACCCTACCATGCCCATCAGCACGGCCTCAGTTTTTTGCTAAGGTGGACACAAGGATGGGAAGTGAGATTTTGTGTCTGTCCCAGGAGTCCACAGCTTATGTTTACAAGCTAAGGGATTTTGCTCCTTCAATATTGATCTTAACCTGTTTAACTGCAGTTAACTACTTGTCCATGAAGGAGAGTTTACCAAGTGGTAAATTAGAGGTCATGTGAAATATGACGGTAAACATAAATATTTACAGAACTCAGGAGAGACTCAGTTGTGTGCACGAAGACAGATGTTCTCATCTCCAAGGAAAGGAGTCGGTTCCTCGGTGCTTTCAGATAAGGAACCATTATGAAAAGGCGACTAATACCAAGTAAGGAAAAGTCTCTATGATTCAGCTTTGTTCGAGGGGCTGACTGGTGAGTCGGCTTCCAGGTTACTGGTGTTTCTAAAAAAATTGTACTCCTTCTAAAGCAGTATCTATGCATAAGTTAGTCTACAGTGCACTGAATTACCTAAGAATAGTTACTTTCACATGGTCTGATGATCAGGGTTAAAATTCTGGGTTAGAAAGAATTCTCGCTCCCCCTCTACTCACAGAGAGCAAGTCACCGTCTAGGAAACTTCATTTCCCCCTCTCCCATACTTGAGATAATAGTTCTTAAGCTTGTCATGAAGATTAAGTGACACATACATTAGAGATGCTGGGTAAGCAGAAAAATGTGATATACACGTAGGCGAATTATTCTTCTGAAATGGGCTGTGTGTGTGTGTGTGTATTCTATTTTTCTAGTTTCTGCATGTAGTTTAGTTCACTTCTATGATGGGAGAAAATGCAGCAGTTACAAGTCACTGGCAGAGCAAAAACGTCAAATCTCAAATATTAAACTTTCTACCTTATAGAGAGAATTTGGCGGAGGCTATTATGTATAATACTTACAGTCAGCACTTGGGAGATGAGTTGTGCGAATGATACCGTTCCTCAATGATAGATCTTTGGTACTTGCAAATCAAGGGGTACCCTGTGGGGCACAGTGTTTTTAAATGGCCTCATAATGAGTCCTTTTCACATTTCCCAGTGTGTGTAGCGCTTCAAACTTTACATTTTCCATAAAGATTTTTTTCCCTTAATCCTCTTAACAACTTTTTAGAAAGTTATGATTCTTAGCCTCATTTTATATATGGAACTTTGAGGTGCAGTGGATTAAGGGTCTAGCCCAGAATTATATGGCTCGTTAGTGGGATAGCCAAAATACAATTTTATTTTCGTACAGTTTCCACTACCTTTAATGTGTGTTTGAATATTTTTGGGTTTTGTGGGGTTTTTTTCACTTGTTTCATGAAAAGAAACACAGTTTGTATTTTTTGTATGAAATGGTCAGGCAAGATAGCCTTAAATATGCTATGATACATAAACCTTGTCATTTATTTTTAATTAGGTAAAGTTGAAATCCAGCATTAACACCTTTTTAATATTAGGAATATAGCTTATTACTGAAACAAATGTCCCTTTCACATCCAGACTTTTTGTATTTTTACTTTGAAAAAATCAAAGATACACATTATGCATTAGATGGTTGTGTTTTTCTTCTTTCTAGAGGTATGATATATATGTTTTCATATTTTTGTGAAAGAATCACACTTTTACTTTAAAAATCATATTTTACTTAAAAAAATCAAAGATAAATATTGTGCATTAGTTTGTTGGGTTTTTCTTCTTTCTAAAGGTATAACATAGGGGCGCCTGGGTGGCTCAGTTGTTAAGCAGCTGCCTTCAGCTCAGGTCATGGTCCCTGGGTCCTGGGATTGGGCCCCACACTGGGCTCCCTGGTCAGCAGGAAGCCTGCTTCTCCCTCTCCCATTCCCCCTGCTTGTGTTCCCTTTCTTGTCGTCTCTCTCTGTCAAATAAATAAATAAAATCTTTTGGGGTGCCTGGGTGGCTCAGTAGGTTAAGCATCTGCCTTCAGCTCAGGTCATGATCTCAGGGTCCTGGGATCGAGCCCCAAATCAGGCTCCCTGCTCAGCGGGGAGCCTGTTTCTCCCTTTCCCACTGCCGCTCCCCCTGCTGGTGCTTTCTCATGCTCTCGTTCTCTCCCTCTCTCTCTCTCTCTGTCAAATAAATAAATAAAATCTTTAAAATAAATAAATAAGTAAATAAAATCTTTTAAAAACAAAAAAATTTTTAAAAAGGTATGACACGTTTTCCAATTAGTAACACCATACTAAACAAAGACATGTAGACAACCGTAAAATCTGTTTACTACCTCCTCTTACACATGCTGAGCTAGACAAGGGGAACACCATCTTGGTAAGAGAAATTCTGACAGGAAGAAGAATGTAGTTAGATAAGTGGAGCTTGCAAAATCCCATTTTTACCAAACACACCCCAGCCCAACAGAAAACCTAATGAATGGATCCATACAGAAAGGCTTTTTTTTTTTTAAGATTTGTGTATTTATTGTAGATAGAGCATGCATGAGCAGGCAGAGGGGCAGAGGAAGAGGCAGGAGAGAAGCTCACTCCCCGATGAGCATGGAGCCCTACTCGAAGCTCAACCTCAGGATCATGTTCTGAGCCAAAATCAAGAGCTGGATGCTTAACCCACTGAGCCACCCAGGCGCCCGCCCCCATATAGATTTTTATGCAAACCTGCACAAATAAATACATTTTACATACTATAGGAAAAGAATACTTTTGTGTAGGTTTCCAGCACAGAACCTATATCCATTAGTGCCTGGTAAGGTAGGAACTCCAACATGAAAAACCTTTTTGCCTTCATAGAACAATAGTATTTAATGCTTCTACCTCTAAAAGGGTAATCACAAAAATTCCAAGATTAGATCCACTAGATTATCTTGAGTATTCATGTATTCACTTGTCCATCCATGTACCTATACCTTCTGGACCTATTTATACTTAAATGGTGCTTTAGAACAAGTGTGTCATAGAGACTAAATCAGGACTGACAGTGATAACTGGACTACAAATCCAAGGCTAGCAGTTCATGTCTACTTGTAGTTTTCAGGTAAAGGACATCTTTTCCAGTTGATTCCCACAGCGAAGACTAGCTCAGATTTCCCCAAAACAGTGAAGAGAAAATAGAAGCTTCAGAGATCTCCAGAGTTTGAGGAACACCCCAGGTAAATTCCCAAGCAGTCAAAAACCCACACAGCGCGGCCACTTGGACTTAAGGATTTTCAGTGTCTCACCCAGATAAAAAGCTATGAACACACAGATTCATAGAAAGCCTGCCTGTAGTGTCAGGGACAGAAAGTGCTCGTGATGGCAGGTATTTCCACGTTGGTGATGCATCGACTACACGAAAGCCAGGGCAGGGACCCTCCCCTCCACGGGGAATGTGGGGCAACATCTGGCCGCAGAGTCGTGGGACGTCTTGGAGAAACAGCTACCCGGGCAGAAGCGCTAGTATCCCCGTATGCAGGGGAAGGTCTCGGGAGACGCAGAGGTCCCAGGAGGGAAATTTCCTCTGCGGGCCTTCAATGCTCAGCATGAATGAAGAGCCCCAGGAGAGAGTCGGGCTTGTGTGGCTGCCGCCGTTAGCCAGAGCCGCGCCCAGCCTCTCGGGCCGACCCGCTAGCCCGGCGGTGGGAGCGAGAGCCGGCCCGCAAGACGATCTGTCCAAGCCAGTCCCCAGGAAACCACTGCTTCAGCCCAGGGCCCAGAGCCCTTCTTCTGCTCTGGAGTCCAGAAGCGTTTCCTTAAAAGCCAGAAAACCTCAAAACCTGTGGGCCAGCAGATCGACTCTGCCACCAGCCCCTGCATCTTTGCAGTGCCACGGTTGTCGGCTGTCACTAAAGCCGCTATGGTAGCCCCAGGAATCCGCTCCAACAGCTGTTTTTTTTTTTTTAATTTTATTTTTATTATTTGCCCAAGGGGTACAGGTCTGTGAATCANGAAAGCCGCTATGGTAGCCCCAGGAATCCGCTCCAACAGCTGTTTTTTAACATCTTTCTGCCAAACGCATCTGTACTGAAAACCAGGCACAGGGATGAGCTGATTCTCTCCCACTTGCTCAAGCCTTGGTGGTCCTTGCCCGAGAAATTTCCCTAACACCTGGACCTTGCCACCCAGAATACTCTCCTCTAAACAGCCGACGACAACATCAGAGAGGGAAGAGACGAGTTCCACAAGGCGCCCCTCGTCTCTGGCTCCCGCGGCCTTAAGCGGCTGCCTCGCCAGGCCCAGGCGCCCAGAGGAGGCGCGGAGGAGCACCTGTGCCTGCGCCTGCGCCTGCGCCTGCGCCTGCGCCTGCGCCTGCGCCTGCGCGGAGGCGGGGCCTTGACCGCTTGCGCTGCAGCCACGTGGGGCAGTTCTGTGGGCGTCTGTTACCCGCCGCTGAAATGCCGGTTTATCAAATAATCCTGAAAAGGCTCTCTCTATAGAAGTGTTATGTGAGTACTTGGCCATACTTTCTGTAAGTATCTGAGAATATTCTCCATAAAACTGATGGCAGCAGAAAGGTTGAACAAGTGGTTGAATTGAAAATAGAATTATCTTGAGGTCATATTTAACTTGCAGTTTGAACAGTCTACGATCCTAGAATTTATTTTTGAAAAAACTAAAATCTCAATAGTTAAAAAAAAAGCAATAATCCAATTGCAAAATAGGCCAAAGACATGAACAGATATTTCAGCAAAAAGAGATATGGATAGCAACGATGAAAATGAAAAGATGTTCAAAATCGTTAGCCATTAGGGAAATGAAAAAACAATGAGTTGTCCCTACAAAATTACTGAACAAGTGAATTTAAAAAAATAGTGATAATACCAAATGCTGGTGAGAATGTACAGAAACTTGACCTCTGCATGGTGGTGGGAATGTTTATGGTACTCTGGAACATAGCTTGACGGTTTCTTAGTGTATGACCCAGCAGTTGTATTCTTTGGCATTCATCCCAAAGAAATAAAATTTTATGTTCATACAGATATCTATGTACAAACCTTTACAAAAGTGTTATTGGTAATAGCAAAATACTGGAAACATCCTTCAATAGGCAAATGGATGAAAAACTCCGTACATCCATATAATAGAAATTTACTCAGTAATAAGTAGGAACAAACTAGTGATACAAGCAACTCCTTGGGTGAACTTCAAGGGCATTGTGCTTAGTTAAAAAACAACAATAACTAGATGTTCCCCACTATGGTAACAGTTCAAAATGGCGAAACTCTGGAGATGGAGAACAGATTAATGTTGGGGGGATGCACATACAAAGAGGATAGCATGTGGGACTTCATTTGTGATAATGGAACAGTTCTGTGTCTTAATTGTGGGAATTTTTTTTAATTCTATGACTTTGTAAATATTTACCATAAAAGCCAGTCAAAAGTTTCTGCACTGCTTTTGTGCAATACAATCCCAAAAGTGTTTAAATACACAGTGTTGGTTTAATTAAGCTTAAATACCAATTTTGAATATTTATTAAAAGCTAATAGTATTGATTTTATTAGCATGCAACAAGATTTTAGTATGCAAATGTTGATCATTTTTTGGTAATAATGAGAACGGGTACATTCATGGCAGTGACTCCCGGGACTCTTTGTATTGTCCCTTTTCTTTCCTTTCCTGTTGGCATAATATAGGCTGTACTCTTTGCTCATTTTCTCCCACTTTTCCAGAATTGGCGGTTTTATGTGGAAAATTTGGGGGCTACAAAGCACCACTGAAGCAATCTCTTCCTCAGATCACTTTTCTTGTTTGGAAGGACTTCCTAGAACTGTGACTTTTCCTCTGCCTTCTGTGAATTACCATTTACACCAATTTATTTTCCTGAAAGTTCTTCCTGTCAGTTTCCCTCAGATCGAGGCATCAAACTGGGTAGTTCTATGATGACTGTTTGTTCTTTGGGCCCTATAGAAGAAGCATCTTCTGGAAGAGCTGAGCCTCAATGCCTCCTGGGGATGGATGGCAAATGGTAGCCTGCCAACTGTGGGTATTTGTATGGGTATCTTTCTGGTCCTAGCTCCTGCCTGCTGCTTAAGCATGGCTCTTAACTCTTTTAACTTATAACTGAGGAAATGAAAGAAAGTGAAAATAGGCAGGACGTCAAAAAGTAGGTTAGTGATAAAAGAAGGCTTTGGCATAGGCTAACCCAGGTGCAAATGCAGCTGTCAAAATCTCAAAAAAAAAAAAATTACTTCTGCATGCCTCAGTTTCTCGTGTATAAAATTGTTATGATGATAGTAGCATCTACCTCATCGGTTGTCCTATTGAGAAAATTGTTTTAAACCTCCTAGACCATTGCCTGCCATATACGCGCACCGCAATACACGTTCATTCCATTTCTTTTGAGTTTCTACCCTATTTCTTAGCCCCCAGGGCAGTTTGAAGAGAAATAGCTTGCAATAAAAAGGACTGATTGCTAGGAATGAACAGGGTTAATTAACTTTTCCCAAGAAATGTGTTCCAGAAAAGAATCTGTATTGATTAAACCTTTCAAAATGGGGTCACTTTTAAATAGGCTAAGGAAGTTTGTTTTGTGCCAAGTAAATGATCGCCCCCTCATGTCTCTGCCTTGAAGTTCTTAGAGTAGACCCCCATACTTGTCTTTTCACTGTCCTCTCTTCTGGGCATCAAACATGATGGACCAGTAACCCCATTTCCAAAGACAGTTCACTGGGATGGCTTAAATAAAGCAGGCTGCCCTTAAAAGGCTCCTTTTTCCCCCAGCAATTCAACATCTCAGACACAGAGTACTTGAGAACTCCTTGGGGACTAAGGACACGTTGTTACCCTCTTTGTGTCCCCTTGGGACACAGCCGCCCCCCAAACAGCTTTATTAAATGAGTGAATTCCTTAAGGTAGCTGAACACCTCAATACCTTTATCCCCCAGTTGCCTCTTTGCACAGGCGGGGAGTGAGGACGTTTATTGCACCCTGATTTTAGCAGGCTAACTGAAAGCTCTTTGAGGGCTGAGCACAACGCTGGCTATGTGCATCGTGACTTTCTTAGAGCTGGACAGGGCACCTTCCATACAGTGGGCACACTGTAAGTATCTGTCCTGTGAATGCATACAGACTACCCCTGGCCCTGTCCTCAGAGGTCACAGCCAGCCTTGAAGAGCGAGGAGAAACGTTCACCAGGAGGGATGGCCCATCCTGGACTTTCCAGAATTCTGACAACGCATGAGCCCCCGACGCCAATTTCGCTTCCTCACTCAGCCATTCGCAGGAGGTTGTGAATCCCCTCCTCCTTCAGGTGGGGGGACCGCCAGGTCGTGCTTATGCCCCCTGCGGGGACCCCAAGTCACAGAGGAAGGCGACCCGGAGGGGGAGCCCGGCAGCACGTGCAGCCTCCCAGGAGAGGAGGAGGCTGGGCTAACGCAGCCCTTAGTCAGCAGCTGGGCTCGCTTTTGAAACAAAAGCCAATGTCCTCCCTCGGAGTCCGCGGCCGGTCAGCTCCCGGGGGGAAGAAAGCCATGCGGCCCAGCCGGTTAGTGGCCCAACTTACTTTTCCGGAGCCTGGGACAAAAGGCCAGCAGTTGAACGGGTGTGGGTGGGACGCCGGGGACAGGGACGGGGACCCAGATGGCCCCGACCCGACCCTCCCGGCCGCCTACGAGCAGGGGTCGGGGTCTCCCGTGCTCCGCGCAGGTCCGTCCCGCGCAGTTGGCCTCCCGGCCCCGGGCCCCCCGGTCTGCGTGAAGCGGAGGCACCTCGGCCACCGGCGCCCCAGCGCACAGACACACCAGGCCCCGGTTTCATGAATGAAATCCAATCGCGTGGATATAAATAGCCGCGAAGGCTGCTAACGTCACAGTGCGAGCGGCGGCCGCCACGGCGGCGGAGCTCGGGGCCGGGCGCTCGGTTCCGCCCGGCGGGCCCGCCCGGGAGCGGGGTGGGGGCCGGAGGA
>LNAC01000906.1:408951-446723 GCA_002007465.1 Ailurus styani
CCCGACACAGAGTCGTGGGACCCCGCTGCCGTGGGGGCCGCCCTCGCCTCTCCGCGAAGCCGGAACCCTCGCACCAGAGGCCGGCAGGAGAGATTTCTAGGAGCGCCCGCACAGCCGCACCCCTTCTCGGAGCCGAGAAAATGCACAACAGGCACCCTTAGCAGGCGGGCGGCGCCAGGGAGGGGGTGGTGCCGCGTCGGCAAGAGGGCTCCGTGCCTTCGAAGAACCGTGGTGGGGAGCCGGAGGGCTCGGCAAGGTGGATGGCGCGTCCCTTTGGCGTTTGCACCCCCTTGAGAGTTGGCCGGTCAGCGCGCACTTTGGCGCCCCCCCCCCAACCCCGTGTCTGCGGAGTCTGTTGTGAGTTGCTGTGACAACAGGCGCAGCTGCCGTGAGGGGCTTGCAAAACACCTTACCTCGTCTCTGTGTGCTCAGCTTTCGGGGAGAACAATGGGCTGAGGGGTGGAGAGGGGAGATGTGGCAGACAAGGGAACCCTACCCCCTCTCCAAAAAAAAAAAGGCGGGGGGGAAGTGGAAGGAAGGCACAGCTATGTAAAAATATATCATTAGATCCTCCTTTTAGCTGCGCCTTTTCTATCCTCAGCAGTATCAAACATCTCAACTGAGGAGCAATGTCAATATTTAGACTTGGACAAGCCAGAAAGTTAGAAGGGAGCGCCAAGCGCAGGGTTTTGACTTGGCTTTGCACGTCAGCACACAAGCTGTGCCTTTCGAGCTGACTGTACACATTTGCCGGTGGGGGCGGGGGGAATGCGTGAAGGTTGATATGTATACAAAGGCGCCCAGACCTAGGAAACTCGAGGAAGTTAAGACCCGAAGAGTGGCCTCGACTTTGAACTCCCCCCAGCAGCTCTGTTGGACCCCAGCCAAAGGCTCAACTCGAAGTTTCTCTAGTTTGGGGCTCCCCGCTCCTCTACCACGGCTGCGCTGTGTATTGTACACTGTACTGTGTATCCTCTCTAAACTGAAGAAAATACTGTTATCGGTAGTTCTCATCTTTGTATAAAGTCCTCTCACTATCAACAGATATAAATAGCCAATAGGCTCTGTTTGTGTGACCTCCAGCGAGCTCTAGGTTTTTCTAAACATACATGGATAAGTTTGTTTACAAACACTCTTTAGAAATTTGGAATTACATTTCCTTTCCAATAACTGTGTAGATGCCTAAGAGTCACTGGTTGCTAGAAGATAAACACAAGTTATTTTCAGTATAAATAATGTCTGCCTACTGCTCTGTAGGTGGAGTAGGCAGTAAATTATTATATTAGGTTGCCTCTGAGATTCCTGGATCATATTTAGATGTACTAGTGGGAAAGGGGTTTAACCAGTTCCTTTCAGTGTGGAAGACTTTGAAAAACCATTGGGAAGCAATAAAATCATGGTCCGCATTCTTCTAAACTTACCCATGGGTTATTTTCCCAAATTTTGAAGACAGCGTAGATTTAAGTACTTAGGGCTGTGTGTGATCAGAGAAGTGAAAATAGGAACACAGGTAATTTGATGTCATTGGCCCAATGTCACAACTTATAAACTATACATATATGATTTAATACGGAAAAGTAGAATCATTTCATCTTTTACTTAGGATGATGTTGCCCCAAAATGTTATTTTGGAGGAATAGCGTGTCCACTTCTATGACTTCTGTATGTCCAAGGAAAGTTTTCCTTGTTCCCATCTGTGGGTTTGGGCCAAGTGCTTTTTTTGTACCATCCCCAAATGTTCAGAAATATATTTTCACAAATGCTACAAAATGTTAACCTGGCTATTTCGGGATGTATTTGACCCAAAGAAATGCCACTTCAACACTCTTAGCTCTTAGCAAAAGTAAAGCAGATTCTGCCCTTTGGGGGTGGAGGGGAGAAAACTGTGTGTTGAAAATTGTAATGGCTTCCCATGCGCTCCTGGCCAGCAGGACTTACAAGTGTTTCTCTCTTTTATGTAGGTGAGTCCAGCTGTGAGCAGGGTGTTCTGTTCTTCACTTCCAGAAAGCCAGGTCAGTGTCTCGGTGTAATCCCATGACCGTACATTGATAACAGTTTGTGTCTAATTCTGAGCATGGATTTCAGAACAGGTTTCTTGGTCTTTTATCTTAAAACAATTTGTCTTTACAATTTTTTTCATGGACTCAGTTGTGAACCTCACAGGTTCAGTGATTAATAAGATTATTCTCTTTGCTCTGTGAGTAAAACGTTACTAAAATGGACCTTGAATCAGTTTGTACTTTATGACTTTTTTGGAAGGGTGGGGATCAAAGGGATGTGAGAATCACTGCGGATGCTGGGGATCTGGTGTTTGATAACTAAGGTTCTACTTCTATCCTTATCTTAGCACTCTAGAGTCGAAGAAACTTGACATAATAATAGCTCATATTTTTTTAGCATGAACCAAAGTTCGGATAATGTGTTGCGTCCTTTACATTTTACGTTCTCATTCTGCATCTAAAACAAACAAACTAACCCTGTGAGGTGAAACTACTCTCGTGATCTGCAAAAGACAGGTGAAGAATTGGAAGTTCAGAGAGGTTAGATAATATATTCAATTCCTACTTCTCGGAGATGGAAGAAATAGGATTTTTTTTTAATTCTGCCTACACTAAAACCTAGACTTTCTAGTTGAAAATTTCTTCTCTAGTAGGGAAATTGGGGCCAAGAAAGGTTAAGTGAGTTGCCTAAGATAACTTGGTAATTACAGCTCATATAATAACATGAAATGGCCCAACTGTTGCAAAAGAATAAATATCCTTCTCTGAAATAAAATGCTGTAGTAATAAGTATCTATGTGTACTTTCTGGCATAGCACTAAGATTTAAGAAAGTTTTTATCAAAGGATCTCTGGTCTTAAGGATCTTATAAACAGATTTAAAAGGCAAGATATTTAACAGTCGTGTATGAGAAATTAGAGGATAAATCAGATCATACTTGTCAAAAGGCTGAATTGGGAGGTCAATGGTACATTTACGAGAAGTTCAGCATTTTCCCCTCTGAGGGATTACTTTGCAATTCCATGTATGCGTGGAAAAAATTTCAAGCACATATTTTCTCTGGATAGATGATAAATGAGTGAGAGTCTAGAAAAAGACAAGGTAGAATTTCAACCCAACAGGGAGAGATTATGCAGTCATCTAGAACTGCTAAATTACAGTATCTCAAACTCAAAGGTGTTATTGCTTCAAAAGCATTGTAACAAAATTGTGAGCTGTTTGAATCTGCAGAGCATCTTTGAGAAAGCATTACTGTTTAGCATGATACTTTAAAGTACTCAATTCCTTTTGGAACCTTAATTTGTCTAAAATGTGCCATATAGATAAATTTGGATGAATAGTAGGTAAATCCCAACCAAAGTCCTGAAAATGGCCAGTAAAGATTAAGCAGGACATTTTCCGTTTTCACCAGGATTGACAGCCTTCTCTTCCCATATGGCCTACTTTTCGTAGACTAATTTCTAACAGTTGTTAATCCTTCTTTGGGAGTATTATATGAAGGAGTAGTAAAAAAATGAAATTAGTAAAGAAAATCTTAATATGTTATCTTTTTACAAATGTACTGATATCCCCAACTCAAGCTAATAGCCCTAAAAGCTTAATTAGCTAAGAGATACTTTTAAGCATTTAAGGGGTTGTTATAAACTGTCCTATAACAGCTTTGTCCTGTACAAGTTGTTCTACTGTGTATCATTACAGAATAGATAATAAGAACACTGAGAAGATCCCATTGCACTTTAAGAACTCACTATCAACTGATACTTAGTTAACCGTGGCAGTGCTGTGTCATAAAAATACCAGTATAGCGACTATAAACCTGTAGTTCTTTAAAAAGTAAAATTAGGGGCACCTGGCTGGGCCAGTCTGTAGAGCATGTG
Source organism: Ailurus styani (assembly GCA_002007465.1). Classification (NCBI taxonomy): domain Eukaryota; kingdom Metazoa; phylum Chordata; class Mammalia; order Carnivora; family Ailuridae; genus Ailurus; species Ailurus styani. The sequence continues at coordinate 412,829 of LNAC01000906.1, forward strand.
ACTATTGACCTTGGGGGCCTGAGTTCGAGCCCCGTGCTGGGCATAGAATGTACTTTAAAAAATCTAAAAATAAATAAATAAAAAGTAAAATTATATTCTGAGTCCTGTGTTAGCAAGGCCTTATAATTAGCATGTTATCCCTAGTAATAATGTAAGTAGCAGTCATTCGTTTGTTTTATTGAACTTCAGAAGGCTTTGGTTCCTATGCTTGACCTATCTTGAAACATAGGTGGAAACACTTGAAATTTTATTGTTCTTCACTCAGGAAATTTGCCTGTAGAAAACAGGAATTTTTTAAAAAATCTTTTCTGTTGGTCTTCTTTTAGAGAACAGGCAGTTCAGTGGGTTCCTGGGTGGCTCAGTGGGTTAAGCCTCTGCCTTCGGCTCAGGTCATGATCTCAGGGTCCTGGGATCGAGCCTGGGTGGAGAGCCTGCTTCCCAGTCTGTCTCTGCCTGCCTCTCTGCCTGCCTCTCTGCCTATTTGTGATCTCTCTCTCTCTCTCTCTCTCTCTCTCTCTCTCTCTGTCACATAAATAAATTTAAAAAAAAATCTTTAAAATAAAAAAAAGGGGGGGGCAGTTCAGTCTCATTGTTTGAAGGCCTCACTCTTGCTTCATGTAATAGGGTTCGAAGAATACAGGGGATCTGAATTTGGTTTTTATGTTCATCTTCTTTCCTCCACTGAGGCTTCCCACCAACCACACAACACTCAAAACAAAACTTGGAGAAGGAAGGAAACTTAAGTCTCGAAAAGTGTAGAAAGGGGCAGGAGGTGGGAGAGTGCGGGGGAGGGGGAGGGAAGCTTTGCTGGGAAGGCCAAGCAGCAGTCACTCAAATGGGTGGGATGTGTGTGGACTGGTTAGTTATATGTCAACCTCCGAATTACTTTTTTTCATTTATAAACAAAGTTACTGCCTCCTCTTTCTGAAATCCTGTGTTCTTTGTGCACATAGGGTAGAAATTGGGAAATAGGCAAATAAAGAAACTGACATGAACGGTGGTATGACAGCCACTCTTTCCAGCTGTCCCAGGACACTTCTGTCTCCAAATACTCCCTCCAGCTGTACCATCAAGTACATTAGCAGGTCTCTGGTAAGGTTCCATCCACTAAGGGGTGAATTCAGAAGTTTTACAAAGAAAGAAGGAGGTGTCGCTAGGTACAGAAGACGCAATTACATTTCTCCACTCTGCACCTGCGTTTATTTATTGCATAGACACAGGTTAATGCCAAGTTCCCCATGCTAATGAGGTTACTTACCATCTCGGGCTCCATCCCTCTGTGAAGAAAGTTCCTTTGAATTGTTACTCAACCGTAGTCCAAACCCCTGATGAGCACTGGAATAAAAATAACCAGTGATTATTATGCTCCTACTAGATGCCCGACATTTTACTGCATTTCAACTAAAATTATCAATTCTAATTTTACAGAAGCAAAAAAAAATGGAACTCAAATATGTTAAGTTCAAAGAGCTAACAGAAGGTAGAGCTTAGATTTGCACCCAGGTCTCCCTAAGAACTTGAACACACATTTGCTTTAAATCAACTTCTGGAGGGCAGGGGAGAGAAATACTTTAAACCGTTTCATTCCAGGTTATTTTTGCAGATGGTAGACACAGGAGTTAAATAATTATTCTTATGGGGTTTTTTGTTTGGTTTCTTTTGCTTTTGATCTAACTTGAACCACATAGCAGACTTGTCTGAACACATTTGTTAACTCTCTAGGTCATTTCTAATATATTTTGACTGGAGTCAAATCTTAAGCAGTTGAGTCATGGAGGGTGGAGTCATGCATCCAGGAGGGTCCTCAGAGATGTTTAAGACAACCTCCTGTAAGTGAAAACACCTGCCACCCAGAGACGAGATCTAGCTTACCCACTCTCCTGGTTAGTAATGGATGCAGCTGGACGTGAACCCAGGTTCCCAAGTCCTAGCTCAGGACTCGATTCTACTACATAACGTGGCCTGAAAAGTGCTAAGTCTTCCAATCCCTCCCATGTAGCCAAAATCGCAACTATCAAGTAAAAAAAATCCAACAGAAACCTAAGATACATCCAGAAATGGGCGATAAGAGGACTCCAGCAGTGTAAAGAAAGATACAGTGGGCCCTAAGAGAAACCTCATTTTTCTGCATTGACACCAATGCCGGGCAGTCTTCTGGCTGACTCAAAGCATCGCAGCCCCACTCTGCCACCTTGTCTTTGTGGAACCATCTGTTTTAATCAAGTATGGAGCTTTCCAGTTTTGTCTGTGGACCTCTGGCTTTTTACTAACTATGCTACAGGGAAATACTCCTTTGGACCTCATTTTTCTCGTCTATAACATGGGAACAGTATCACGTCTCGTAAAGAATTCTACAGATGTTATGAAATCACACATGTGAAGCACGTAGTTGGTGCTCAGTAAGGGGTAGCTCTCTTCTTCACCTTCCTAGAGTATTTCAAGGGAAAATATTATCATTTTTCCCCTAAATGAACTCGAGTTGTTTGAATTCTGACATTGCAAGGGGTTGTTATAGTAACCTTTTTTCTTGGGTAAAAACTCGCCCAGTGGTCTCTTCGGGTCCCAGTGGCCCAGTCACAATTACATTGGTTTTCTTTGCAGTGTAGGTTACCACAGTGTTCTTGAATGATTTTATTGCTTCAGTATCTGCTGCAAAGTAATACAAAGCTCCTCTTGGAGGTTTGTGGCTCCCATTTGCTTCCAGACACCGTTGAAGCTTCGAACGTGTTTTCCACATAGACCTTTGCATCCCAGAGCGACTGCTGTCTTTTCAGCCAAGTAACTAAGAAATACTTCCAGAGAATATTATTGCTGGTAGAACATTCTTGCTTTCAATTTCAAATACATGAGACTTGCCTACCATCATTTCAATTAACTCGAGCGTGAAGTGCTGTCTGTGTTCTGACCCCGTCTTTTCTTTTCATCCTGTGTTGCTGACTAATCTATCGATAGGAAAAACATAAGCACTCCAATTTCCCCTTTCACCCGCCAGCGCGTGATAACTGCCCTGGCCGAAATTACGTCTCTGGGAAGTGTTTCATCACACTCCTCCCCCCAGCTGCCACACTGTGTCATGTGGCACTCGCTGCCCTGCTTCGGGGTTTTGGAACCAAGTCTTTGGCAGCACGTCCTATCCGTCACGTACATGGAAAAAGGCCGCTGTGATGATTTTTTCTTACTGTGCTTTCGCCCCCTTTTTAAATTAATAGTCCGAGGGGCCCAGGATCACCTTTATTTTCCTAGCGGCACAGTGTCCCTTTCAGTGTTTGGCGAAGGTAAATTGCAGGGTGTATGTCCCTTTCTTCAGGTTTAGGAGGTGGCTGCACCGGTGCTAGCTGCTTCAAGATTACCAACTGCGAGATTGCCCCTAACCTGATGCGAGTCTCAAACTGGTTGTATAAATTTCAGTTCATTCGGAGGAGTTTATCTGTAAAGCAGTGCTTCTCCGACTTTAATGTGCGTACAGATCACCTGGGCATTTTTGATAAGGTGCCGATTCTGATTCGGGAGTTCTGGGGTGGGGCCTGAGATGATGCGTTTGTCCCAAGCTCCCCATCGATGCCAGAATGCCTGGTCTAAGGACCCCGTTTTGAGCAGGGAAGGTCTGAAGCCCAGGGGTTACTGTAGCTTATGCTGAAACTCACGGCTTCCGGGCTGTAAGACTCCCGCCTTATTCTGTTTGCTTGTTTCTTAAATCATAATAGGCAGTAGTGGAATCTTAAACATGGAAGGGAGGTACATACACAGCGGTGTGCTAGTAAATCAGCCAGCCCTCTGGGAAAAAAAGAATGCATTTATGTGCATACATAAGTCGATTATAAATTTTACTGACATAAAGAATGTACGTAGCATACACTTTGCAAATAATACAAAAATGGACAATACTCCTTATTGTAAATTCCATGAAGCCCGTTGGGGTTTACGGAAAGCTGGTTGGTTTTTGCTGAACCTACCTCTGGTACAATCGATGAAGGGGTGTAATTCCCATATAAATGTTGGCTGATGTTTTCTGTTATGTTAATGAGCAAGATAAAAGTGCAACAAAGACATGTCAGAACTGTACTCACTTATCAAAGATATGAGTAACTTCTCTGCTGAACCAGATAATAGCTTTTAAATAGTGTAAAGGTATTTCCTTAAATGTACTATTCACAACGTAACAGCTCCACGTGTAACAGACTTTTAAGTTTCATCTGCATTGTTAGCATTTTTAAATCATTTTCTTAAGACAAGCAGCAAAACAACAAAGCAAGCCCTGAATTGTAGTGGTTGCCAATTTCTGTGGTGTAAAGACTCCCACCCAGGCCAATTTCAAGCCACCGTTGTGACTGAGTGTGGAGCTGGGGAGAGATGGCCCAGTAGCCCCCTGCTATCTCGCATTTCCACTGTACAGATAAAATTGGCATAAATAACCTCAAAATGTGGGTGACAGTAAAATGTAGTAAGATAATTAGAAAACGATGAGTTCTGAGTACTTAGTACCTTTGTTTTCAGTATAATTTCTTTAATCAAAACTTTGTACAATTTAAATTTTTAATACTGAGCCTGTTTTATTTATGTGTTTATTTATTTGTTTATGGAAGTACAGTGACTTCCAGTGTTACCTTAATTTCAGGTGTACAACACAGTGACTTGACAGCTCTGTCCATTGCGCTTTAACAGGTTTGCAAAAATCCTGAACATATAACAACTAGTTCTCATGGACTGGTGGGGGCTGCGTCCAGCACACCGTTGGACACAGATCCTCCCTTCAAGTGATTCTCAGCCTTGGCTTTGCACTGGAATGCCCCAGGAAAACTGTAGCCTGCAGTCAGTAGATTTTTGTTAGGGCCTAGGAATCTGAATTTAAAACATTTTTATTGACATGTATCTTATTTAAAGAAAAATGCAAAAATCAGAAGTCTGTAACTTAAAAGAATTTTCACCGACTGAACATACCCACATAACCAGCACCAACCTACAGAAACCGAAAACCACCAGCACCCAGAAGCTCTTTTTAAATCCCTAGCCGGTCACTTCCCAGCCAAGGTAACCACTACCTTGGCTTCTAACACCATGGACTCACTGTGCCTGCTTTTGAACATTTACAAAAACAAAATCTCTTTAGTGTCTGGCTTCTTCCCCTCAATATTATGCTTGGGAGGCTTATTCATAATATATGTAGCAGGAGTTCACCCATTTTATCATAGTGCCGTGTAGTATCCCATTATGACTGGAGCTCAGTTGATTATTTATTTATCCATTCTACTGTTGGTGGGTTGGTTCCAGCTGTTCGATATTATGAATAGTGCTGTCAAGAATGTTCTTGAGGCACCTGGCTGGCTCAGTCAGAAGAGCATGTGACTCTTGATCTAGGGGTCATGGGTTCAAGCCCCACATCAGGTGTAGAGATTACTAAAAAATAATACATAAACCTTAGAAAAAAAGAATATTCTTGTGCAGGCAGCAGTACTTAAAGTAAAACTAAACAGATACCCCCAATGATTCTAATAAGTAGCTGATCTCCTGACTGCCTTCTCTGCAACTCCCCTCCTCCCTTATTTCTCATATAATATGACCAAGGCTATTGATTCTTTTGTGTGAATGTAATTTTAGTACCCTAAGCCATGAAGCTGTGTGTTTCCATTCATTACAGTATGTTCTCCGGGCTCTTTTCACTTTACGTTCACCAACTCCCCCTTTCATCAAGACGCTGGCTCTTGTGCACTCTAAATAGGGATGAGATTTGGCCTCACATCAATAGCACGGAGGAATAATAGATACAGTGGAGATGCAGCCAAGGCTAAATTTGGCAGCTGATCATTAAGGCTCCTGGAAAGAGTCTTCAAAGACGGGGAATTGTTTCCCTTTGTGTATATCAAACAAAAATCAACAGTGAACCCTGAGAATATTTCAGATTCTAATATTTTAAAAAATCCATTTATTTGAAGTAGACCAGCAACTCTCATCTGAAAGAGAACTGAAATCTCTCAAAGTCTGATGACTCAATCTGGAAAGATTAGAGAAGAAGGTTTTCCCTTTGGCTTCTTCCTACACCTGGTGTTCAGCAGCTGTATTCTTTCTACATTGTTCTAGGCTGAGTGGCTGTGTAGTTGTGTGTGTGTGTGTGTGTGTGTGTGTGTGTGTGTGTGTGTGTGTGTGTGTGTGTGTGTTTGGGTCTACTGAGATGTTAGTTCCTTTGGTTTAAGTCACGGGAGCTGAATGACAAGGAGCTCCAGGATGATATTGTTGATGAGTGGGATGACTGCTCCGGATTAAAAGAAAGATTCCTGGTTTCAGCAGGCACTGAAAGGCATTTCACATAAAGCTCCCAAGGTATGCAGAGAGGAGGCAAAGAGTACACATGAATTCCACATAATGAAGGAGGAATGTATGCTCACACACGTAAATATTCTAGTCCCTGGTCGTCCTACCCCCATCCCCACTTTTCTGTAAATTTTTTTTGTTATAAAATGTCTTTGTTATGATAGAAAAGATGGAATATAGAGATAAGAAAAAAGAAAAAAATCCATTTATAATCCCAATTGACAGTAATATTGAATGTTTCTCTATCCCAAATGTTGCTGTGTATATTTAGGTACATAATTTTTAAGGACTGGTGTTATTCTGTAAATTCTTCTGTCATCCTTTTTCATTTAAATGTTTATCATGAACATATATGACAAAAAATTTACTCCTGTAGCACATCTTGGTTGGCTCTATACTCCCCTGTTATGTGGACATTTATTGCTGTGAGTTTTTTTAACCAACCCCCCCTCCACCCCCACATGCCTGGGTTTCTAAAATTGTTTTCCAATATTTTGTTCCCACAAATAGTGTGTATAACATTCCTTTAATGGACTCATTTTGTCTCCCCTAATTATTTATCTAGGAATAAAGTCTCATAATTGGCTGGAAGTTGTGGACATTTTAAAGTTACGGACATTGAGGTCCAGGTGCACCGCTCCAGAATAATGGTGTCATTTTCCACTCCCACAAATAGTGCCTCATTCTGCTTTTTAAAAATGTACAGTGTTTCATGTAATAACTCCTACTACCTGGAGCTAGAGGATATAGAAACACGTCCTGAAATTATTAGCTGGAATCGACGCATTGATATCAGCCAGAAACCTCTAATAAAATAAGAGATTTTAAAGAGTCTGTTTTTTGTCCACCAACACTTTTGTGTTTATGATCCAATTTTACTAAGAAATCCTTGGGGCGGAGGGAGACAGTTTTCTTCCTTCGTCTGAATCAGAGCATAACCTAATCCTAACTGGCATATTATAGTCTCCTAACTGATTAAATGCAGTTGCTTCATTGTCATCATATGTGAAGGCTTCACAGCAAGGGGTCTCTCTGGTTCCAGAAGCTGACCCAGTGACATCTTTAGAGAATGCTTTCAATGAACAAGTTACTACAGAGCACTGCAGAGACTTTTCTTCATTAGGAGGGATTGTTAAGCATATCTAGTCTGCAGACTTGATATTAGCTTTCTCAAATGAGCACTTAGAACTCCGACATCTCTCTGAAAACTTAACCCGTATTTTAATTATTAATTCTTGACAAAGCTTCCTGATCCGGCCCTTAGCTGAGGTTCACACACTGGCCCTCCAAAATCAATGTGTGGTGTCTTCTGTGGTTTCAGTTTTTTTAACTTAAAAAATATATATTTAAGGGCGCCTGAGTGGCTCAGTGGGTTAATGCCTCTGCTTTCGGCTCAGGTCATGATCTCAGGGTCCTGGGATCGAGGCCCGCATTGGGCTCCCTGCTCAGCAGGGAGCCTGCTTCCCCCTCTCTCTCTCTGCCTGCCTCTCTGCCTCCTTGTGATCTCTCTCCCTCTGTGAAATAAATAAATAAATAATCTTTTAAAAAAATATATATATATATTTAAGTATAACATATATAGAGAAATGGATACAAATCCCAGGTATACAGTTTGTTGAATTTGTGAAAACTGAACATACCTATGTAACCAGCATCTAGTTCAAGAAGTCAGTATCCAAGCACCCCTCTTCCGGTCACCACCCCACTGTACCCTCTGTGTCTTTGAAATGCTCCAAATTTTATGTCCTGGGTAAGTCATTCATTTACAGAATTTGATTTTTCACTGAACCCTTAACTTTATAAGAGCTAGCCACAGTGAGTTTTGATCAAGCTATCCCCCTTGTAACTAAAAATATGTAGACTCTGCCTTTCCAAGTAAAGATTATAACCTTAAATTTGTGCCCTGAATGTGCATCAGTAATTATATGTTTGTGATTTGCAGGTACACAAACACATGCACCGCACGCATACAAACAAATTGGGATTTCCATTCTTTTAATGAATGGAAAGCTGAATTATACTATATTGATCCAAGCTTAAAATATCTTAACTACAATTGATTGTCACAGAATATTTCATACAATATGCTTCCAAACAATTTCTTAAAATTACTCATTTCAGTTACTGTAATATTCCCTCTGAACATTCAAAATTTAAAAGCCAAGAATTCCTCATCTTTTGTTTGAAATATATATCTGTCCTGGGTGTCCACAGCTGTCTCTCTCTATGGTTCAATTTCTTTGTCTGATATTCAGCTAGATTATCATTTAGACTCCTATGGGTTTTTTTCAGTTGAGAGCCTGAGTCAGATAAAAACAAGTTTAGCAACCTCACAAAGCTTTATAAATATATGATTCTGAAGAACAATTTATACATCATTAAAAATCATTTATTAGTATTGACTTGTATCTGTACCCCTATTAGAATTAACAGTCAAGGGTTATACTTATGTACTGTTTAGTTTTTTTTAAAGCCAAACATCTCTCCCATTATAGAATACACTTAGAGGATATTATTCATCCATAAAAAGTAATGAAGCACGAATGCATGCTGCAACATGGATGAACTTGAAAGCATTGTGTTCAATACAAGAAGACAGACACAAAAGACTGCATAGTGTATGATTTCATTTATAAAAAATGTCCAGAATAGGCAAATTCATAGAGACAGGAAGTGAATTAGTGGTTCCAAAGGGGGAGGGGCGAACAGAATAGCTGCAAATGGGCACAATGTTTCTGGGATGACGAGAATGTTCTAGAATTAGTGGACATGGTTGTATAGCTTTGTGAGCATAACAAAAACCCTGGAACTGTATACATTAAAAAGGTGAGTTTTATGACAGGTGACTTTATCTCAGTTTTTTTTTAAAGGTAATAGATTTTCATCGTAGAAAATTTGGAAACTAAAGGAAAGTAGAAAAATGACAAGTTATAGCCCCATGATGCAACAACCGTCACTGATATCTGTCGAGCGTACTCCCTTCCAATTTACCTTCCATATATTGCTGTTGCAGGAAAATCAGCTTCCCTTTCGATGATGGAGACATAATTATTAAATGTTAAGTATTCACATATTCGTACCCACCCATTCCGCCCCTCCCCCTGAAAATAAAGAAGGGTGGGTCCAGGGAGGATCCGTTTACATGGCAGAGGGGTGTCATGATGGAGGTACACACGAGAGGAGCAGGAGCGATGCCGGCCCTGTCAGAGATGATAGAGACGCACCCGAGGGAGAAGTAGCTTGCGGTCCTGAGAGGCAGAAGGGCAGACCTGACTAGTTGCCTGGAGGTGGGGCTCCTCAAGGGCACATCCCGAAGAAACTTACTAGGAGTTTTGCTGCAAGTTGCCTGACAGGTCATGTTAACCACACCCGTCTACTCTTCAATACCCATGTGGTTCCCCAGCGTTCTAAAACTCGCATTTGTGTTGCTCTCAGCCGTGTCACCGTGCTAAGACGGTACTTAGAGTGAGGGAGCGAAGAGACCCAATTCTGTTTGAGTTACACATAGTTGCTTATTTTATCTAGTTTCCACCGACTATTTTTTAGATTGCTATCCTGCACTTGCCCCGATAGTGTACCATTAGCATTTCTCCATATGATTGCAGACTCAGCATAAACGTGATTTGAAATAATGACAGTCTAAGATAAGACTTGATGGCAGGCATAGTGATTAAAGTACTTTACAAGCAATATCTAATTTAATCTTTACAACAACACATCCAGGGAGACAATTATCCCCAGTTCACAGATAAGGAAATAGAAGTTTAGAGAGATTAAGTAATTGGCCCAAGATCAGATAGCGGAGACCTTGATTGTCATGGATTTGGGTGGTTTTCATTTTTTTTTTCTTGTTCTTAATAAAGATGTGATAAATATTTGGTTTTTTTTTTTAAAGATTTTATTATTTATTTATTAGAGAGAGAATGGGCAGGAAGGAGAGGCAGAGAGAGAACCAGACTCCCTGCTGGAGCAGGGAGCCCCACCCGGGATTCGAACCCAGGACCCCGGGATCATGACCTGAGCCAAGGCAGATACTTAGCCGACTGAGCCACCTAGGTGCCCCTAATATATTTGCCTTTAAAACGTTTTCTGTTTATGAAACCGTTTCTTTAGATGGATATATCAGGAAGTATTTTTTAAATTGCTGAGTGGGTCAGGTTTTTGTTGTTGTTGCTGTCAATAAAACCTTTCCTTTTAAATTTTCATTTACTTTTTTGTTGTTAGGGACTTTGGTTGATACAACCTCTGCTTTGGGAGATTTTTGTCCTTATGGTGGGTTAGTCAACTCTGTAAATGTGCCAAGAGCACTTGAAAAGAAAGTACACTCTCTTATCCTTGTTTTCTTTTTTAATGTGGGATATCTGCTCGGTTATCACTACTTTTTATGCTATTCACGCCATCCATGTGTTGTTTTTGATTTTTGCTTTCTTAATCTGATGTTGATTCTTATTCTTTATCTCACACGTCACTTATTTTCATTCATTTCTCCTTTTAGAATTTTTCTTCATTTTTATTGTATGCCTTTTGGTTTGTGAAGGTTCATTATTACTGTTATGCTTTTACTATGATTTGCTTTTTTTTTTACTGTCTACATCATCTTTTACAGATAGTTTTTCTATACCACATTGAAACCGAAATCAACAATGAAGGCAAATTTTATATTTTCAGTTGGTTCTGGTTTCCATAGTCCTTTATTTCCCTTCTTTTTTTTCCATTTTTTTATTATGTTATGTTAATCACCATAGAGTACATCATTAGTTTTTGATGTAGTGTTCCATGATTCTTTGTTTGTGTATAACACCCAGTGCTCCATGCAGTCCATGCCCCCCTTAATACCCATCACCAGGCTCACCCATCCCCCACCCCTTCCATAACCCTCAGTTTGATTCCTGGAGTCTGTAGTCTCATGGTTCATCTCCCACTCCGATTTCTCCCCCTTTATTTTCCCCTTCCTTCTCCTAATGTCCTCCATGCTATTCCTTATGTTCCACAAATAAGTGAAACCATATGATAATTGACTTTCTCTGTTTGACTTATTTCACTCAGCATAATCTCCTCCAGTCCAATCCCTGTTGATGCAAAAGTTGGGTGTTCATCCTCTCTGATGGCTGAGTAATATTCCGTTGTCTATATGGACCACATCTTCTTTATCCACTTGTCTGTTGAAGGGCATCTCAGCTCTTTCCACGGTTTGGCAGTTGTGGACTTTGCTGCTCTGAACATTGGGGTACAGATGGCCCTTCTTTTCACTACATCTGTTTCTTTGGAGTAAATACCCAGCAGTGCAATTGCTGGGTCATAGGGTAGCTCTATTTTTAATTTTTTGAGGAATCTCCACACTGTTTTCCAAAGTGGCTGCACCAGCTTGCATTCCCACCAATAGTCCATAGTCTTTTTAAACTGAAATGCCCTTTTTTTTTAAGTTTTGAATTTTGAATTATCTCTGGGTGTTTTATCAGATATCTTTGAACAGTTTAATTCCTTAAAGAAATCTGGGTTTTTGCGCCCTGAGTCTTTGATAGCTAAAAATAGCTTTATGTTCCCTTTACATAAATAACAATTTGACCAGATTCAGAAACTTGTGATTATGTCTTTTCTCTGTGAAGGCTCTCTATGTGTTTTTCTATTGTCTTAAAATAGTGTATTGGTGAAGTGTGTGGTCATCCATATTATTATTTCTTTATAGAAAGAAATGTCTTTGACTACTAGTTTTAGAAGCTGTTTTGCTAAGGTATTTGTAGGATTATTATACAATTTTTCTGGCATCGATATTTTAAACGTTTTACTGAAAACTGTATAGATGTAGAGTCTTCTTTTCTTTTTCTCCTTCTCCCCGCCCCATCCTCCTTTTTGTATTGGGAAGATTTTGTTCTGTAAATCACACTTTGCTCCCTGAGTTCCTCCAGAGCCACATACTATCCTGGGGATTGCTTATCAGCTGTCAGCGTCTTTATCATCTTCCGCAACATCATTTTCACATGGTCTTCCTCCTGTACTTAGAGCTTCTCATGTTTTGCCTGTCCCTTACTAATCCATTTTACTACATCTTCAAGCCTATTTACCGTTGCCACTATGGTTTTTAACTTGGCTGTCTTGTATTTCATTTATACGTGGCCTTTACATGTCTTCTTGCCCACTGACAGCCTCCTCTGCTGTTTATGCACCTGCAGTATCTTCTTTTGCCTGATCAGCTACAGGGTTCAGATATTTTTAAAAAACTTTTTTCTCCTGATGTTCCTTACAGCACGTGTACTTCAGTAGAAGACCGTTCCTCTGTGTCTTTGGCTAACTGACTGCTTGTCCTTTTCTGTGTGTCAGGGTCTCTAATAGACCGTATGTCGAATGGTCCCTGTGAACTTCATCCATACAGAAAAAGATTCCTGGTGGCCAAGGATTGAAGTATGTTCAGTGCTCGGAGAACCAGGGCTCTGGTGGAGACCTAGGCAGGGCTCTGTAGGGAACCCACCCAGTTCCAGAGTGGACAGCACAGCTGTTCAGTGTTGTACGGCTCGAGGGAACTGGGGAGGATTGACATAATTAGAGCAGCGAGGGATGTCCCCGCTGAAGCTCTACCAGTGGTCAGTCTTAGAGGTTGTACCCTTACCCCCATCCCTCTCCCCTCAACAAGATCCATCACTTCTGTTGCACTGTTGAAATTGAAACTGCCTGGGCGAGCAGGCTGGAGGAAGAAAAACAAAATAAAATGAGTCTTTTCCGTGCTCAGTGCTGTCTACATGGCTCGTCCTCAGCGAGGGGCGATCACGGGGACTGCTCCTTTCCCAGCACAGCATGCAGGGTTCCTCGTGGATTTCCATGATTTTCCATCGCTTCACAGCCTGCTCTTCCACCTCGGTCCCAAGCCAAGCCAGCTGTCATTACTCCAGACCGTGGGCATCTGTGGTGAAGAGCGTCCCGCTTACCGCCCAGGCCCGCCCTTTGCCCTGTGGCAATGGGCAGTCTGCTGGTCTTCGGTGACTTGGCACCATGGCAGTGAATGTGGCAGAAATCCTTCCAGTTTCTGGTAAACAGTTACTCCTTATCCTTATTCTGGTACTGTCAGGGAGTCTGCTGTCTGTGGAGAACAAGGTTAATTTCAGTGAGGCCATGTAGCGGGGGTCCAAGGCATGTATTCTCCTGCTGCTGTCTTGCCTTCAGCTCCAGCTAATTGCCTCTTGTGATGTGTTTTAACAAAGACTGAATGTCCTCGTTCGAGATTCACTTTCAGGTCAATGATACATCCTTCTCCATAGGGAGGGGGTGGATGTGCCTCCATTCTCCCCTTCTTTCCCAGCCAATTACTGACCTCACCCAAAGAGTTAGAAATCCCTTGAATGAGGACGTTCAAGTCCAAAAGTTGATGGGAATTTTATGAGACCCTTATATGTAAATATTATTAAGATTCATAAATTGGCTCTAGGCACTACAACACAACAAATGATCACATTCCTTTTTTTTTTTTTAACCTAAATCGGTTTCAGCCCTAAGCTCCTGCCTGCCTGTATTGGGGCTCCCTCCTGCCCCCTGCCTTATCGTTCGGTGGAGGGCCTTGGGCCTTCGTCCCCGGTGTTCCCATGGTTACCGATGCTCTTCCCGATGGGGAGCCACGGCTGGTGTGATGCCATCTGTCAAATGCCGCTCTCGCGATGGGCCACACAGATGTCCCTCAAGGTGTTCCTCTCGCTGACGGCGGGCTTAGCCGCATGCTGCTGCTCTCCAGGCCACGAGCTTAGCGATCAGTCACCAGAGATGGCTGAGGGCAAGTTCACTGCCAGGTCCAGGTGGAAGGTTTCCCGAGGAAGGTGGAATGGCTGTGCTTTCAGATTCTATCGAAGAAGTATTAATCGAAAGCCACGTATGGCCACGGCATCGAAAAGACTTGAGGATTTAAAGATGAATAACAGTCTCTGTTGTCAAAAATGTACCATCTTAGTGAGGTGGAAGCAAATACATACGTGTCAGTAATTGTCAGTATTACAAATCAGAATTTGGTAGATACCCTAGGAGATAGTACAAAGGAAGAATGTTTTAAGTGCATCTTTTTCCAAAATGTAACCTGTGTTTGTCTCCTTTGCTACATCTCTGCTGATTGCTGGCCCAGACCTTCCCCCTGGAGGACCTGGGAACATCCTAACTGGTCCTTCTGCCGCTTTCCCCACCCGGTGGGCTCAGTGGTATCAGCGATGCTTCTCAAAAGCCAGTCAGAACCTGTGACTCCTCTGTCCACAACGCTTCAGTCGCTTCTCATCGCATTGAGAGTAAAACCCAAGTTCCCCACTGTGGCCTAGAAGGCCGTGTGTGATGTAGCCCCTGCCTCCTCTCCAGCACACCCCCCCCCCCGTTCCCCTGGCCCCAGCTCTTGCAGGCCTGCCCCTTTACCATCTCATGACTGGCCCCTGCTCATTCTTCAGATAGCAAGAAGGTGGGGCTTCCTCAAAGAGGCCTCCCTTGCCTTTCCAGGCCTCTGACCCATAATTTTCTCTCTTAACACCCTTTCATTTTTCACCAAGGAACTTAAGTCAAGTTTATGATCACATCTACCTGTTTCTCCCACCTGACTGCGAGGTCATGAGAGCAAGAACCACACCCAGCTCGCTTACCACCGTATACCTGTACCATAGGCCTGGTGCTCACTAAGTGCTCATGGCTATTCCTCTTGAGCTAATTAAGACTGCCTGAGTCCTAAAGGTGCAGGACAACTTCAGTGGTGGGTCAGGGGCACGAGAAAGGACATCGGAGCAACAAGAACAGAGGCACCGAAGGAGAGGTTACCTGGCATATTTGTAGACAAAAGTCACCCAATTTGTCTAGAACATAACACGCAGTTTACTTACGGTGGTTTTGAAACCTATCCTGAATTTTTTATGCATCTTTTAAGCTAAGTTTTTTGCCTGTTCTTTATTTTCCACTGGGGCAACATTTCTTAAGGGCAGTGGTTAGATAGCAAGTTTATTTCTAATCCTGGCTCACCTCCCGCACTGACATTGAGTTTAAAAAAAAAGAGAGAGAGAGTGTGTGTGTGATCTTGTGTAGGTCTCCATTATCACAGGGCTCTGGTGAGGATAACGAGTGGATGTTTAAAAAAGTAGCTCTGTATTATCTGTAATCCTGGATTTATATGCACTGTCCTTTCTGTTACTGAAACTCTTTTTCTTTCTGTTTTAATCAAAACTTTCAGTTGAAAAAAATATTGTTGATTTGAGCGATGAAAGGCAATTTTATCCTGGAGATATATTTCTGTAAACTTTTGATTTAGGGAAGCGCAGCCCAACCCTGACTGTCTCTTTCCCAGATCTGGACCCACTCTCCCTTCCAGCTGAGATGTTTATATTATGCACAGAGCAGCTCCCGCCTGCCTAGGACTAGTGATTAAGAGCTCAGGATAATGAAATCTGCACAGTCGAAACTTGGCTGTTGGCTATGGTTATTATGCAACTCTTAACATTTCTCTTTTGTTTCTGTCAATAATATAAAATTCCCAGTTTTTCTTTCTGAGCTCCCTCTTCAAGTACACTAAAATGTGTTCCACCGGTGTTATTTAATGACCAAGTTAAGTTATTTCTTAAAGTGCAGATTACATGCTTTTCTAAAGGACAAGAAAATTTAGTGGCTGTGCAACGCACCGTTCAAACCATCTATGAACAACGGAATGAACTCCAAGTACAAAGGCCCCTCTATGTGCCTTAGAGTTTTGTCTTTAAGCAGACTGCTCACCATGCTTTGATTCAAATAGCAAACGTAACAAGAAACACAACACAGGTGATGGTAAGAGATGGGGTACTCCAGTGGTGGGGTGATTTGGAGCAATTAGAA
The DNA here is from genome assembly GCA_002007465.1 of Ailurus styani. NCBI lineage: Eukaryota > Metazoa > Chordata > Mammalia > Carnivora > Ailuridae > Ailurus > Ailurus styani. The sequence goes on from LNAC01000906.1 coordinate 428,945, forward strand.
GATGCCTGGTAAGATGTCGTGGACAAATGATGAGCCTTCCCTGCCCGCCCTCCCTAATACGTGAATTTCTCATAGTGGGAGAGACTCGCACACTGAACTGGACTCACACAGAGGGGCTCTGTACTAAAGTGAACCTAACCAGGGGAGACAGGAGTATCTTGAACTTTGTCAGCTGCAGTGCCTTGGAATTACTGAATTGAGACAGGACTGCGATGGTCATCTATCCATAGTGTGATTGAGCTGTAGCGAATGTGCCTGACACTTCCTAAGAGCCTGGGTCTTAAAGGAGGAACAGGACCTCAGGAAGGCCATCATCTCAAGCCTGAAGGTGAGAACAGAGTACCACCCCGGGACGAGAAATGATTTGAAAAGGAGACCAGGGCAACTAAGCTCACATTTGGCTCTGCCACTCTTTGGCTTATGGTTGTCCCTAGAAGAGAGTCACAAATAAACTAGGGGACTTGTGGACCCGAATGAATAATCAAAGAAAATTTACAGAAGTAGAGCATGGTATACACTTATATTCCAAGCACTTTGGCACATGGTAGTACCCCAGAAACATGTGATGATTCATTACGGGCATGAGATGGTTACTTTGAAGGTGTAGCCATAGGAAAAATACAAAGTTCACAAACCACCATTCTATGGTTTGCTAATATAGGGAAACCTGAGTGTGTATGTGTCTTTGTGATGTGATCGATTCTCCTGGAGCCATTGATGATACAAAGGAGGAGGTACATCAGTCTTCGTGGAGGCAGGGCAATTAGGAAAATTTTTTAGAGGAGGTGTATCTGAATAAGGTTTTAAGGAATGAACAGAATTTTCCAGGCAGACAAAGAATGGTAGAGGGTTGGCCGGGGAGTGGTATGTGTAAAGGCACTGAGGCAGCAAACAAGATTTGGAGTTTAGGAGGCCATTTTGTGTGGCAGAAGCATGCTGTCACTGTTGTAAAAAAATTACCAAAAATTTGGGGCACCTGAGTGGCTCAGTGAGTTAAGCATCCAACTCTTGGTTTTGGTTCAGGTCACGATCCCAGGGTTGTGAGATGGAGCCCCGCGCTCAGCATGGAGTCTGGATTCGGCACGGAAAGTGGATTCTTTCCCTCTTCCTCTCCCTCCCCCTCTGCACCTCCCCCTGCTTGCACACGCACACGCCCGCACGCGCCCGTGCTCGCTCTCTCTGTTAAATAAATTAATTAAATAAGTAAGTAATTTTAAAAATCACTTTTAAAAATTACCAAAAGCTTAGTGGCTTAAAACAAAACAAATGTATTATCTTATATTTCTGGAGGTTAAAAGTCTGAAATGGGATTCACTGTGCTAAAATGAAGATGTTGGTAGGCTGTGTTCCTTCTGGTGGCTCTAGGAGAAAATATGTCTCCTTTCCTTTTCCAGCTTCTAGAGGTCACTTGCGTTCCTTGGTTTATGGCTTCTTCAAAGCCAGCAGTTGTAGCATCTTCTTATATGTCTCTCACTCCGATCTTCTGCCTCCTTCTTCCACATGAAAGAACCGAGTGAGTGCACTGGACCTACCCAGACAACCCAGAATGCCCTCCTTAGGCTAAAGTCAGCTGATTAGCCCCTTAATTCCATCTGCTACCCCAGTGCCCACATACCATGCAACAGAACACATTCACAGATCCCAGAGATGAGGACATGAACATCTTTGAGGGACATTATTCTGCCTACCATACATGTAATAAAGATGTGGAGGGTGATGGGGAAGAGAAAGTTGGCATGATCCACCAGCCCTAGGTAGGAAAGATCATCCACCCAAAAGGGACCTATAATCTGATACTTCTTTAAAAAATAAAGAGAAGGTGTCAAGGTCCTAAGGTATAATGGGTGTGTTTCGGTTAATTACCGATGCATAACAAATCACCGCAAAGCTCAGTGGTTTAAAACAATAATCTGTCCTTTCTCATGAATCTGTAAGTTGGCTGGTGATTCCTTAGCTGGGCTCACTCATAAAGCTCCCTTCAGCTGGAAAGTTGGCCGGGCTGGAGGGTGCAAGGAACACAGTCTGTGGCATGTGGTGAAGCCGTAGGCAGGGCGACCTCGGTTATTCTCACTGTGAATTCCATTCCTCTGCTTGGCCTGGCCGGCCTCCTTACATGATAGCCTCAGGACAGCATTCCCGCAGTGTGAGGGCGGACCTGCCGGGCTTCTGGAAGCTTTGACTGTGGAACCCACAGAGCATCACCACCACATTCTTCTGGATTGGGCCACACGGTCACAAGGCTAGCTCAAATTCAAGATGGCGGGAAATCGATTCCATCTCCTGATGAGAGTTGCTGTCATGACCACATTTCCCTTAGCACAGGCCGTGAAGAGAGGAGTTTTTACTGTAAGAGTAGGATTTTGAAATTCGAGATTTCAGGGGTAAAATATTTCTGGCTGACAACGTCCAGTACATGACCAAAAGTATGAAGGGCCCCAGGAGAGTGCAGGGAAGGTCAGTGGTGCTGATGAGGTGGAGGCCAGAGTGTGGGACAGATCACCCTGTGGACACAGCAAGAAGGCTGAGTTGGTGGTGAACGTGGAGGAGGGACATGACGTCTGGAAGGAGATAGTAATCATGGCGTGGGCACCAGGGGCGACTGGACAGCCAGGAGGTCATGGCCACAATCTAAGCAGCCTGGGGATGGTAGGCATCAGCACCCCGGGGGCAGGCATCCTCACCAAGTCCTCACTCCCCAGCCCCCACACTGTTTGGTTCACTTGTCGTCTTAAATAAATGCCCCACTCTGACGTCCAGAATGTGCGGATACGCTCTTCAGCACGTCGTGCTCAGCGTCCATGTCCTGAGGATTCAGTGAAAATATGAAATGAAGTTCAAGTCAGTTTTGAGTAAGATTACAAAGCTGCCATAGTAACAGGTTACCAGTGTCGGTCCTTTCTAGCTTTTTCTTTTATCGTACTTTTTCTTCTCAGATACGAATCTAAGGGCAAAAGGGTGTCTTCACTGATCAGCAGGATTCATGGTGGTGAAATTTATTAACAGTGTTAAGTGAATAATATTTTTGCTCTCATTCTAGGTAAATAAAAATCAGAAGCCAGATAGTCATTAACCAGATGGTCCTAAGAGCTCATTCAACCATAAGAGTGCTAGCTAGGAATAAATTAGAGCCCGTAACAAGTAAAGAAGGATAAAATTGCATATTTTATAATTATCATAATTTAATGTTTATGTGTAACAGATAAACAGTCGGTTTACAATACACATGTAGACGTATTTTCAGATTACCACAAAATAAAATTTCTACCCAAAAGATTTTCTGTATTTGGAAATCCAGAAAACCCTTCCTGGAAATTCCATGTCTTGAGTGAGTGATCTGAGCTAAGAGTGTAGAATTCTGCCCTGCCTTTTATTTCCCTTACTTGTTGTCCCCTTAAAATCTTTGTTAAATCTTCTCCCCTTTGTACGAGGCCCAGGACCTTTGGCAGTCACTTGAGTTTTGAACAGATTGCTAGAGATTAGAGGACTCACGGATGTTATTCTCACCTTTGACACAGAAATTCTTTTTAGGACTGTGCATGAGATGTGTCTATAAATAAGTAATGATATTTTTGTAATCATAGCCTTAATATAAAGCCAGGAGGGCTTTTATCCCCTTCAAAGTAGTCTTCTGTGAAAGCTATACAGCTATTCCACCAACTCTGTCATGATTCAAATTATTTGGGGGATTCCTTTTATGGGGGACTGCTTTCAAAGCTAGTTCGCAAACCAACAAGAAAACCAACCATGTACTTTTTGTGTCTATTTCAGTTTTGACTAAATCCAAACATGCCCCCCAAATTTTAAGGATTGACTCTCTATGACTTTATATCTGCCTAAAAAAAATAAAATTCACTTTCAAAAGAGAAAGGTTTTCCACCACTTAGCACAATCAAAATACTATATCTCAGGTTCCAGAGTTATGGGGCTCTAAACGGATCCTGTTTTTCTGGACACAGGGTGCCCCTTGGTAGGGGCATATCAAGTTTCTTATCAATAACAATGGTTACCATTTTTATTCTAGATCTGGAAATACCTCAGAAAAATATTTTTAACCTACCTTTCCAACTGTATTATTGTTTAGCTAATTATGTCCAACTCTCATCCAGAACTTTTTCTGCCTTTACATAACATCAGATATGCTCCATCTTATACCTATGTTCTTTGTTTGTCAATGAGTTACTCCTTAATTACTCTACTAAAATGTAGCCTTTTTATGGATCTTTGTGGTCGTTAGGTTTCTGCTTTTGCATCTAATTCTGGTCTTCTGCGTGACTCAATTCAAGGTGTTCATCTTCATCATCATGATTATAATCTTTGGGGTCATCAGTGTGTCAGCTATATCAGTTCACCTAACCCTCACTGCTTGAGGAGACTGGTATTAGAATTCCCATTTAACAGATGAGGAAGCTGAGGCTAAAAGCATAAATACCTCACCCAACACCAGATGACTAGAAAACGGGGAGACTAGGATTCCAACTCACATCCACTCGAAGGCAGGGATTTTCTCAACCTCAGCACTCTGACATTTGGGGCCAGATTATTCTCTGTGGTGGGGACTGTCCCTTGTAGTGTGTTTCAAAGCATCTCTGGCCTCTACCCACTAGAAGCCAGGAGCACTCCCCCACCTCATTGTGACAACCAAAATACCTCCAGAGTTTGTTAAATGTTCTCCAGCAAATACTTAAGGACCATTGGTCTAATCCCAAAGTCAGGCTTATGCCACATTATACTATGAAATCGGGAACTAATGAAACCATAGGCTAGATTCTAAAGAGATCCGTTTGAGGAGTCCCCACACATGGGTGATCATCAGAATTGAATTGGAGTTTTTCTTAAGCCTCTTTCTCCACCCAAGACCTTCAGAATCTGCAGTTGCCAGGTGGGGAACAGGCATCTATTTTAAGCCTCTCTGTGGCATTCTAACCACAGACCAGATCCTCACCTCACCACACATCTGTTCTTTGAATCACTCCACTCAATTCTCGCCAAATAGTCTCTAGCCTCAGGTTTAACACCTCCTGTGATGGTGTTGCAGGAGACAGTCTCGTGCTCAGATGGTCCTAACTGGGAAAAAGTTTTCTTTCTATTTGATAACCTTCTTTCTGTCTCTCCCTCTACACTCTTAATCTCATATTAACCAAATGGTCCATTTTCTCAAATCAGATGACTTAAGCACTTACTGACTCCCAGGTATGTATTAAGTCCTACTCTGAACAGTTTCTTGACCACCATGGCCATTAAAACCGCTATCAACTTGTTAAAAGTGACCATCTAGGGGCACCTGGGCGGCTCAGTCAGTTAAGCGTCTGACTGTTGATTTCGGCTCAGGTCATGATCTCAGGGTCCTTCAGTCAAGCCCCGTATTAGGTTCCATGCTCAGCAGGGAGTCTGCTTCTCTCCCTCTCTCTCTCTCTCTCTCTCTCTCTCTATCCCTCTCCGTCTGCCCCTCTCCTGCTCACACACACTCTCTCTCTCTAAAATAATAAATCTTTTTTTTAAGGGACCATCTAGCCAGTTTTCTCCATTTAACAATAGACTTCCTCAAAAGGGCAATTATAATTCATTAAAATCTTAAAATCATACGTGGTTGGTCACCCATCCAGCTGCTGCCGGGAAGCAGTCTGCTCTGTCTTTTGTGGAGGCTCCTGCCCCCGGGAGGGCAGGGGGTGGGGGTGGAGAGCTGGCAGCAGCTTTCTCTCTTCTTTTGACCCCTCACTCAGCAACCCTCTTAAACCTTTTTGATGGTTTCCGGAACATTCCAAACTAGCTCCTCATCCTGGTAAAATCATTCCTTAGCATATGCTCCAGATTTCTTGATGAAAACAGAGAGAAAGAGAATTTTAAACTGTATTGCTTTGTGATACCCCTCTTGAGAATACCGTTTTTATGAATTTGATTACTTAAAATAGATGAATGAATATAAATTAATTTTACAGATGTATCAAAATTCAGTCTTACAGTTTACCGTTCTTTAAAGCAGAGGAATCCTTTCTGCTTGCCCTTCGGATCCCCCTGGAAGTCACCATGGTAGTGGAAAACCTCCAGTAAGCAAGCTGCCTTTCGATGGGAGATTTGGGGTCGGTGGAAGATTGTGATGGTGGGGATGCTAATAGTGCCCAGGCAGCTTGCACCCCGATGTCTAAGGTTAAAGCTGCAGGTGACTGATCTCTCGTGGGTCCGCACGAGGAGCTAGTGAGCTATGAATGTGTGCCAGCGATCCTGACTTGCCTGGATGGATTTTCAGTAGGCAGGTTGTGTTTAGAGAAAGCCAAGGAGAAAATAACATGTTAACGGGAATAAACCGTTTGGGGTCAAAATAACAATCCGGCCGATGTTTTTGTACTTGGGTGAGACATAAATAGAAAACTTGAGTTTGACTTAGGCTTCGTATGAACTTCCGAACTTCTTGCTTATGCTTGGGCACCTCCAGAGAAGTGCCTGGCTCGGCCCCTCTCGTCCCTGACTGCTCCGTCCCTCTCTCCTTACAGAGTTTTATAAATGGACACTGACATGGACTACGAAAGACCCAACGTCGAAACCATCAAGTGTGTGGTCGTGGGAGACAACGCCGTGGGGAAGACGCGCTTGATCTGTGCCCGAGCGTGTAACACGACGCTCACGCAGTATCAGCTGCTGGCCACCCACGTGCCTACCGTGTGGGCCATTGACCAGTACCGAGTGTGCCAGGAGGTAAGGGGTACAGAGTTTCTGTAGGCTCCTCAGCGCACGTCCCTGCTCCTGCCAGGCTGATCCTAAAAGGGGGTCGGGGTAATTTGTGTGGGCGAAATCAGCCTAACGTTCTCAGCACCCCCAAGAGAAAACAAAAGCAGAACCTGCCCTTGGGAGCGTGGCTGCCATACCCGGAATGAGGGGAGCTTGAGTCGTGTGATTCCAGGAAGAGAATTCGGACTTAGCTTGAGTCCCGTTGGATGGAACGAGAAATCGCAGGTGGGACACGTGGGCCTTGAGGGTGCTGACCGGGGCATCCTTCTGCGGAGCCTCAGGATGACTGAGCAGGAACGCGCTCTGTCCCTTGCAGGTCCTGGAACGGTCCCGGGACGTCGTGGATGAAGTGAGCGTTTCTCTCAGGCTTTGGGATACTTTCGGCGATCATCACAAAGACAGGCGTTTTGCGTATGGCAGGTAAACCAAGGCTGGTGCCACGCTGTCGAGCCTGAGCACAGTTTCCTTTCTGAAACCTGCAGCTGCTTCATAAATCAACAAAAGCCACAACATTTGGTCTTGAAATGTGTTGGGTTCTGCACTGTGTTTAAGGAAAAAGAAAAAAAACTGGTGGTGTTTTCTGATGTCAAGAAAAGCAGTCTGCCTTGACACCAGGTCCCTCCCAGGACGTCCCTCGTTTCAAACGACCAGCATTCACTGAACTGGGGCGATTGCTAGAGGATTCTGGTGTGCTCTGGCCCTGGGTTGCTTTGATTGCTGTTTTCCTGAATGGCACTTTATTTACCTTTTGCTAGAGTATTTTAAGTTATTTTAGCACTTGGCCACCCCACTTCAGAAGGTCTCTTTGGTCTTTTCATGACCATATTAGCAGAGTCTGATGTTATTTGCTTAGGGCTTTGTTATCCGAAAAGTCTATTATTTTATTTGAAGGTCGTTTTTTAAAAAGAAAGAAAAATATCTCCGAAATCCTTCACAAGGCACATTTCCAAAATGAACGGAAGCTCTGGTGTCTAATTTTACATTAAAAATCAAGGAAAAATCCAATGAAATATCTGTAGTGAGTGTAGGACACTGATGTGACAAGGAACTTGGTCAAAGTGCCTGAAAGTATTTAGCAACTTCTTCTTGTCACCCTAACTTAAGGTCTCTCGTGAATGTGTTATAAGCTATCAAAATATAGATAAGGACATTTTCTTACCCCTTAATTGTAAATTAACACATTTGATCTTAAGGTTAGAATTTAGGTGTCATGGATCCCTTGTCCCTTGTTAACATCGAGTGTCATGTGACCTCACAGGATTGGATTAGGTCCTCCAGGCCGTGAGTTCCTCCTTGGTATTGGGACAGGCATTTCTAAAAGTACCTCTTTTTCTTCAAGCCAGTAGCTCTCTGAAGGCTCTGAACAGACTTTTACTGGCGTTTACCCACGTGGTCTAAAATACTGAATAAAGCTGCTGAAAGGGTTTGTCTCATCCCTGAGACGTTCACACACTGAAAGAATCTGCCATGTAGACCAGTTTGCTCACGGGGACTCCAGAGAGAGGCATATGGGAAGCAAAGCACTGATTTTCATGTCCTCTGGGTAATGAGGACTTTTGAGCTTATTATCCAGTGTTGTAGATACTTTTCTTCTCCTTGAATTTCCTGTTTCATAATTTCTTCTCTTTCTGTGGTGTTCTTGATTCTTACATTGGTTGCCATTTGAGTTTTTTATCCAATTATTCTACACATAGAAAAAATAATGACAAAGTACCACGTAAGTACCAGGCGGTCGGATTTCTAATGTCTGGTTGTCAGCCAGCAAAACAGAACGATGGCTCAAAGCACCGTAAGGATGGATGCGATGGATTTCTGTGGACATTTTGGACCCTCACTTCTAAAAATCTGTCTGAAAGCAATGGGCCTTGTGCTGAGCTTAGGGAGGTGTTTGGGTTTACCTGCTCCAGACTGTTCCACCAGCTCGGCGGCTGTTGCCACTTAAGCTTTAAGCAGTTGAGAGGAGGAGTTTTAACTTGGCCCCACAGTGTAACTCTTATCTTCTGCACTGTCCTGTGAGATTCCTGCTTCGGGCGGACTGAATGGCACGATGGCCCGCCCCCATCTCTCCTTGACAGGCGTCCCCACGGGGCCTTGTCCATCCCCCTGATGTATCTGGGGTCATTTAACGACGGGTCACGCCTGTGTTTGTTCCCTCCCAACAAAAATAAGCTGCTCTTTCATGTGACTCCATCAGTTCCAACTGCATTGTTCTGTTCCCTTGTCTGTAGTGTTTGGTTCTGTCAGCTCTAACCTGCTCCCTCATGATACGGAAACAGGATGTGTTCTTCAAGCCAAGTTTGATCCTCCAAGTGACACAGAGGGGTCTCAGGAAACACTCCCGTGTTTCTGGCCCCGCTGTCCGTGGGTCTCAGTTTACGTGCTGGTTTGTACCTTGTGTTTCCTCTGTCTTCTCCAATTCTCTGCAGCCGGCAGGCATCCTGCCACAGACCCCACCACGGGTAAAGAATGAATCCCAGAGCTGTTTTGTCTCAGCCTCCAGCATCTTTCCATAAAGCTAAATATGTGATTCCACATTGATGTGGCACCAAAAGAGTACATTTTGTGGAAGAGCCTGGTAGGAATAGGAGATTCTTTTACTTGGGATAGGGTTCTGGCCACTGCATTTCATTGCTTTGCAAGAACTGATTAATTTCTTTGTGACTTCCATTTTTAACTTTCTATCATTCAGGAAGGAAAAAAATCCTCATTATGATTTTTGACAGTTTGTTTGCACACCTGCTTTTTGATGGATTTTTTTTACTGTGTTGGTGTGAATAACGAATCAGTGGGATGTGATATATTCCTTATACCTGGAAATGTATTTAGAACCTCTTTAAAATCATTCGTTTGATTCTTGTGGTGACAGTGAGCGTTTCGAAACCAGAGTTGCCTTAGACCCTGTCTTCAGCATCCTCTGCTTGCTTGCACCGGGGTAGTTGATAAAGTGTCCCCTCAAACTTTCTCTGGCATGGACAGGCTCTGCTTGCAGCGTGGATCCTGTGGGCCAAGGTGCTGTCGGCCTGTCTACTGGAATTTGTAATTTTCCTAGCATGATAGAACTATAAGCAGAAGGGCATTAATTTTTCAACCCATTTTTTAACCAACCAGAATAATAGTTCCAATTTATCAAAGGCTTACATGTGCCAGTCAAAATATTAGGTGCTTTGCCAACATTATTTCAGTTAATCCTTTCAGGAACCCTAGAAGGCAGAGATTATTTCCATGCTACAGCTGAGGACAGAGTTGAGTTCTTTTACTACCATAACTTGCCCAAGAGTGAGTTTCAGAAGCCGAGTCAAACCCACCCCTCTGCCTGACTCCTGGCCCCCACTCCTCTTTCTGAGCCAAGCTACCTCAAACTCACTGTGAATAGTTGGAGCTGGAACCCACCCCTGCATTGATGAGCTGGGTGTCTCTTTGCTCTTCCGTATTTGTGCAGAGGCTTAGAACTAGAAGAGATCTCAGGTGCCTGGGTAGCTCAGTCAGTTAAGTGTCTACCTTCATCTCAGGTCATGATCCCAGGGTCTTGGGATCAAGTCCTGCATCAGGCTCCCTGCTCAGCAGGGAGTGTGCTTCTCCTTCTGCCTCTGTCTACCACTCTGCCTACTTGTGCTCTCTCTTTCTCTGTCAAATAAATAAATAAATAAAATCTTAAAATTAAAAAAAAAAAAAAGAAAGAACTCGAAGAGCTCTCACAAGGTCACCTGGTTGACCTCTCTGCTTCAGGAAGGGAAATCATCCACCCAAGGAAAAATATCAAGTATAGGAGTTCTTCTACTATTCAGTGGAGAAGGAAGGATAGCAGAACAGCTTCAGCACCCTAACGCAGAACACATCTGGCATCTGTCAAACCCTGCCTTGTTTGGAATGAATGACTCCAACTCTCTTGTAGCCTTTCTTCCCACCACCCACTTTCTATCCACTTTGGATGACCCTTCGAAGCTCTTTGCTGGGTCTTTTAAAATATCAAGAACAAAACTGTACCTAGTAACCATGACTGTGATTAAGTGCTCCTTTTTGGCAAGAAGACAGCGTCTTTTTAAAGGGCTATCGCTCCGGATTTTCTCCCCCGAACCGTTACAAGGATGAAATGTTCACAGTTAGGTACCTGGCACGGAAAATACAGACGGGGAAGATGGGCTCTGCCTTTCCCCAGGACGTCTGGGCGCACTGCCCCTCTCCCGGAGTCACACCACACATAAATAATTACCAGTTTTATTGTTCCCTTTCCTTGAAAACCTCCACCATGGATCTGTCTCAGGATCAGATAACCTTCAGACACGTCATAAAGCCAATGGGGCTGGAAGTGGGGATAACAGCAGCTACCATTGAACCGAGGCTTCCTGTGAGCCAGGCCTGTGCCCGATGCTCTACCACTTCATTCTTGTGGTGACCCTGCAAAGTAGGCTCATTTCACAGTTGAGCAAACAGGCTCAGAACGGGGCCAAAGTCAGTCAGCTAGGAAAGAGTAGGCCGGGACTTTTCCTGTCTGACTCCAGAGCCCGCATCTTCCCTCTCTACCGTGTCGTGGCTGGAAACGGTGACAGGACCAAGTTATCTTAAGCGCACCCCTAGTCCAGTCTGATGTTTATGCTGTTCAAATGGACAGTGAAGACCCGCATTCTCCATCTGCCACCAGCTCTCAGATGCCGTTGTGCCTCCTCAGTTCTTTAATACATAACAAGCAGCTTATTTCTTTTTTTTTAAAGATTTTATTTATTTATTTGACAGAGAGAGAGATCACAAATAGGCAGAGAGGCAGGCAGAGAGAGAGGGGGAAGCAGGCTCCCCACTGAGCAGAGAGCCCGATGCGGAGCTCGATCCCAGGACCCTGAGACCATGACCTGAGCGGAAGGCAGAGGCTCAACCCACTGAGCCACCCAGGTGCCCCACAAACAGCTTATTTCTTTAAATAGCTAAACATGAGTGCTTTAACTTTCAGTAGAAATGCTCTTTGAAAGGGAGGAGGAGCCTTGGGCACTTCAGATGGCATGCTTTCCCCTAAAAATTTTACTGACGTATCCAGAACCTTGCCCTTACACCCCACCGTTTCTGGGCATATTTTCTGTTCACTTGAAACTCATTTATTAATACAGATTATTCTTCCACACTGATTTGTCTCAAATGTCGTCAGTTCCTATGAGAGGTACAATACGTGTGTTAAATGACAACATTAATCAGAGCCACGGTTTCTGTGTGTCTCTTTAGATAAAATAGGTCTGGTTTCACAGTGAAGGCACATGGAATCAGATACGCCATGAATGGCTTCCATTTTGAATGCTCGGTTGAGACTCTTTTAAAAATTCAGGACTGTGGGTGACCGGTGTTTATACCTTTGTCTGGGATTGGCTGTACTTGTGGTTAATGGCAAGGGGAAAAGTAGGAAGCATCTAATGTGTCTAGAAAGAGTGCTTTGAATTAGCTCTTCTTGTCCACGGCAGGTTATAAACGCCGGGCCAGAAGTAACATTCTAATGATGATCTCAGGACACCAAAAAGCCTATTGGAGCATGAAATCTGTCAAGTGGAGGTGGCCCTGGGCCAGACTAAGCTGAGGCAATAAGGCACTCACCTTGGGCATAAAATAGAAATAGTAATAACTTTTAAAAGACAGGATCACTGATTTTTTTTTCTTTCATGCTGAGTAGGGCTCAACATGGTACTATTACTAGTCCTGACTTTATCTAAAATTTTTATTCACCATGGATTTTTTTTTTGCCTTATTGATTTTTAAAAAAAAATAAAGCAGGTATCTGGATCTCAGAGTTTTTTGGCACCTCATTGAATTTCGCATCTGAGATAAAAGCGCCCTGCTCACTCTCAAGACCCTCTTCATCTGAGTCCTGGCCCCAATGGTGGACTTGAGAAATAGTAGGAAAGCAGCAAGAGGAGGAAAGTTCACATTGTGCGTACTATATGGAAAAGTAACCCAAACTGCAGTTCTAAATGTGAGCACAAAAGGATCTGGGGAAAATATTGCAACCTCAGTCCTAAAGCTATTTAGTCCTGTGCACTGCTGTGGCCTAAAGAACTAAGATTTGCCCAGGTTCTAGAAAACAGGAGAAAGGGCCCCCGACTGGCTCAGTCATTTAAGCATCTGACTATTGATCTCAGCTCAGGTCTTGAGCTTGCAGTGGTGAGTTCAAGCCTTGTGGGTGTGTGTGTTCCACATCCACTACTTAAAAAAAAAAAGAGAGGAAAAAGAAACAAGAAGGAAGACTTGGAAGAATAGCTAGCTGGACCAAGAAACAGGAATAGTTGTTCTCCGGGAGGTTGAACTGAACTACAAGTTTGAGTAGGCCTGCCCATGCTGCTTGTTCCCACATCAGACTTCTAGGGAGAGGTAAATCAGCAAATTTTAGCTGGTCCCTGGATGATTATAAAGCAGGTGGTCCTCAAGCCATGTTTTGTTACACACTGCCGTGGGATCATCATGATTGTCATGCTCTTCACTGAACCTCAGCCAAAAGGGAGGAATCTCTTAAAGATCAGAGACAGAGCCTTCGACTGAAGGAAACCAGGGAAAAGGGCACATACTGTGTGATTCCATTTCTATAACATTCTGGAAAATGGAAGCCATGACAGAAAGTAGATCACTGGCTGCCTGGGAAAGAAGAGGGAAGAGGAGGGATGGATTACAAAGGGCCACAAGGAAACTTTGGAGGTGATGGAAATGTTTGTGATTTTGATAGGGATGATAGTATTGGGTGCATATGTATGTCAGAACTAATCAAATCGAACCCCTGTAAGTCCGCAAAGTTTATTGTATTTAAATTGTATCTCAAATATTTTTTAAATAAAAATATTTTTATGGACAGTCGAAGTAATCTATGAAACGTGAGGAAATGTGCATGGTAGACAATATATGTTTTAATTATTATAGAATTTAAAGTTAATTCACATTGAAAATACAAATAGTTTGTGTGAACTCAGGGGGGAAAAAATGAGACCAAATCTGAATAGATGACTGTGAGAAATGGGATGGTTCTAGAATCTCAAACTCACTATCAAATTTTCCCCAAATCATGCTGACTCCCTTTTCCCAGAGATAAGCCCTCAGCTGTGTGGATCAGTCTGACCAAGGGGCCTGTGTCTTTGGCTGTGGTCTGTTCGTATCTTTTTCTAAGTAGATACATTGGACCAGGTACCCTGTGATAACCCAGTAGAGGACTCCATGGTCCCTGAAAGTTTCCTGTTTCTCCATTTCTCCCTCAAATAGCAACAATGTGGGCTTTTGTAGTTGGTCCCTTCTGGAACTGGGGAGTGCAGTGATAACCTGTGGGAGTATCCAAATGACCTTGTCCCTTTCCTACTCAGTCATCCTGGCTGAGGATTGGGTGCAGCGGTGGTCGAGGAGTGTCCTTCCCCTAGGTTAGGTCGCTGCCTGTTCCCCTGTTAGGTCGCTGGGCGTGAGGCCCCACCTTGCTCTGTTTCTCTGGACTGAGTCCCAGCCCACCTGTCCCGCCTCGTCTGGTCTCTTGCTGCAGACGTAACAATATTTGCAGTTCTCTATTCTCTGTAGTGGGTAGACCCACAAACGTGCATTACATCCACCGAGAAATCCCATCCCTGCCCACCCAGTCTTTACCTAGTTAATTATCACAACTATTCTAAGAATTTAGGACAAGGGTCACAAACTCCCACAAGTCTCCTCATACCCTCTCCCCCTCCCTGCCTCCTTCAGAATCCAGGTGAAACGTCTCTCCTCTATGTTCCACAGGACACTCTGGCAAATCTCTATCATAGCCATGATCACACTGTTTGAAAATTGGCTTCTTCATCATTTTCTCCTGTTGCCTGCCCTCATGCAACTAGTTCCTAGTGTCTGTAAGACAGGAATTGTGTCTGTTCACTCTACGTCTCCAGTACGGGGGGCCTGGCCCATGGGAGGAGCTTCATAAATTTTAGCTGAACACGTGCGTGAGTCTGTCAATCAGTCTTATACATGGCAGAATCTTATAAGGTATTTACAAGGAAATATCACTGTAACTCCAAACTGTTTCACTAGGTTGAATTTTATATTTGCACTTTTTTATGGTAAGAATCACAAATCACGTACCACTGTGAGGGTGATACAGATGGAAAACTCTGGTACTTAGTCTCTCCTTAATGAATTAGCAAATGATAAGATGGGCTGTGAGGCCAGGAAAAAAAGGAGGGAGGTACACTGAGCCACATCCCCAAAACCACCTTTTCCCCCCAAATTTTTAGACTTGTAAATTCTTTTCATAAAGCCTTGCTTGAATGAGTATTCTTTTTAAAAAATATTTTATTTATTTATTTGAGAGAGAGCGTGAGAAAGAGCGAGGGAGCACAAAGGGGGGGGCGTGAGGGGGAGGCAGGGAAGGTAGAGGGCGGTGGAAAAGCAGACTCCTTGCTGAGCAGGGAGCCTGCCCTGGGGCTCGAACCCAGATCCCAGCACCCTGGGATCATGACCTGAGCCGAAGGCAGATGCTCAACTGACTGAACCACCCAGGTGCCCCTGAATGAGTTTCCTTAAACAGAAATTACGCCGTTAATACTAATAATTTTCCAATTGTAGGTTTCATTTCCGAGTGTCATTTCCAAGATCCTTATAAGAATCATTTTTAGTATATTTATATTTAGCATATTTATTTATTTAAATACTTTAAATCCATTTGCCCAACAATGAGGGCAATTGAATTGAAGGTGAATTATTACTGTTTTGTGCTTATCCAAAACTAATAAACAAAAATGCATTCGACTCAATGCATACAAATGATTCGAACAATTAAATGTGGTGGAAATGTATAAATTCTCACCGAAACACTCAAGCCTAGGATTGCAGTGAGGCCAGATCATCTGGTACACAGAAAATGTGCCATGCTCTGGACCACCCTCGGCCCACTGTCCCATACTGTCCTTCCTGCTCTGAACTGTTGGTACGTCTTGTATGGTGACCAGAAGACGAACCATCAGAAGGCTGGGATTTCTTGGTCCAGCCGAGCCCTGTCCCCAGGATGAATTTGTCCTTGGGAAACAGCAGTGCCAAATGAGATAGCAGCAGGGCTTGATTGATGGCTGGTTTCACTCATGTTCCAGGGCCTGGCAGGATTCTGGCTGCTGCCCAAGCACTGCCCTCGTGGCTGGGAGGACAGCCCGTCGTGGTTCAGCCCACAAAAGCGTTGATGGGCCCACAAGGTGCCATAGAAACATGACAATGAGGCCACTGAGTTGGGTAAAGAGAATAAGGGACATATGCATTGTTCAATATATTAATGTATTGCGTTCTGTCTTGTCACCTATTTTCTGTTACTACTTAATAACCAAGCTTGACAAGTTGGGTCAAATAACAGCTAAGTGTGTTGACCATGGTGTTTTTTTGTTTTGTTTTGTTTTACCTTTTTTTTAAGATTTTGTTCATTTGAGAGAGAGCGAGCGAGCACAAGCGGCTGGGGAGGGGGGGAGGCAGAAGCAGACTCCGCTGAGCTGGGAGTCTGACGTGGGGCTCGATCCCAGAACCTGGAGATCATGACCTGAGCCAAAGGCAGATGCTTAACCATCTGAGCCACCCAGGCACCTCCCAGTTTGTGGTGTTTCTTTACTGGAACATTCTGATGAAGAAATATGTTTCAACCCGTACAGTTTTCCCTTTTAAATTAAGTGGTAAGAAGAAAGAGACTGTTGAGTAATTCCGCAGTGTCTTCAGGGGATAATTCTATCACTAGCTTTTAGCAGTTACGTTTCAATAAAGGACACGAACTGGGAAGCCAAAAAGAAAACCTCTCTTGAGGCAGAAAATATTCTGCCATTCTTATTAGCTGCAACATAAGACATATATCCTTGGTGACTTTGGAATCCATAATCATGTTTGTCCAACAGTAATTGGTACTGTAAAGTTCACAGGACATTTTCACAGATATTTTTCTTAATGCATTTTATCAACAGTCCCTCTTAATGTTGGCCATTCATTAGGTTTCCAAAATCATTCCAACACGTTATTCTCTCCATGGAACTCCTGTGCCCCCAACCTAGAAAATACAGTGAGAAGGACAACGTGCTGAATCACAGAAAGATAAAGCAAATTAGCAAACTGTCTTTTCAACTTATCACCTTGGCTATCTATTTTACTGATTTTTTTTTTTTTGCTATGTTTTTTTAAAAAACAAGATGGGGTCAAGGCACCTGGGTGGCTCAGTCGGTTAAGTGTCTGCCTTTGGATCAGGTCATGTTCCTGTGATAAAGCCCCACATTGGGCTCCCTGCTCAGTGGGGAGTCTGCTTCTTCCTTTGTCCCTCCCCCCTGCTTGTGCTGGCTCTCTCTCTCTCTCTCTCAAATGACTAAATAAAATCCTTAAAAAATAAAAAACAAGATGGGCTGTGAAATGGAGGGTGCTCCCTTCCGCCTTAATTCTGTGTTACTTACCAAAACTAACCTGCCTGTTTCTTTACACTTCCTTTACTTCTGGAGATAATCTAATTCCATGAAGAGATCATTAATCCATTATTATCTTGGTGTTATGAAAGTATCCAATTAGATGGGTTAGATAGGTTTTTTAGGTAAATTCCAATAATTAAAAAATATGTATTAACTGATTAATCTCTACTGTATACCAGAGATGTTACATGGCTTTCAGCACTAGTTGTCTGAAGAAATATAACAGCTCAGAAACTGTTTTCATTATTTATCAAGACCCTAATGTATTCCTTAACTGACTTATTTTAGGCCTCACCTGATTCCCTTTAGACTTTAGGACTGCAGACACATTTGCATCTACATCTTTTATCAGTGCTTATAAGGCCTGTTTATTCGCTAAACAATCTTCAGGACCTCTTCTGTCACAAACAGTGGTGTGGTACACAATGGGACAGGAGCTAAAAGGAGTGGGACAAACTCCCTGAAGATGAAACTTTGAGTGCAGCGGGGAAGACAGCATCATAACTAATCACAATTCAGTGTTAGCAACGCTAAACTACAGGTGTCAGTACCAGGACCAGGGAAGAGAGAACTCCTCAGGGCCAGCCCTCTGGCCCCATTCTTGACTCCTCTTGCTCGCATCCCACACTCGGCCCCTGAGCAAACCCTGCCGGCTGCCC
>LNAC01000906.1:446904-465169 GCA_002007465.1 Ailurus styani
CGCCGCACTTATATATGGAATGCGGCCAATTCTCACCACCTACGCTGCTCCCAGGTCAAAGTCACATCATCTCTCATGATTGCTACCTTTTCACTGGTCCCGTCCTTCTGCATTTCCTCCCCCGACACTCGCCCTCCCCTCCACCACCACCGTTTAGTCAGTCCTCATTATAGCAGTGGGGCAATCCTGTTGAAACATAGATTATATCATGTCATTTTGCTCAGAAACCCCTAACGGTCCACCAGTTCATTCAAAGTAAGAGCCAGACACCATGAGGCCTCCCTAACTCTGCCCAGCAATACCTCCCTGAGCTCAGCTCCTGCTCCCCTCCCACCAATCCTAAGGGAGACATCCTGCCTCAGGGCCTTTGCACTAGGTCTTTCCTTTTCCACAGGGTTCTCCCTCCAGATAGCAGCATGTTAGCTCCCTCACTTCCCTCAGGTCTTTACTGAAAAGTCATCTGCTCAGTGAGCCCTTCCTTGGTCACCTCATTCCAAAAGCGTCTTGTGCTCCCTAATACTTCTGTCCCCCTTCCCTGCTATAGTTCCTGTTTGGCACTTGCCATGACCTAACACACCACATAGTTTACATATTCTTCTTGCTTATTGTCTCTGTTCTCCTCTAGAATATGAGCATGAAGATAAGCACAAGGACACTGATTTGTGTCTTTAACTAACGCTGTAACCTCAGTGTCTCGGAAAGTACCTGGTGTATAATACGTCGTCAGTTAATGTGGCTGGATGATTGCTTACTGCTGTTGGATAAGTGACGTGACAAGTCCTTGTACGTTTATTGATGCAAGGAGGATTGCTGAGAGGTCTGGGTAAACCCCCTTTCCTGTTGTGGTGAGATAATCTTGATAGTTATATTTGTTTCAAAAGAGTCAGGGAGGTTAATCCCAGAGACCTCCCATTTGGCATTCAGGCTGACATGGAGGCTTGCTTCTATCTACAGCTAGTCTTGCTCTCAGGAGAAAAAGTGAACAGTACAGGAAGGAAGTTCCTCGGTCATTTAGCTTCAGGGAAAGCCAAAGAGGAATAAGAATGAGAGGTCGTATTGGGAGGGAATTTATTGCCACAATTTCACCTTCTCCTATTAAGCAAGCCTTCTTTATGTCAATGCTTCCTGCTCTCATTGACCAGGAGTTAAATTAGATTGCTTATGCTTAAACTATTTTTTCTAATAAATTACTTGTGCTTCACCCAATTTCACATGCATTCAACATTTTCTGATGATTGTGTGAGATGTAAGAACATACTACAGGGAGCATGGGTCGCTAAGTAGAGAAAATGGGATGTTGTGTGAAAAACGGCCCCTTTCTATTGGATGATAACCTAGAACCTTCTATGGCAGGACCAGTGTCCCCCATGATATTTGCATCATGATCAAAGAGCCGACCATTTTGAAGACTCACGTTTTATCTGTCTCAGGGTTTGGTGCCGTTGGTGGGTTGTTGATCTGGCTTTCCTGCCCTTGAGAGAGTGCATTGCTTTGGCCTCAGTTTTGGAGGGTGGGGGCAGACCGGTTTAAAATGTTGCTTCCTACTAAACATGCAGTTATGGGCTTGGAAAAATAGTCGCGCATGCTAATCACTCCCAAATCTGGATATATTGCAGGGTGTTTTGACAGTCTTCCCCTCATAACATCTGTACTTAAGAAGCCTCACTGCTATTGGTAAAGTATTGACTTGATTTCTCTGCTCACATCCACCTGCCCAGACCCCCCGCCAGGCGCTCCCCTACAGACCTCTCCATCTTCCATGAGTATGAGCTTACAGAGCCATTCATCTCCCGATGGTTATGTTCACCAATCACTGACAACTCCCTGTGCATCTCATACACACCGGGCTGCTTCCCTACTAAAACTTTCCAAAGCCACGTGTGACACATTCCCTTTCTCTGCCATGCTCCCAGCTGTTTTGTGCCGTTTTGATCTGTTTGCAAAGCGCTGTCAGACTATATGCATGAAGGGTGTGTTGTTGACATGAATGGTTTTGAAAATGTTTCTGTAAAGAACCTACCTAGGTTACAGGGGGAGAAGAAACTTGAAGTCCCAAAGGGGAAGGTCAGGGACTCCTACTTGAATCTTGGCCAGAAGGGGACCTGTGCGCACTGACAAAGGAAAAGGAGCCCATTAAAGTGTGATCGTGATCTCTCCCAAGATGAAGGATATAAGAGTCTCTACTACAAAAAAGAAATGGTAGGCAGTACTGATGTATAAAGAGGTAGGCTCCTACCATAGAACAAAGGTCTTTAAAGGGTGTGTTAACAAGGAGATACTTCCAAGTGAAACTCAAGTAAATAGAGTTGTTGGTTTACTCTTGGTCACCAAGTATGCGTCAGCAAGAGACGAGCAGAATTGTCCGTGGGAGAAGGGCATTGGGCTGTCCCACTCCACTGCCAGCTATCTGGAGAACCAGCTGGAACCCACGAACCTTCATAGCGACCCATCAGATTCGCCTAATGTTAGGCTCTTAGATAAAGAATAATTTGGGTATTTTTTTCTTCACTTAACCAGATAAGAAAACACAAGGCCCACGGCAGCTCCTTAGCCGGACAGTGGTGGCAAGGTGGATGGGACTAGGAAAAGCAAAATAAACCAAGAAGATAAGGGCACTTCTGTGATAGGAAGGAACTGGGAAAATCCATCCTGAACAACACTGTGTTATAGTGATTGTCTACCCTTTTTCAACCACTTCTTCAAAGGATGAGTTTAGTATTTTACATTGGAAAAGCAGTTTACCTTCTGGTTGCTTCTCTGACCTTTTCCCACCATGTTTCCCCTATTTCACTATAGACGTTATAAAGACAGGCCTGGGAATTTGTATGGCCCTTGCTGTTTCAAGTCTAGCTTGAGCCGAGATACGTGGATAAGATGCACTGTTTTCAGACTTTTTTTCTTGCATCTATCAACAGAGATTTATCCCAACTTTGCACACACTCCTTATGTTCCCCAAATACCTTTGCCAATTTTTTACATGCTATCTTTGGCCCGTGGTCTCCTTGAAAGATAACCGAAAAAACATGCCGTCTTATTTATTTAATATCTGAAGAAAAACTGATACAACTGAGGTTGGCTTTATCAGCTGAAGCATTTTTGGATGACTTGGTCTCTCTGATCGCCTCCCCACCCCCCACCCTTCTATGAAGAGAGATTGGCAATTGTTTCAACGCACAGATTTACTTTGGATTCTTTTTCACTTAACTAATCCAAACAGTACTCCTTGGGCATTATTTGATGTGCTAGTACTGTAGTGAGACTTTTATATTAATATCTTCCCCTGGGCGCCTGGGTGGCTCAGTGGGTTAAAGCCGCTGCCTTCAGCTCAGGTCATGATCCCAGGGTCCTGGGATCGAGGCCCACATCGGGCTCTCTGCTCAGCAGGGAGCCTCCCTCCTCCTCTCTTCTCTCTCTCTGACTGCCTCCCTGCCTACTTGTAATCTCTCTCTGTGTGTCAAATGAATAAATAAAATCTTTAAAAAAAATATCTTCCCCTTAAGGAAAATAAATTACATTTTTCTCCCCCAAAATAAACCTTCCATAGGTAAGCAACTGAGACCCTGCCCTCTTAAATCCTTTGTAATATTGGCTTTCTTTAAAAAAAGCCACTTAGCTGGTCCAAAAAAAAAAAAAAAAAATCTAAACGTCTTCCTACCCTTTCTCAATATTCGAGTTCTGGAGTTTAGAGTTTTGTCTGCTCTGTGCTTTGCTTCTGCATTCTCAAATTCTTGTGCTTTCTACTCCAAATAGCTGTAGGACGCCATTTAAACCCTATCAGATTCTTTTTACAGCTGAAATAGGAGCCCTGAGGTCATTTCTAGGCTAACCCTGCTGCATAATATGTGAGAATGTCCTCATCGCACCTCCCCCTCCCAATTATTTTTAAACCCAGCCCTTCCAAGTAAAAAAATGTGACAGAGCCACAGAAGTGGAAATGCTAGAACCTGCCTTTTTCTTTTTATCTTTCATAGGCATGGCATTTTTAAACACGAGCTTGTGTCAGACACTGAACAGGCTCCACACAGGAATGAATGTTTTGATTAAAAGTTATTTAATAGCTCTAGTTCCTTGGAATTCTGCCTAAAGCTGGAGATATTCTTAGCTGCAGGTCTCATGCCTTCCTTGACTCGATAGAAAAGCGGCTCAAAATCTAGAGGGAATACATGGCATTCTCAAAATAGTTACTTGATTGAATAGGTGTTTATATCGCGGAGGATCCTGCCGCATGAAGAGTTAGGGGTTAGAAAAGAATATCGGTCTGAGGAGGAAGGTGTCAAAACAGCATCGTTCTGTCGTTCCATCCATCACCGCATCCACTGATTCCCAGCCTTTTGGTTAAAATCGGGGCCAGGGTTCTGCATTCGTAGGGCAGGCCTGAAGAATGGGTGTCTCCATCATTGGTATTTAATGTTTCCTTCACTTGCATCTGTATTTAGGTCAACAAGAGCTAAACCCAAAGACATCGCAGCAAGTTGGTAGCCAAAATAGGATCTTATTTTTTAACTGTTTTCAGTGTAAAACAATGCCGATGCAGTCTCTTAGCTCCTAAATGTGCATTAATAAAAGGAAAAAAGAAAAACTTGATTCCAAGGACACAAATAGAATTTTGATTCAGTAAGTTATTCTAGCTTCAGAGGTAGTATGGCTCTCAGTACAACCTCTTCTCTTTAACTATCATCCTTTTGAGGCAAAATATTTACAGAACATCGAATTATTTTTCTAGCTTTCCAACAGCATTTCATGCATTGAGATATTGATGCGACACAGTTAGAGGTCGGGCCCTCCGGACCTGTATTGTGTGATGGCATTATGTGACTATCATCAAGAGATTCCATTTTTCCAGCCCCCAAGGTCCTGTCTGTACTTGTTTACAGGTCAACTGAATAGTAACCAGTATGTGTTCAGTGGCATGAGTGTTATCACGGTAACCTTGGCAACGGAGCCAGCTCTGATTTCAAAACCTCACATGCTGTATCGTAAAATTAGATAACAGAATTGACATTTAGCTACATGTCTGTCATATAAATTAAGCTCTGAGAATATTTCCTTTATAGCCATGTGCTTCAATATGGAAATGGGCACCAATTAGAACAATTTTATGCATATACATACTCTTCCACATTTAGGTGCTGGATACATTTCCTCAATTCTTTCTCTATAATATTGAACCTCACAGATTGCCATGTTAATCTCACGGTGCCAGAATTCACGGTGGCTTTGTTTTATGATCGGGATGAAGCTTCGAGCGGGACTGCATCAGATATCCTATATAAATAGGATTATGAATAATAGAAAACTCAGCTCCTAAAAAATGTAAAATTCAAAGCATTCTTGGCTTTCCTGGTACCGTTATTTATGCTGATTAGAAGTAAGGCTGTGCACAGAATATTCCACTAACTAAATCAGAATCCCAAAGACAAGACATGCTTCCCTTTCATTTATATATTTATGCATATTTTTACACATAATGTATTTCCTGGTGTCTACGGATCTCTGATAATATCTATTTCAAGGACATTCTAAACAAGCAGATTAATACATTCATCCACTTTGAGTCCTAGGTCCTCTTTTATAATTTGTAAATATTTTAATCTCAGGATTTTCCCCTCTATTCGCTGTGGTCTGATGCAGTTTTTCTGGGATATAAATTTAAAGATTCAACTTGCGAATTACATTTAATGTAAGCACCCTGCAGTTTTCTGCATTGCAAATGATTATTTTTAGAAATTTTATGGTTGCCTGGATATATTTGTTTGTCTTCATTGATATGTGGGGGGGGGGAAGCTCATTAATGATTTAAAAAGAAGGTGTTTTGATTCATCGACTTGATTCTTCTCATTACATAAACAATAAAGGCAATAAATTAACATCTAATAAAATTGTAAGGGTTTATTTCTGAATTTAGCTGCAGGATAGTCTTGAATCCTTGGACATAATTTTTCCTATTCTTTATGTTCTTCTGCCGCAATGCTTTCAAAGTCACCATTCAGCATATTTTAACCTAGAATGATTGGTTTATAATTCTTATTAAAGATACCTTTTAGCAGCTGTCAAACACCATAATTGAACAACTGTTTTGTAAAACGGTTCTTTGGCTTTGAGAATGGTAAGTTGTTAGATAAAAATAGAAGATCCTTCTGTCAAAATTGACTATAAAGTACTTTTTTCCTTTCCCCACTTACCTGCTGTGTGTCATATATAACATTTGAGAAATCTGCTTCCAACATTCTCTTATTAGTCATCCACCTAACTCTTGCTGGCTTTCTGTTAAATACGACCTTCCTGCCATATCCCTAGTAAAGAGTCAAAATCCCTGCAAATTCAGGACATTTTCTTTTCAGAAACAGATAAGTGGTTGTGCTCTCTACATGTGTGCTTAAGTGGGAAGAAGGGCAGAAATCCTTCTGTGTATTTGCTGGCCCTGGACTGCAAATACCTGTTACATTTTCAGTAATGTTTAAACTGTTTGCTTTACCTCATTGGGTTGAGTCATCATCACCTTTACGTTCAAACTGGTAAAAAGTAGTTTTTATTGTTTTATTTTATCTTGCAACTATTTCTGGTGACGAACAGAAATAGTTCTGCATGTTGTGGCTCCAGGAATCGAGTTTGGGTAATCATCTGTACTGTACTGATACATAGGCGTTCCACAGCGCAATACGAAAATAAACTCAGGCTGTGTTGGTACTGGAATGTGGGGGCTTCTCGGGCTGTTTGCATGACTCCGAGACGTATTTTAATATCGTGGTTTTGTTTTGTTTTATTTTGTTTTGATGGATTTGGGGGGCGGTGGGTGGACCATAATGATAAAAGAAAAGTGAGAAAGCCATACGGCTTCTTTTGTAATTTCCTTTTAGGTCTGATGTTGTGGTCCTCTGCTTTTCCATCGCTAATCCCAATTCCCTAAATCATGTGAAAACCATGTGGTATCAAGAAATCAAGCACTTTTGCCCTCGCACACCTGTTGTTCTAGTTGGCTGCCAGTTAGATCTCCGCTACGCTGATCTTGAAGCTGTTAATCGAGCCAGACGCCCTTTAGCAAGGTAAGCCAAGGGACTTGGTATTTTGCTGTGCTGGTCAAATTAAAATTTAGAGGTAACCAGATGTCTCCGCAGCCTAGGGTTGTGCCCCTCAGTGGTCCTGGGACCCCATCAGTCAGCCCTGTGCTTTAAGTTAGCTCGTTAATCCTGACCCTTCTCGGGCTCACCATCCCCTCATAGGTCAGGGACCTGTTCTGTAAAATGGGGGGCCGGTACTGGAAGTGAGTTCTCCAACCAGTGACATGGTGTGAATAAAAGCGCCTTGAAATTTGTAAGACATTAAACAAAACATTGGCTACTCATAATAATCTCATTCTTGAAATTATGATTATCATAGTAAAGCTGATGAACGTTCAGAGCGCTGAGCCACAGTTCCTGGCCCCGGGAATTTCGGGGTCATACAAATACACGCATCCAAGTGTTTTTAGTCTTCTCATTTCCCTCGGCCCAACCTCTGAGAATATTTCATTCCCCAAACGGCAGTGTCTAGTTTTTAAAGGTCACATGGACCTATCGTTGCAAAACAGCCACAGTTTTTTAATGTCTCTCTTAGTTATGTTTTTAAAGTGTCATAAGTTTAAAAATCAACCTGAAGGAGGATTTGTTTGACTCTGTATAAAACGTGGAATACCAGTTTTGGGGCGAAGTAAGAGTTTTTAAAAACCCATGCCCCCTCCATAGTCCCTTCATTAAAATAATTTTATATAGATTTTATGTTTTACAACATTTTTTGCTGAAGAGCCCAAAAATGTTGATATTAATACCTTCCTTTGATGTTTGCCTAACAGGCTAATTACAAAAATTTTGTATAGACAGTTTTTTATCCTCTCATTTTATCCTCTCACAACAAAAGCAAACGGTGCTTTCTTTAGACAATTTCTGATGTTCTTGGTGCATTTCGGGTAAATTTTCTGAAAACGTTTCATGTTGGGTTTTCACAGTCCTTCTATTAAATGGGTGGACTAGGCACTGCATGTTAGAAGCCACGTGGGGGGGGAGGGGACTCACGGTGAGAGACCACCTCTGGCGTCCAGAACTTTCTGTGGGAAAGAATCAGCTGAGATAACCAGGCCTCACAACCACAGACATGTGGAGGACTGGAGGAGGGTTACGGGCTCTGGAGGACGCAGAGGGAACAGTCCCTTCTGTAGGGCGGCTCTGAGATTTCATGAAGGAGACGACATTTGAGCTGAGCCTTGAGGAATGTCACCAGTTAGTGGTTTTCGTGTCAGTCCCAGGAACCAGGAGCCCAAAATGCCCAGAGGAGTCAACCTTGAAGTTCACCCCCCTTCCGCCTTTACAACACCCTACCATTTTTCCTTGTGTGCCATCCAGGTCTTCACATCCAAAGTCTAAGCAGTCTTGTATTTCTCCAAAGACCAGCACCTGTCACGCACATTACCTTCGGTTTTGAAAGCCAAATATTTATTTAGGAAGATCCCTTCCTAGCAGTATGTCTCAGAATCAAGAGTGTGTTTGTGAAGAGTAGAACAGCAAATCATATCTTGCCCACATTCCGGAATCTGTCTGTCCTTTACAATGTTATGCCATAGTCATGGCACTCTTTCCTTACACTACTTCCAAAGGTTTGGCCTCCCTGGGTTTGATTAGATTGCAGTGGGCCTTGTGTGCTGGCCTAAAGGGCGTAGACTTTGTTCCATGGGCTTTGTGGAACCAGAGGAAATCTTGAAAAAGAATTACAGCTGCAAGTCATACTTGTGTTATGTAAGGATTTTTCCTGCAGCGGTGAGCACTGTGGGCTAAAATGTGGAGAATCTGAAGACAGACAGAGAAGAGGCTAATGCACTAGTCCAAGCAAAAGAGGTTGAGGGTGTGACTGCAGACGTGGAAGAGAAGAGAAGCAGTTAGAAATGAAAGGAGGCTCACAGACATGATGGAAGGGACCTAATGGGCTATTGGATGTGGACCATTTAACCAGTCTAGAATACGGGGTTCTAGACTCTAATTGCTCGTTGGAGGTCTCTCGGCAACTTGCGAATGTGACCTGAGGCAAACTCTTTAAACTCCCTGCCTCGGTTTCTTCAGAAGGTGGATGAAAATCACACCCGCAGGTTTATCGTGAGGCTCAAATGAGAAAAAGCGTATGGATTCATTGTAAGGTTTTAAAGCAAAATGTAAGCATAAGGTATCGATGACAAAGATGAAGGTGGTGATCGTGGTGATCATGGTAACACCTGGTATTTGTCAGGTGCTTACTGTGGACCAGGGGTGATGTTAAGCATATTATCTCATTACAACTTCTCAGGAGTCCTTTAAAATGTAGGTATTTACTGGGCGCCTGGGTGGCTCAGTGGGTTAAAGCCGCTGCCTTCGGCTCAGGTCATGACCCCAGGCTCCTGGGATGGAGGCCCACGCCGGGCTCTCTGCTCAGCAGGGAGCCTGCTTCCTCCTCTCTCCTCTCTCTCTGCCTGCCTCTCTGCCTACTTGTGATCTCTCTCTCTGTGTCAAATGAATAAATAAAATCTTTAAAAAAAATGTAGGTATTTACTATTATTATTCTTGTTTTACCAATGGGAAAACTGAGGCTTAAAGAGTTTAAGTACCTTGCCAAGGACCATATAGCTAGTAAATATGGCTGATACTTCAGTTACCATAGTTACTACTGAAAGCATTTTTTTTTCCTGCAGGCTTAAGTCCTTTAGATTTGTAAGACTTGAGGTTGATAGATTTTCCAGAGCCTTATTGAAAGCCTGCATAGGGGGGCGCCTGCATAGCTCAGTCTGTTAAGCGTCTGCCTTTGGCTCAGATCATGATCCCAGGGTCCTGGGATGGAGCCCTGAATTGGGCTCCCTGCTGAGTCTGATTCTCCCTCTCCCTCTGCTCTTCCCCACCCCACTTATACTCTCTCTCTCAAGTTAATAAATAAAAATCTTTAAAAAAAAAAAAAAAAGCCTGCGTAGGACTTTTTAATATTTTTTTAAAGATTTTACTTTTTTATTTATTTGACACAGAGAGAGAGAGGGAGAGAGAGACAACACAAGCGGGGGGAGTGGGAGAGGGAGAAGCAGGCTTCCCGTCTAGTGGAGAGCCCAACGTGGGGCTTGATCCCAGGACCCTGGGATCATGACCTGAGCTGAAGGCAGACACTTAACGACTGAGCCACCCAGGCGCCCCACCTGCAAAGGTATAGTTCTATTAGGTGCTTTGGTGGGCCTTCATTAGCATTTTTTTTCCTAAAGTGAGGCCGAGTATAACTTTCTAAATCCCCCGCTCTAGGCCCATAAAGAGAGGGGATATCCTTCCCCCCGAAAAAGGCCGGGAGGTTGCAAAGGAACTCGGCATACCGTACTACGAGACGAGCGTCTTTGACCAGTTCGGCATCAAGGATGTGTTTGACAACGCGATCCGAGCGGCGCTGATTTCTCGCAGACACCTGCAGTTCTGGAAATCCCACCTAAAGAAAGTTCAGAAACCTTTACTTCAGGCACCATTCCTACCTCCAAAAGCCCCTCCACCAGTCATCAAAGTTCCAGAATGTCCCTCCACGGGGGCGAGCGAAGCTGCCTGTTTACTGGACAATCCTCTGTGTGCCGATGTTCTGTTCATCCTTCAGGACCAGGAGCACATCTTTGCACATCGAATTTACCTCGCTACCTCCTCTTCCAAATTTTGTGATCTTTTTTTAACGGAATGTGAAGAAACCCCAAATGGGAGTGAAGGAGCTGGTGAGAAAGAGAAGCAGAGCAGGGATGTCCAGGGACGGGCATGGAGCCTCGACCCCGACGAGGAGAGGGAGGAAGGCACCCCCAGGACCCCTCAGACCCATCCGTGGAAGTCTTCGAGCCAGAACCTGTCCCGGCAGGAGAGTCCGGGGCCGGATGGCGAGAGCTCGAGTGCAGAGACGCAGTCTTTGTCAGGCTGGAGCAAGGGGTTCGTCGACATGCACAGGGAGATGCAAGTCAACCCCGTTTCAAAGCGGGTGAGCCTCATCACCGTGGTCAGAATGGACTCCTCTGTCCAGCCAGGCCCCTTCCGGACCCTGCTCCAGTTTCTGTACACAGGACAACTGGACGAAAAGGAGAAGGACTTGGTGGGCCTGGCTCAGATTGCAGAGGTTCTGGAGATGTTCGATTTGAGGATGATGGTGGAGAACATCATGAACAAGGAAGCCTTCATGAACCAGGAGATTACGAAGGCATTTCACGTCCGGAAGGCCAATCGGATCAAAGAGTGTCTCAGCAAAGGGACATTCTCAGGTAAGCGGGCCCATGGTAAAGTCGTCGATCTGATCCCTTTGGTTGTGTTTTATTGAACATTAGCTGTACATGAGTAGGGGAGAGAATGACAATCACTAACACGTATAAATGCTTGTTTTCTTTATACGTCCTTCTAACTTGCGTGTATCCATCTACTTCATTATCAGACTTAAGGGCTAAAGATTTTTCCATTTTACAGATGGGGAAACTGAGGGACAAAGAGTTCAGGTAACTTGCCCCAGGTTATATAGGTAGGAAATGGTAGAGGAAGGATTTGCATGCAAGCTCCCCTCTAAAGCACCGTGGTATCACAGTGTTTCTCGAAGGTAGGTCCCATTAGCCCTGAGCCTGAGCTGAGCCTGAATCAGAGCCAGTCGGCTTGGTGCTCACGATTCCCCTTGGGGGTCCTTTCCCTGACCAAGTCTACGCTCCACGGACCCTTTGGCCGTGAAATCCCTGAAGTGATATTGGCAGTTCCCATCATGGGCGCCTCACTCTCCTTTTCTTTCTCTTCTCCTTTTCTTTCTCACACTCCTTTACCCTGCTCTTCTACGTTTCCTCACCCCTTCTTTGTCCTTGACACCCATGCAGTCTGATGCCCACAGCGTCCTCACACAATTGCTTGTGCAGACTTATACTAAATTCTGAAATTGGCCTGTGTGTGTGTGTGTGTGTGTGTTGTAAAAATGTGACTTTCTGACTTGTGCTTATGTGTACACTTCTGTCTTTATCGTTCATAATGCCTGTCATGATAATACACATTTAGTATTATACATTTAGTCATTAATTACTGAGTCTGTTCATTAATTTTAAAGCTTATAAATAATATTTACCTGAAACATGGACCATCCTGAAATAGAAGCCATTCTGAAAGCTAATGAAAAGCAATGTTACAAACCTGCAGTAAATTGAACAATGTACCTTAAGTGAAATGAATTGAATCCCCCTCCCCTTAATGCAAAGGCAGAGTCACCAAATACAGTGTGGACCATCAAGTGGATTCTCAAGAAAGAAAGAAAGGAAGGGATGGAGGAAGGGAGGGAAGGAGGGAGGGAGGACAGACTATACAATTTAGAGATAATTGGAAAATTTTGAGTATGAACTAGATCATGGATGAAATTAGAGAATCATTGCTAATTTTCTTCAGCATGGTAATGATACAATTATCTAGAAGAATGTGCTTATTTTTAGAAAACTCGTGATAAAGTAGCTTGAAGTGTCATGTTAAAAGCGTGTATATATATATATATACACACATATTCCACGTCTATACACACAGACGTAGGTAAAGCAAACATGGCAGAATGTTAACAAATGTACTGTTTCTTCCACTGTACTATTATTTTGGAATTTTTCATAGTAGGAAGGAAAAAATATTCCTCTCCTTCATGTTACTGTATGGTTCAGAGAATTTGCGTTGTGAGCCTATGCATAATTTTAAATGTTTACCCCCTAATCCTTGGATGACAGAGAAGGAATTGGGTGTTCCAACGGTGGCGGTTGATACGAAATCACTAAGTAAAGCTATGGAAGAGAGCGTATGAGATGTCGGTCGACGCACATGGGCAGAACTGTCAGCAAAGCTGGCTCACGGTTATGTTTCCTCAATCCCCGGGCAGACGTGACATTTAGGTTGGACGACGGAGCCATCAGTGCCCACAAACCATTGCTGATCTGTAGCTGCAGGTGGATGGCCGCCATGTTCGGGGGCTCGTTTGTGGAAAGCGCCAACAGTGAGGTATGTGCCTTCTGGAAAGCCCACGCGCTATCTTTATGAATGTGCATGTGTTTAATCAACCAGATGACTTCTGTTCTTTAACTGCTTCCCTGAACCAGTTCCTTAGGGCGTGTTTGAGCATCGGGTCACCCTCTTCTTAATTTTGCAGTTAGGAAGAGCTGTTGTCTGCCTCACAGCTTTCGTTTGTAAAACATGATCAGCTCTACTTTTTAACAAATGTCACCAAGCAAGATATTATCAAAACCACATACAACAGGGGCAGAGTCTGTCTTCCAGAAGTTCAAGGCAGTGAAAAGCTTCCTCAGTCACCCATGTCCTGAGCTCAGCTGAGCCCCTGACCTGATGGTGGGCCTCAAGGGGCCACCTCCTCGGGCCTCAGTCTTCTCGTCTCCCCCGTGAGGGCCACGCAGGATGCACTGCAACTCCCTGAGGCTCGGCCCTGACCTGCCTTCTCCAAGGGTTTGTTAACTGGAGGGAAACAGTGATGGAGCAAATGTTCACTCCTGTGAACACGCCTCCCTGAGGTCTAGCGGAAGCCACTGAGTCACCGCTTGGCCCCGGCCCTGTCTCCAGAAGAAGGCTATTCTTAGAGCCGAGCAAGCAGTGTCTTGAAGACCCTCCGTGTTCATCTTTTGACAAACTCGGTTGGAAAAGAAAGAAAAATTCCACTCAAGCACTTCTAACTTTAGTCTCGAAGAGCAAGCATTTTTGTTGAGTTTTGAAAGTATTTTTTAACCATCTTTTTTTAAAAAACACGGGGACACCCCATCAAGTTTATTGTCCTAAGGGGCTTGTTTTATCTCAGCATCTCTCCACACTTTTAAAAGAAATAAGGAAAACAATAGCTAACTTTTCGAAAGGGGCACTCACCCCAGAAATCTGAGCACCCCCATTGTGTCCCAGGAGCCTGCATTCGCATCCCCGATTAGGGAAGCAGAATCTCAAACCAGGGACGGCTGGGGCCGAGGAGGTCACTAGGCCACCTCCTGCTTCCAGAACAAACTGCAGCTGCTCCTAAACCAACCCTCAGCAAAAGGCTATCTGCTATGTGGGGGAGAAGTGTCAGAATTATCCAGATCTCCTGTCTTGGGGGCTACCAGCCTTTCTCAATCAGGAGGTCCTCAGCTATAACTAACAAAGTCTTTCCTGGGCCATCAGGGGGGTTTCAGAGCCTCGTCCGCAAAATGGCACCAGCATCGTGGGGGCCGCCCGGTGCAGGATGTGGGGCTCGAATCCCGACTCCTCTACTTACAAGTTGTGTGGTGGTGAGGTGCAAAAGTCAGTCCTTGCAAATCCCCCCTGGAGCATTCAGTAAATGTACCTGCCATTGGTCTTATTGGGATGTTGGTAGGGTTAATGCTCTTTCACTCTTACTTCCAAGAAAATCTGGGGAAGCCGGCGATTAACAAAACTTCATCCAAATGGCATTTCACCCACTGTAGTCATCTCCAGAGATAAGGGCCCTGGGGAGGCTGGCTTCCCTTAACTTTTCCAGCTCACTGACACGCGTGCCGACTGCACAGCAGAGCACCTGTTACTAATGCCCCAGAGAAGTTGATCAAGGTCAGGAACCCAGGCACAAAGGGACACTGTCAGAGCTGACCTCACAAATGCTAATCCCCTTTATCCCTTCCCAGAATGGACCATAATCGTCTCCAGATTAAAATGTGCAGGAGAGGTGACCAGAACAAAAACTTGGCAGAGAATGTGAGTGCACACATATGTGGTGAACAGCCTCTCCTGGAGGGGTCACCTGTGTAGCACCACCTCCTAGAAAGACTAGGTCATTAGCACCGTGTTCCACCCAACTTAGAAGACAGAGACCATGGACCCAAGCAACCTAAGGTCTGTGCCAAATCCCTTTAGCCAGTGGGTTCAGAATGCCAGGAGCTGTTGACACACGTGCCCCTGCCTGCCCCTTCCCTTGATTTCCCCTGTAGACTATCGTGGTTATGTCATTATGAACTCTAGTCTCGGCTTGACCTTGAGCCAGCCACCACCCCTCTCCAAACCCGTGTCCTCACCTGTAAAATGGGCGATAACAAGAGAACCATCTTCAAAGGGCAGATAAGTTGGGAGAATGCATGTATAAATGTAGAATTTGGTGCTTGGAACATACAGAAGCTCGAGAAATATTGGTGACTATTGTCCTGGAGGATTCTTGCTCAGTTCTTTCCATGAGGGATTAAAAATCTTTGTCCCCTGAAAGCCCTAAGTTAAAAAGCCCCCAGATCCCTTCCTAAACTAGCAAAATGTGGTTAGAGGGATCATGGGGAGGGAGGAATATCAGTTAAACGTCCAGTAGATATTCCATGACTATACGGGCTTGTGTTGACACTTGGGATCTGTCCTTTTCTAGGACACCCGTTAACTCTTTAATGTCCTGTGAAAATCTGACTTCCCCCTCACAATACAGTCTTTTTCTTTTTTGCATTAATAAAATTCTCATGCATATCCAGAAAGGAATAAAATATACATTGATGTTACTTTAACATTTTTTGTCACTTAATATATAAGAAGACATTGCATTTTACTGATATTTTTCTCATTACTTTTAATGTAGCAGTAAGCATAATTCTCTCCCCAGAGGTACTCAGCAAGTGGTTCATTAAAAATGCATGCCTGGCTTGTAGTAAGCAGTGCTCTGGATCTGGAATACTTTCTCATTCTCTGTGACACCGCCTCTAATTATAGGCCTAATGGTCTGAGCTGATCTTCACAATTAAAATTTTAAACCAACGGAACTGGAATATGGGAAGTTGTTTAGGACAGCAATATATTCTCTTTGCTGACTTTTTTTTTTACCACTACCAAAATGGTCCAAATTTTAAAGTTTCACAACTTCAACTATCTAGAAAACTGTACTAATCCAGATCTGAGCTGTATAAGATAAGTGCATGTATCAACATATATGTAGGTAAGCAAACACACAAGTACAACTAATGTTAGGTTCACTGGAACAGCAGTTAATTACAATACAGTGGCTTCTTTGTTTTCAAATAACATCAGTCACCGTTTCTACTTGCCTACTTGTATCTCTTGTCGAGGCTGTGCTAGAAACTTGAAGTGATGACACTTGTCAAACCCTTGATGGTAATAAGCCCTGCAGCTTAGGTACCGGATCATAATTGTTCTCACTGACTATGTCTGAAAAGGGGTGGATGTGTCATTTTCTTACTATTTCTAGGGAGGTTGGGGGGGCCTTCCCCTTGGTACATTAAGAGGAAGCTCAGTCTGCCAGGATGTTTCCTCTGCGGTGGCTGGTGGCTGTGCAGGAGGATGATACAGGTTGCTAAAACGTAAAAGATTCTGGAACCACGACACCAGAACACATTGGCCGTGAGCCCCATGTAGATTGTGGAGGTAAAATATATGCAAAGAGAAAAATTAGATATATAATGTAGATGCAATCATGTGTAATAGAGATATAATCACATATCTTCATATGGTGTATACAGGTTTATTAGGTACCAGAAATAGGCAGCTAATAAGTGTTCATCCTTTTGAACTTAGAGATGTAATTCTTTAGAACTATAAGTGAGATACGGTACTTTGTTATCCTGTGACCCAAACCTGTGCTTCCTTGCCCTGAAGGGTTCCTTGTACTACACAGCTGTTCTGAACACAGACCTTCAAATTATTCTCCCTAGGTTCACAGCCCAGTCACTTACTAGCTCCGTGACCTTGGGTAGGGGACTTACCCTCCATGAACCTCAATGTCCTCACCTGTAAAATGGCAAAAATAATAGCTTTTCCTCCTAGGGAGAATAGAAGGATCCGGTTAGATACAGTGTGTGGGAAGCTTGCCACAGTCCCTCGTGGGTAGGAGGCCTTCCATTATGGTCAGTTACTATCACGATCCTCGTGCCTGGAGTCAGTGGCAACGGTGCTGTTTTGTCCTGTACCGGGGGTTCCTGTGGGGTTACTCTGAGTCTGTGCTGCTACACCGTGTGCACCCTCACCGACCCCTGCCCCGGCGCTCTAGCGCACTCTAGCAGGTACCAGTATTGGCGAGAACTGCGAGTGCTCTGGAGGTCTTGAGATTAGGTTACTCCTATGAAGGGGAGTTTACCAGACCCAACCAACCGTTCCCCACATGTCCCAGGTAAGGATTTCTCCGGATTCTCTGAATCTACTGATGACCTGATAACGTTCCAGTACTTTTGAATGTATGCGGTTGTGCCCTAGGAAAAATCATGAAGTGTGTCTATTGTGTTTGCACGTATTGATAGGACCTTGGACTCAGGCCAGTCACTGTGGCAACTAGGGTGGCTGCTCAGCCTGCGTTTTGACATCTTGGAGAGTGGGGCTCTATCGTGTGTCAGCGACAGTGTGGTCTGCAGCTCCCCCCACACCTGTCACGTTGCTCGGAGATTTCTTTCCCCACATCAGAGTATTAGAAGGTACTTGGCGAGGAGAGCCCATAATGTCATCATACATTTACAGCCCATTTGTCTGATTTATAAGTCCAAATAGCCATTTAAAAATTCCGAATCAGGCTTTGTCAGGCAGCTCCACTCCTTTGTCATCTACAAATCAAACTGTTATGTTTAAAGCAGTAAATAGCAAATGACTTCTATAGGCGGCCTCAAAGCAGGTGTCCCAGACTTGCCGATATCAAGTCATACGGTTGGGATATTTATAAGCAGTATAGCCTGGAAATGTCCCCCACTGCTTTCTTCAGCAGAACTGAGCTTTTCAAATAACATTTCAGGTGTATCTCCCGAACATAAACAAGATGTCAATGCAAGCGGTCTTGGATTATCTTTATACCAAGCAGTTGTCACCTAACTTGGACCTGGACCCACTGGAATTAATTGCCTTGGCAAACAGATTTTGCCTGCCACACTTGGTTGCACTTGCAGGTGAGTCTGATGACTTGGGGCCATGCAGGGTCTGTCAGATTTATCAAAATCACATTTAGGCAAAAATAACATTTCCAGGGAATAAAAATTAAATTTTTATCACCCGGTATAGGACTGTCCTGTGCAGGGTGATATAAATTGATCAAATGTATCAACCAGCCCAGTTCAATTCCACAGATGTTTCTTAAGCACCTACTTTGTGGTGAACCCTGTAGGGGGGACACAGTTATCAAGATGAGTGATGCATGGTCCCTGCCCTTGAGACCCATGCTCTATACAGTCTGCCTCATTTGTGGACCGTGGGATTGAAAATAAAACTACTGCGTCCATATTATTCCCCGGATGTGTGCTCAGACGCAGTCTTTTTTTTTTTTTTTTTTTTTTTTTTTTTTTTTTTTTTTTTTT